>CM060104.1:26450824-26914730 GCA_030522415.1 Channallabes apus
CCCTGCGATGGATTGGCACTCTGTCCAGGGTGTACCCCGCCTAGTGCCCGAAGTCTCCTGGGATAGGCTCCAGGTCCCCCGCGACCCTGAATAGAGGATAAAGCGGTACAGAAGATATATAATATATTAAAAAAATTAAGTTTTATTCACTGCCTGAATAAAATTTATTTAATTGATAACCATTAAAACATGAATATTGTGATCAGTAGCAAGAGTAGGGAGCAGGTTGAGATGAGTCTTAAGAGGTCATGGGCGGTTGTCAAAACATTTCAGTGCATATTGTACTGTGTTGACCGTGTATGAGACAAATGCAATTTAAATATGGAATTTTATTTAAACTTGATTTGAATTTAAATTTGATTTGTATTTGAGAGGCACTGGAGAGAAGAGGCATGTGTAGAGCACATGTGTGTAAATGAGAGAGGGTAAATGTAGGGAACATAGAGTTTGAATACTTAGGGTTATCTGTCCAAAGCATTCTGGGGAGTGAAGAATAAGTGAGAAAAATAAAAGAAGAGAGTGCAGGCAGGGTGCAATGGGTGAAGAAGAGTAGCAGGAATGAAAGGGAAAGTTTACAGGACAATAAAGAGATCACTTTGGGAGTGACAAAAATGGACTGGTTTAGGAATGAGTACCTGGACACAGTTCTACACTACATTACATTACATCTCAACTCTTCTATATATATTTTTTTTATTATTTTATTTATATTTTTAGTATATTATATTTATTTATTTGATTATATTTCTTATGTCCTTTTTTTATTCTTCAATTTTTTCCAGTATTTTTTTGTCATAGTTTTTATTCCTTGTCCATTATGTAAATTTAAGTGTAAAATTTATTTACATATTTCTTATATTTCTAATTTGCAATTTCTCTTATTTTTCACACTAAAACTTTCCTTTTGAATCATGAGGTCATCTGCAGTCGTATAAGAATTTCACTTCATTTCATACTGTGTATGACTGTGTATGTGATGAATAAAATTTGAATTTGATTTGAATTTGAGTATATTAGGGGGACAAAGTTAAGGCAGATTGGAGACAAAGTTGAAAAGGTCAGATTAAGATGATTTGGTTTATGGGTTTATGGATGTTGTAAGGGAAGGTTGGAGTGACAAGGGAAGATGTGGTAGACAGAGTAGTCCACTGTGGTGACCCCTAACAGGAGCAGGCGAAAGAGAAAGAAGAACCATTAAAACATGGCAGCATATATTTCCCCTGTTCAAACTATTTAATCAGTTAATCAGTAAAGCATAAGAGTGTTTCAGTGAATGGTTGCTTTAATTTCTGAAAACCACCAGATGTCGCTGTGCCTAATTTGATCAACTTCAAAGCTTTGAGTCATCTATTACACAAATTTGACGACTGATGTATAACTTCATTCACCCACGACCAGTCTCAGGGCATAACCATCATTTCTGTCTTGCCTCTTACTTCTCCATTTGTCTTACATCATAACAGCTAATCTAGGACCCGGAAGTAGTACAGTCGCGACTCAGGATGCATAAAAGGAGACAAAATGTAGGCATCAATTCAATTCAATTTAATTTGTATAGCGCTTTTAACAGTTGTCATTGTCTCAAAGCAGCTTTACACAATCAAAAGAATTATTCAAGTTTGCAAAACCCGAACCTTTTTTATTCATGCTAAAATGTTTACATTCTTCAATAATTCTGCTTAACCTTTTTCTATGTTGCTCCTTGTTCAAGCTTTATTATTTAAAGCCTCACATCGCATGTGGATCCCAAAATATGACATACGGTCTATTGATTTTTTTTTTTTTTAACTATAGATCAGAACTCTGCTTTCTAAAAACCCTCTCCAAGCTACCATTTCTCTCCAAGAGTCTGAGGGAAATTAGTATATGCACAACTAAGTAGTATCATTGTGAGCATGGAACTCCTGAGCTCTTCCAGTCTGGTTTTAAGGCTCTTCACAGTGCTGAAACAGCTCTGTTAAAGATCTTAAATCATATTTACTGTTTTACTGATTCTGCGATTCTACTGATCCTTGATTTACAACCTGCCTTTGATACAGTAGACCACAATATTCTTCTGTCACACTTAGAACACTGGGTGGGGAATTGGGGGAAAGACTGCTTTAAGTCATTTTCTGTCACCCTTTGAGTTTTGAGGCCCCTTGTTTTCTCATTGTATTTGTTGCCGCTCGGCTATATCCTGAGAAAAAGTCTCCATTCACTGCTACACAGATGTCAGATTTCTGTTCCGTTATAACATCGCTCATTGAGTTGCCCATGCTGGTTCCGACGCTCCGTATCATATTCGTGAGTACTCACCTATTTTGGGTTTATCTTCCTGATGAGTGTGTGTTGTTAGAACATGTGTTTATTTGTGTAAACTCTTGCTCTCGCTTCGGAAGAGTTCTAATAATAATAATACGTGTGGTTATCCTGCCGATTCGCGCTAATTCCATATTTGGGTTTACCGTCCACGGTACATGGGATAACTGCTAAGTCTTCTGTTTCACCTCCAGTTAGTTCATGACAGAATGACTGAGGCCTTCACCTACCAACTGAAGCTCATTTTCGAACATCCTGCCGGTGAGGTGGAGACCGACACCAAGCTTTATCATTTTGTGGCAGGGAGGGTCGTTCGTCAGTCGCTACAACGCCGACTTCCGTACCCTCGCAGTGCAGACCAACTGGGGAGACTCCGCCCTCCGGACGACCTACTACGAGGGACTGGCTTCCTGGATTAAGGACAAACACGCCGGACAAGAGTTGCCTGCGACGCTAGCAACTCTCGTCCGACCACCTTCACCCCCACAGTCACCGGATATGTCAGATCTCCACCTCCTGCCATGGTTGACACCTCCTTGACAGCTGCTAAGCGGGAACGATGGTTCCGAGAGGGGCTCTGCACCTACTGTGGGTTGGCGGCACACCACCGAGTCATCTGCCCTCTCCGGCCGGGAAACGCCCAGGCCCGGTGAGAAACGAGAGCAGCTCACCGGGTCATCTACAACTCTCCTCCACCACGTCTAACAAAAAGAGCAGATCCTAAATCTCACCACCATCTCATCACCGCCCATCATCCTTGGCTGATCCAACATTACCCCCTCATCTCCTGGACACAAAACCATATTCTGCCTGCAGGCTTAGGCTGGGACGTGCTCTAGGGAGTCTGAGGCCCCCGACGTCGACACCTACACCATACCCGCTGCCTATCAGGACCTGGCTGAGGACTTTTGCAAACGACGCTCCAAACACATCTCCTCACCGCTCTTACGATCTGGCGATAGATCTTCAGCTGGGCAGAGTCCCGCCCCGCGGCCATCTCTACTCACTGTCATCCACAGAAATGCAGGCGATGGAGGAGTATGTAAGAAAGGTGGTGAACTTTGCCCATATGTCGACTATCGGGGGCTCAATAAAATCACCATCAAAAACCGACATCAACTGTCTCGTACCAACTCAGCCCTGGATGCTCTCTCTGGTGCCACCATTTTCACAAAGTTGGACCTCCGGAACGCCTACAACTTGGTGCGCATTAGAGAGGGTGATGAGTGGAAGACAGCTTTCATTACCCCTACTGGACACTACGAGAGCTTCATCATCCCATTTGGACTTTGCAATGTGCCAGCCACATTCCAAAAATACATAAATGTCCTCCGGTACATGCTAGGCCAGTGGGCATTCGTTTACGTGGATGACATTCTCATTTACTCCCGCACAGTTGAGGAACACGTTCAACATGTCAGGGCAACCCAGAAAAACTCCACCCTTTTTTCTTAAATTAACACCTGCCAAACGAAATTATGATATCGGAAACCGAGAACTGTTAGCAGTAAAAAGTAGGGGTTCAATCCCACGCCCAGGAGCTGTCCTCTGGATCAAACATATGTACCGGATGCACTTCGCGAATAAGTGACAAGCAAGGCGCACACTAGCCTGTCATCAGGGCACCCCAGCGTATCACATACTTATAAATTATTAGAACAGAAGTTCTGGTGGCCAAAAATGCGTTTGTTTGAAACAATATGGCAATAGACAAAGAAGGGAAAGTCATCTGCACCGCGACTGCTGGGCCGCCTCACCCGCCGACAATCCCATCAGTCTGGCGGGTCCCTACTCCCTTCGGCAACGCAAAGAGGGCGCCCGGTCGTTTTTTTAAGTTCATTTTGTTGTCTTTTTTGTTATGTTTTCCCAGTAAATTGGTGTAATTATTGATGATAAATGGTATTATCAGTGATAGAATATTAAATTTAAACACTTTACTCTATTGATAAACATGAGTATTGTATACTGTGAATACACATCCTAGAATCCTAGTTTCATTATAGTGTCTTGTTTTTCTTTACCAATGACACCTTATTGAATACCAAATTTTCTGTGGATTTTTCTTTGGCTAGTATCTTGCACACTGCCAGGCACATATACTTTGTGGCTGGGTCGTGGTGTCCAGTAATACTGTATGAGACATCCCACTGATCATTGGTGCTTTAGACCCTCTTGTAAGAGTGGCTCCAGTTTCCTTGACTTTAATTTATTGTCAATGTCCATGTATTTTTGTTACAGCCCATATCATACTCAGAGAGATTATTTAGAAGTAAATTGCAGTGGTCTCTTCTTTTTGATAAAGCTCTTGGGGAAAAAAAAGAAACTCCAGAAAAAATTTTGGAATCTTATCAAGTGGAAGATGGATGGTCACAAACCATCAAGCAAAGCTAAGCTATTTTCTTTTTTTTTTTGGCAAAAATAATAATATAAAGTTACCTAATAGTAATGTAAAAAACTGGTGGAGAGCATGCCAAAATTGAAAATCAGGTTTATTCCACCATACTGTATACTGATTTCTTGATGTTATTTAGCCAAAACGTTAAAACAATTTGCTTATTTGAGTTATTAAATCTCCGCAAAGGTTTCATATTATCATAACCCTGCAGTATTTCTACTGGCATGTTTAGTGACTGTTTACTAAACTAATGTTTAGTGATTATAGCATTGTGTATTTTTCTGGTCCATGAATAACTTTTTAATTTTGCGCTACATATGTACATGAATTACAATAGACAAAAAAAAATACTTATTCATTCACTCACTCATCGTCTATACTGCTTATCCTGTACAGGGTCACAGGGGGGCCTGTGATTTATCCCAGGAGACATTGGGGCAAGGCGAGGCACACTCTGGATAGGGTGTCAATCCCTGCAGGACACACACACACACACACACACACACACTAAAAGCAATTTGGGGAAGCCAATTAGTACCCAGAGTAACCCGATCAAGCACAAGGAGAACATGCAAATCTGCTCACACACGGAACTAAGGCAGAAATCCAACCCTTAACAATGACAGAGCAAAGCCACAGGGCTAACCTCTAGGCCACTGTGCCAGCAAAAATACTTAGCATTTTTTAGATATCTCACTGTACATGAAGCATAACAGCTACAGTATGTCAAAACACTCACATCAGTATGCCAGACAGGGCATTATGTCTGATAGTATAAACCAGCAGACAAATCAAAATTGTTGTTGGTCTTTCGGCTGCTCCCGGCAAGGGGTCGCCACAGCGGAATATCCAGTCTGCACTACAACTTGGTACAGGTTTTACGCCGGATGCCCTTCCTGACGCAACCCTCCCATTTTATCCGGGCTTGGGACCGGCACTGTATCCAGTGGCTGGGGTGTGGGCACTGGCTGGAATCGAACCCAGGCCGTCCGCATGGCAGGCGAAACACCTAACACTGAGCCACCAGTGCCCTAAATAAATAGAGGGGAAATAAATTATTACAAAAAGTAAAATGACAGACGTAAAGATTGATAGTGGATAAAAAGTATTCTTTCAGGGCTTATGTAAATCTCAATTTTCAGTCTATAGAATAAAAACTGATGCTTTGTATTAAAATAACAATTGTTGTTGTTACTTAATTACCTAGTGTCATGTTTGTTGTTTCATAATTTTGAGAAGAAAAAAAACAGTATTGTTCTAGAATGTAGAAACTAAAGAACTAAATAAATCACTTTTTTTTTTTTACAAATAAAAAAATCTAATAAAAAAAAATATATATAGCTATAAATAGCTGTTGCAGTGACTCAGCAGTCCATGACAGCAATGACGCACATTCTGTTAATCAGGAATTAGGGAAAGTACTAACTGCTTATGCAGCACCTGTTTTAGTTCTTATAATTTTATCTTACGGTCATCTCAGTTTATGCATAGTTTGTCATGTGAGCACAATTGTTTTTTTGTTATCTTTATTAATTTATTAGACTGCTTTGTTTTCTATTCTAAAGCTTGCAGCTCACACTCAGTCTTTTATTTTTTATGTGCTATACAAAATAAAATAAAAAAACTGCCACAAAGTCATATTGTGTCACACCTTTATTGTCTAAATTAACTAACTAACAAATTCGTACAACAGTGGAATGACATCACAGACCAACCTATGATTCTCAAATGGATGCTTAACTAACAAATTCAAACCTTATGGCTTATGTAATGAACTTAATGGTTAATGCTTAACTAATGAATAGAGTAAGATAGAATAAAATGAAATAAAACAAATAAACACAACAACAAATTCATAACAAATATGATATGGCTCTTACAATGGCGCTTGACGGGTTTTTCATAATAAAAAAAAAATCTGTATTTTTTAATTATGAAAAACCCATCAAGCACCATGATGAAACTGAATTAGAAGAGGTGCAAATTTTGCTATATATGGTAGCTGTGTTGCGTGGATGCATGTAATGCAAAACATAAGAAACAGCAAGAAAAAGAAATCTTATCAACAGGAAGTACATTCATGAAATAATTTCCTGCTCTGACTTTTTTTTTTAAAGAAAATAAATAGCTGTTGCAGTGACTCAGCAGTACATGAAGGCATTGACGCACATTCTATTGGTCAGGAATTAGGGAAAGTTCCAACTGGTTATGCAGCACCTGCTTTACTTGTTATCATTTAATCTTGCTGTCATCTCAGTTTATGCATACTTTTTTTCATGTGATCAAAAATGCATTTTTGTATTCTTGTCAGGGTTTAGGAGGTTTTTTTGTTTGCTATTGCTTGTATCATGAAGCTCACACTCAATGCATTTTCCTTCTGATTAGTTTTACAGAATAAAAACAGTCACAAAGTGACACTACTGTATGTAACACTTTCAACAGATCTATAGACACAACTAATTTAATACAGTAACTTCATAACTATTTGTAGATTTTAGTTTTTTAAATTAACAACATTTTTAAATTCAAATCACCGTATCAGTGGATTATAAAAATATTATTTGTTAAACAAGAATTAATACATGTAAATGAATTATAATTTTGTATATTATACAGTGTATACCACTAATAAAGTTTTGAGACCGCTTTAATTCCATGGTCGTTCCTCATTTTTATTTCTTTCTACACTGTAAAACAATGCTAAAGCCGGCCAAAAAATACAATAATCTCATTTACAGTTGATATTGAGAAGTGTCTCCTACTTAAACTCTGTACAGCCTTCATAAGGCCCTAATCTGAGGTCCTGTTATTACTTTATGACTTGATGGATGTTTTTTATTTAATCCATAATGTGAAAGCAACACAGTTTAACCCAGTAGACAAGGTGAGGCACAGCTTGCGATCCAATTCTTTAAAAGACTGTCCTTGCGCCTTTATGCCCAGCAGTTTGCATCTCAAACACAATGAAATTTAACACACACACACACACACACACACACACACACACACACACACACACACACACACACACAACTAGACAGTATTTCTGAGCTCAAAACAAGAATGGGGATTGAGGCATCATACAAGGGCCTAAAGTAAGTTTTATATATAATGCAGATGATCTTATTTAGACTGTTGGAACTTCCCTGTGACCTTATCAAACTTGTGAATGTCATATGTAGACAACACAATATTTATATGAGTCAGAAGTATTTGCCTTCATCGTATTTTGCCTACATATGATGTATGAAGAATGCACTGTAGTAAGTATCAGCTACTTGTTGTAAGTAAATTGTTGTTGTCATAATTAAATGTGACACAGTAAGTAAAAAAAAACTGTGGCTGAAAAGATCTAAAAAAACACCTTAAAATTTAAATCAGAAAACAAAACAAGCTGAAACCTTTGACTAGGATTTAATATACAGTATGTGTGTGGATCTTAAACATGCTGTGTAAGACCGAGAACTATTAAGTGGAAGAAATCTACAGTATGAGGAAGAGGGGATACAAATTCATTAAACACAGTTTTAACACACAGATTACACATTCATTCGATACTAGGGATTTTTCTGTGCAGAAAGACTCCTAAGGCGACCCAGTGGTGTAGTGGTCATCACTGTTGCCTTGCACCTCCAGGGTCTGTGTGTGATTCCTGTCTCAGGTCTGTTTGCATGTTCTCCCAATGCTTGGTGGGTTTTCCCCTGGGGTTAAATGGCATGTAAAGCAGAATTTAAGCTTCAATATTCAGCATAACAAGAAGTCATACAGTAATGTTATGTCTACAGATGAACATGGAATTACCATAGCTGAAATAAAAAGTTTTTTTTAATATGTAATACAATTTAATATGTAAAATGTATTATTATTATTATTAGTAGTAGTAGTAGTAGTTTTTTTAATAAACTATCAAGCACACAAGCGTAGGTCCCTACACCTAAAGAAAACAAAAAGAAGGAAAGATTAATCAAACAAAACACACACGGGTGACAAGGTCAGAATGCTAACCAGGTAAATGTCAGACCATTGGGCAAACAATACAGTCTTGGCTGGACAAACATTCAAATTAATAACAGTAACCTGCTCGAAAGTCAACAAACTGAAGGCTTATGAACAAACTAGGGAAATGAAATGCTGCCTCACAAATTTGTGAACGAAAAAAGTTTTTATACAACCCCTGGCAAAAATGATGGAATCACCCCTCTCAGAAGATGTTCATTCAAATGTTTAATTGTGTAGAAAAAAAAACAAGCACATACATGCCACAAAACTATTTTAACTCAACAATCCAAACTTCTGGCTGTATAAAACACTTAAAAAAACAAAACAAAGAAAGATACCTATAGTCAATGACAACTGTTTTGACAACTCAAACAGAGGAAAAAAATATGGAATCACCATGCACTTTGCATTTCTAAAACAAATACCTGTATCTGATTACAACTGCTAATTAGTCTACAGTTAAAAAAGAGTGCTTGCACACATTAGGGATGTGTTGAACCAAGATGATTGACATAACTCATAGCTCCAACACGAGAGATGTCAGTTGAAACAAAGGAGAGAATTATCAAACTTCCGAGTCAGCTGTGTCTAAAATCTGGACCAAGTACAAATCAAATGGAAAGGTTGTAAAAGGGAAGCGTACTGGTAGACCAAGAAAGACATCAAAGCGCCAAGACAGAAAACTTAAAGCAATATGCCTTGAAAACAGAAAATGCACAACAAAACATATGAGGAACAAACGGGCAGAAAGTGGAGTCAATGTCTGTGACCGGACAGTAAGAAATCGCCTAAAAGAAATGGGATTTACATACAGAAAAGCCAAAAGAAAACCATCATTAACATCTAAACAGAAAAAAACAAGGGTTCAGTGGGCTAAAGAAAGACAATCTTGGACTGCGGATGACTGGATGAGAGTTATATTCAGTGATGAATCACGGGTCTGCATTGCGCAGGGTGATGATGCTGGAACTTTTGTTTGGTGCCGTTCCAATGAAATTTATAAAGACAACTGCCTGAAGAAAACATGCAAATTTCCACAATCATTATTGATATGGGGTTGTATGTCAGGTAAAGGTATGGGAGACATGACAGTCATTACATTTTCTATAAATGCACAAGTTTATGTTGAGATTTTGGACACTTTTCTTATTCCATCAATTGAAAGGATGTTTGGTGATGGTAGCATCATTTTTCAGGATGATAATGCATCGTGCCATAGGGCAAAATCTGTGAAAACATTCCTACAGGAAATACATATAATGTCAATGGCATGGCCTGCAAATAGTCCAGACCTTAATCCAATTGAAAATCTGTGGTGGAAATGAAAGAAACTGGTCCAGGACAAGGCTCCAACCTGCAAAGCTGATCTGGCAACTGCAATAAGACAAAGCTGGAGACAGACTGATGAAGTATACTGTTGGACATTAGTTAAATCCAGGACTCAGAGAATTCAAGCTGTTATAAAAGCCAGAGGTGCTGCAACAAAGTACAAGTAGTGTTTTTATTTGGTGATTTCATATTTTATTCCTCTGTTGAGTTGTCAAAACAGTTGTCATTAACTATAGTTATCTTTCTTTGTTGTTTTTTTAAAAGTGTTTTATACAGTCAGAAGTTTAGATTGTTGAGTGAAAATAGTTTTGTGGCATGTACAGTATGTGCTTGTTTTTTTTTCTACACAATTAAACATTTGAATGAACATCTTCTGAGACGGTGATTCCATCATTTTTGCCAGGGGTTGTACACAGTGTAAACTGGGAAAGTGTAATTACTCTCAGCTGATGTCACTTAGGGGAGAAGGAGCGGGCATGTTCTGAAGATTAAAGTTCAGCACCATTAAAGTTGCATCATGTTGGTGACAGTGGACCATTCCATGTATACATACAGTCTGTGAAATACTGTATAGAAAAATGCATCATTTGTTACACAACATTCATTGACAATTATTAAAATTCAATTTAAAACAATAGACATTTGGTAGAAGTAGAAGATAGGACAAATCAAAGAGACAAAAAAACATCTCTGGTTTATCTTAAATACACAATAGGATACGTCAAACACACACACACACACACACACACACACACACACACATGTACAGAAACACCCAGTCATGTGATAATGATGGTTTAAAAACGTCGTCACTGTGATTCAGCACTTTCCTCGACGATGTGTGTCTGTGTGTGTAAATGGTGAAGTACGTCACAGCGTGTTCAGCCATGTTACATGCGATTCCAGACCGCAAAGAGAACTGCGAATGGTGTAGGGAAAGAGTGAACAACAGGGGTCATCGTATTTTGCTTGAGCATGAAAAAAATGGAGCTTAAAAAAGGATTTATATATTTATTATCGTTATTATCGAGGATGACTTCATATTAAAAGGACAAAGAAAATTACACTTCAATTTAATCAGGAAATCCTTAGTATTATATAGGCTAGTAATCTGTAAAACAAAATCTCCATATATCTTTAATAAATTATTTTGATAATTAACCAATAATTTATTAAGTTGTACATGTTTCAATATTAAATTTTCAAATGTTATCAGTTTTTGTTTTAATAAATACTCAATATTCAATATCCGTAGTGAAATTTTCAAGTCTGCAGCGACAGGTATCCGACGGACTTATGGAAGTGATGTCTGCGCCAGTGACTTTGCAGGGTGTTTTGAATGGTGTTTTGTCAAGGAAAGTTCCCTTCACCAACATTTACTGCAAATAGAGCAGGGAGTAGGGAGCACCCTGTGAAGTAGACTTTGGAATGAAACGCAGCCAGTGTCTACCACGGCTGAAGATGACCCCCCACCCTCCACTTCTTTGTGGTCATTTGACTGATTTCTCTCTATTTGTTTAGAGAGTCTATTTTGAGTCATGTGATTATTGTTACTACCTCTGATTGGTGAAACAGGGTAGATCCACCGGCTGAATTTCTCTGGCAAAAACAAAGAATAGCTAAAGTGTTGACTAAATGGTTGGAAAAGTAACAAGTCGAGTGTAGCCAAATGTAGCAGAGTAATACCCCTATCTTACCTGTGTGGTTTGACTCATGGTGAGATGCGGTGTCGGGCACCGTGAGTTGCCCGACATTCCGCTGACGTTCCGCGTAGTTCGCCAAGGTCCGCAAACTTCCGCGAGGCCGGCAAAAGAAAAAAACATATTTAATTTTTCGCACGGAAAGATGGAAACGTACTCACAACGCCAAAACCTTGCGTTGAATCATAATGAACCGTATTTGCGGCCACTGCGCGAAACCGCATAAGTGAGATAGGGGTATAAGGCCTTGTTCACACGGGCGTTAATATCGAGCGTTTTTCTGGCGTTCATAGCGTCCGGTGAGCGCGAATGAAGTGCCGATGGTTTTCTACACATAGGAGTCAGTGAGAGTGTGCTTCGGTGACGTGCGTTTGTCCGGCTGCGCGTTTATACGAGGTTAAAACGTTGCATGCAGCATTTTCTTGGCATTCCCAACGAATGCAAGGAACACGCGTCTAGTTCGTTTTCTCCGCATCTATTTTACGCTTCGGAGGACAGGATATATCCCATGATCCTACATGCTATACAGAGGGAAATGCAGAAAAAAAGCAAAAATAAAATGCTTAAAAAATAAAACTTGCACGGAAATGTTCGCATTTCTTCATAAACCACAAAAAATCTTCCTTTAATCCGACGTTGTGCAGTCAGAGGGTGAACCCAGTAGCGGCTGTGATTTTTTCTCTCCCTACGCTGCCATATTATTTTTAAAATATTTAAAAAATATTATATAAAATATAATAATTTTATTAGAATTTTTTAAAATAAGAAGATTAATGTCTAATATAGCAACATGGTCCATATTAAAAGGAGGCAACTCAAATAAAATGACAAGGGCTTTCATATCCAGTTCCCGACACACTGCCCCCCACAGGTTAAACACACAAACTACAATTTGGGCTGCAGGCTGGCGTTAGACAGAGACAAACGAACGCCAGTGTAGAAGTCAATCGAGCGCCGCTTCAAAACGCAACATAAATGTCTAGGACGTTCAGAGCGCGTTCGTTGATCCAAAAAATGTTACGCCCGTGTGAACAAGGCCTAAGAGTAGCGTTTCCTCTTCACAAATCTACTCAAGTAAAAGTAAAAAGTATGGTGCAGTAAAACTACTCGTAGAAGTAAGTTTTTTTTCAAAATGTAAATGTAAAATGACATCACAGGGGTATAAGTGAACATACCAACCTTGTTCCATGAGACAATAGTTTTAAACTGAAAAATAACAAATGCCTACAAAGTTGAAGTTAACTAATTCATTCAGTGTAAATAAGAGAGCTAAACAAAGAGGAAAATAAACTTCCATACCTGCAATACTGCAAAGTCAGGCAAGCAGAAAACAGGGTGGTGACTTGTTATGAGAATGTGATGGAAATCGAAATTACACATTTTAGTGTTCCTTGTAATGAGATTGCCTGTGGTTGCCAAATAAATAAGAAGAAAAGAAAAGAAAATGGCCATGCACCATACAAGGATGCTACATACAGTGGTGTGAAAAACTATTTGCCCCCTTCCTGATTTCTTATTCTTTTGCATGTTTGTCACACTTAAATGTTTCTGCTCATCAAAAACCGTTAACTATTAGTCAAAGATAACATAATTGAACACAAAATGCAGTTTTTAAATGAAGGTTTACGTTATTAAGGGAGAAAAAAAACTCCAAATCTACATGGCCCTGTGTGAAAAAGTGATTGCCCCCCTTGTTAAAAAATAACTTAACTGTGTTTTATTACAGCTGAGTTCAATTTCTGTAGTCACCCCCAGACCTGATTACTGCCACACCTGTTTCAATCAAGAAATCACTTAAATAGGAGCTACCTGACACAGAGAAGTAGACCAAAAGCACCTCAAAAGCTAGACATCATGCCAAGATCCAAAGAAATTCAGGAACAAATGAGAACAAAAGTAATTGAGATCTATCAGTCTGGTAAAGGTTATAAAGCCATTTCTAAAGCTTTGGGACTCCAGCGAACCACAGTGAGAGCCATTATCCACAAATGGCAAAAACATGGAACAGTGGTGAACCTTCCCAGGAGTGGCCGGCCGACCAAAATTACCCCAAGAGCGCAGAGACAACTCATCCGAGAGGCCACAAAAGACCCCAGGACAACATCTAAAGAACTGCAGGCCTCACTTGCCTCAATTAAGGTCAGTGTTCACGACTCCACCATAAGAAAGAGACTGGGCAAAAACGACCTGCATGGCAGATTTCCAAGGCGCAAACCACTTTTAAGCAAAAAGAACATTAAGGCTCGTCTCAAAAAAAACATCTCAATGATTGCCAAAACTTTTGGGAAAATACCTTGTGGACCGACGAGACAAAAGTTAAACTTTTTGGAAGGTGCGTGTCCCGTTACATCTGGCGTAAAAGTAACACAGCATTTCAGAAAAAGAACATCATACCAACAGTAAAATATGGTGGTGGTAGTGTGATGGTCTGGGGTTGTTTTGCTGCTTCAGGACCTGGAAGGCTTGCTGTGATAGATGGAACCATGAATTCTACTGTCTACCAAAAAATCCTGAAGGAGAATGTCCGGCCATCTGTTCGTCAACTCACCTGAAGCGATCTTGGGTGCTGCAGCAGGACAATGCCCCAAAACACACCAGCAAATCCACCTCTGAATGGCTGAAGAAAAACAAAATGAAGACTTTGCAGTGGCCTAGTCAAAGTCCTGACCTGAATCCTATTGAGATGTTGTGGCATGACCTTAAAAAGGCGGTTCATGCTAGAAAACCCTCAAATAAAGCTGAATTACAACAATTCTGCAAAGATGAGTGGGCCAAAATTCCTCCAGAGCGCTGTAAAAGACTCGTTGCAAGTTATCACAAACGCTTGATTGTAGTTATTGCTGCTAAGGGTGGCCCAACCAGTTATTAGGTTCAGGGGGCAATTACTTTTTCACACAGGGCCATGTAGGTTTGGATTTTTTTTCTCCCTAAATAATAAAACCCCTCATTTAAAAACTGCATTTTGTGTTTACTTGTGTTATCTTTGACTAATAGTTAAATGTGTTTGATGATCAGAAACATTTTGTGTGACAAACATGCAAAAGAATAAGAAATCAGGAGGGGGGCAAATAGTTTTTCACACCACTGTATATCTATTCTGTTACATTCATGTTGAGTGGCCTCTGGGTGTTGTGATTATTTTTTGATCATCTTTAGTATTGTGTGTCTTTAGTTGACACTGAGTAATCGTTGGCCAATGTTCTGGATGGACCGTTGGTGTTGGTTTAGTTGTTTTGGACATTTGCTCTGTGGTTTTTGAGTATTGTGCTGGGTGGTGGTTAAATGCTGGGTTGAATGCGTTTATGCGTGAAGGCATTTTAGTTCTTAGTTGTTTTTTAATGTTGGGCTGGGTGGTCCTTGGGCTTTGTATTTGCATATTGTGTTGTGTGGTTTATTGGTACTGTGTTTGGTGATCTTTGGTTGTTGGTTCTTGGCTCATATCCTGTATTTGACCTCATGGACTTTACACATTGTTTTGCTCATGTTTGGACCTTTTCCATTTTTTACAATGAAGATTAACTGCACTTAGCTCTAACTTATTCTGTATAATTTATACATTTAACATCTCTTCTATTTTAAGTTTATTTTATTAGCAATTTTGCAAATTTTGTATTTTATAATTGTACATAATATTTGTATAATTATAACATTTTTCTTATTTCACAGTTTTTTATTTGAATACTCTATTTTCCTTTTAAAAAATTTAGGTCATAAACATTGTATAAGCATTTCACTGCATATTATACTGTGTGTAGTTTTGTATGTGACATGGAATTAGAATTAGAATTTGATTTGAATTTAACAATAAGGAAAGTTTGCCAAAAATGGAGTTGGAATGAAATGACTGATGACAAAAATTTTCAAGTGATGCCCTCCAAAATACGATTTTAGAAAGAACCTTAGGGTTAATTTTTTAAACCCTAGAACTTCAGAAGCAGCAGAGTGTTTTAATTAATTAATTTTTTCACCAGTACCGGCAAAAAGTTAGTACCAGTGATGCAGGAGCAGAGACAGTGTGAAATCACAAGTTATTGTCATAATTGGGCAGCACACAAGATATTACTGGACAAACTGGGATAACTACTTGTATCTTGTGTATCACCTCTACATGCTTGACCTCTGTTTTTTTACATTAATTGTAGTCTTAACCATTATATACTGTACAGTACAATGGCCGGTAATTTTTGACCGGGATCACCATGAGTGTATAAAATTTCATAAGACACACATTTTTATTAAAAAATATATTTCTAATTCATTTTATGTGTTTAAATGCCATGTCTAAACAATCTCATTGAACCTTACAAGAAATGAATAAAATTTACTGCTCTTTTTTAGAGAGGAAACTCTAAACACAGCATGAAGGTTAAAAAGATAAAACATGCTGATTACTATAGGTAATTACTGTAAGTGACTACTGTTAAAACTAATTATGTTTTTGGTTTTAACAAATAACGCATGTACTGAAAAAAGTAAAAATTTTGCCAGCTGAGGCTCCGCCTACTGTAGAAGCCTAGGAATGTTTAGTCGGATTGAAGCTCAGTATCTGGCAGCTGTAACCCTCTACACGTCTCAAAGCCACATTTGTCTAATACCCAAGGTGAGTCTGCTCTTAAATTAAAAAAAAGAATTTTTTTTGAGAAGATACAATCAATATGAGGTGCTTCTAGTGCTCAGTATGTTATGCAGATTTGTTGGCCATTGTTGTTGCTACTCAGGAGTGTTTTAGCATTGTGTAATAGGCAGTTCGAACATTGTATAAAGTACAATACATGCCTTATCATGTTGTTCTTGTTTTTTCTCTTATTCTTTATTCTTATTCTAACAAGTTAATGTAATACTGTAATGTAAAATATTTACTGCATTTAGTTTCATGTCGTTCAGATGAAATTGAAGGAATGTATTACATTACATTTATTTAGTTTTTTCTAATGCATTTCTAAATGTTTTTGAATTTGTTGATGCTTCTAACATCAGCACTGATATTTAAAATGTTCTCTCTCTCTCTCTCTCTCTTTATCTACATATCTCTCTGTGATAATGCTACTGATTGAAGCTATGATGCTCTTACTTATTTCC
Organism: Channallabes apus; assembly: GCA_030522415.1. Taxonomy (NCBI): domain Eukaryota; kingdom Metazoa; phylum Chordata; class Actinopteri; order Siluriformes; family Clariidae; genus Channallabes; species Channallabes apus. The sequence continues at coordinate 26,467,628 of CM060104.1, forward strand.
ATCTTTTCTAGTGATGCTCACAATTAACTGTAACTACATCAGAAACTTGTTTTTTTTTTGGTTATTAATAAAAAGAAAAAAAATCAAACAAATCAAAAAACAAACAAATGATTATATTTGTAAACTCAGCTTGTCTTTAACATGAACTAAAGATCTGTAACTGGACAATTGTTGCCTTGATGTAATCACATGTGATGGTGTGTGATGAGACACTACCACATGACTGTAAGTGTGAGTCTTTTATTAACAAAGACTTGGACAATTTGTATCCCTTAAGAGCCATTAAGAGATGTAAATTTGTATTGAGATGCCTGTTGCATTTGTACTCTTGACTAACCTTAACCTTTTCCCATCGGTACAATGGCTGGAGAAATGGGAATTTTAATACTTTTATTTACGGTATAAATAAATGAATGAGTTTATTGTTTTACACCTGTTATAACACCAGCCAGGACACTGTTTCTGTGTATAGAGTATTGTGTCCCTGGTGAGACGATGGATCATTGAAAATGTAAGTTCAGTAAACCAGCCACATCTCTCAGCAATGATGTTAGTACAGAAATAAAACAATTAGCACAATTAATGTCTTTTTTACGTTTAGCTTCTTTTACACAGGGTGATCCTGTACAGTTCAATTTATATTCATGAAGATACAGTACTATATTTTTAGACTGCATTGACGCAAACTGTGTTACCCAAATGAGGATGAGTTGCCCTTTAAATCTGGTTTCTCCGAAGCTTTATTTCTTATGTTGCCGCAGGAAGTTTTTTCTTGGCATTGAGCCAGCTCTGAATACATACCATAAGGTAGAATAACAAGCCGTGGAAACGTCTTTTTTACAACCATTAATACAGTGATACCTCAGCATACAAATTTAATCTGTTCTGTAGCCGAGATCTTATGGTAAAATGTCTTATTAAAAATGCATTTTCCCGTAGAAAATAATGTAAATGCAGATAATCCATTCCAGCCACCCAAAGAAAGCATATTACTAATATTACCATTTTTAACACAATAATCACATTTCTGCAAATAAAAACAATCAAAACATTTAGAAAAGACATACAAATGAAGTAAACTATGAAATAAACCTATATAAATAATACAACAGCTTTCTCTATACATTGGTCAAAACCAGAGGTGGAAAGAGTAATAAAATTTTGTACTCAAGTACAAGTACTGTTACTTCAGTGAAATTTTACTTAAGTACAAGTAAAGTTACCATTATAAAAATCTACTCAACTAAAAGTAAAAAGTAGCTCATTAAAAAATGTACTCAGAGTAAAAGTTACCGAGTTACTTTTTTATTTTATTTTTTTTAACAGCGGGGGTGGGATGAGGCATTCTAGTGTAGTTCAAAAAAGATGAGCAGATATAAAATATCAAACTAGTTGTTTTTAACTGAAGGAACACCTTTGCATAATAAAGCTGTTGTCTTTCTTGTGCTTGAAAATCAAAGTGGTCACTTAAATATGGTGTTACGTCCCAGTCTAGGGTCATACAGCAAAAGAATGGTTCAGGGTTCTATTTTAAACTGTATGGAAATGGTGGTATATGGCAGAAAGAACTAGATCCAATCATTAACTGATGAAAAAATTAGGTTTTTATACACACACACACACACACACACACACACACACACACACACACACACACACAACAGGAGGAGGATCAGATTCAGGGTTGGACCCAGGCCAAAATAATACACAAAATGGTATTTATATTTAGTAGCTAGATTACCTGCAAAAAAAAAAAAACACAAACAAAAATACAGGTACCTTCCCAGACTCCCTAAACCTATATAAACTATATAAAATATAAACCTAAGCTAAACTATATAAAATACCTGGCTCAAAAAAGTCTCACAGTCTAATATTTCACTGGATTGTTTTAGCTATGATTAAGCTGTGGGACTGCTTTGATAACCTTATATATATTATGTATATATAATTTTATCACCCCCCCCCCCATCATTCCGTACAATAAGGTAGTCAGCTATCTTTATTTTATTCCTGAGCAAATAAATTCCCAAATAAACTCCCTCTTCCAAAAATAAATGGCAGCCACGCCCCTGCTACTAGTGAGTGCACAGACATACAGTGAAATTATCTATAAATATATACAAAGACCAACCAAACCATAGGGACAAAGCAATAATCAAAGTCAACTGGAGGCAAAAAGTCAAACCAGAATACACAACCAAATGTCAAAACACCAAAATCACAACCTCTTTCATCTTTCGCGCGTCTCTCTCCAGTCGCGTTAGTCGATGACGTCACTCAGGGCGGAAGCGACCGTGTGGAAGGTCAGGTAGCTGCCGATGTCAGAAAACCTGGAGTGGAGTCTGGATCGGCGCGCGACCAGGACATGATACACACACGCGGCGCAACGGAGCATTTATACAAAGCATAATATTTTTTTTTATTGTTTTATCATTTCATTCATTTATTTTTTACTCAGTAGCGAATATTATTTAAAATGTAGCGAATTACAATACTTCAAACAAAAAGTACTTAAGTAAAAGTAAAATTACAGATTTTTAAAACTACTTTAAAAAGTAGAAATACACAAAAAAGCTACTCAATTACAGTAACGCGAGTAAATGTAATTCGTTACTTTCCACCTCTGGTCAAAACTCACTTTTTCAATGATATCTTCGCATTTCATACATTGAAGGACCCGAGACCAATCTTGTCAATGTTCTGTCTGTACGTCTATATATCTGTTTGTCTGTTCAGCTAAATTTTTGCCACGCAATACTACCTGTATACTACCTGAAACTGAAGTTAAATCTGCACCATAAAGGAAATCAAAATGTTGAGTAGAAGTGAAGTTATACGCATCACTTAGCAGAGCCCATTAATTAAATAGTTTACTGTAAATAGACAGAGCATGTGGAAGCCACAGAAATGATCTTAAGGCATTTTCAAAGCTTACAAATCCTCACAAAACTAAAATAAATCTTTTAACAAACATTTAGCTTATACTCCAAAAAGGTATGTAACGGAATCTTCAAGGATTCATGGACAGATCAATGCATGTTTATTCTTCTTGTGTTCTGAAACCATAGTGCTAATTAAAGCAGTAATATGCTGCCCCACTATGAGATCAAACGCCGTCGTTAGAGCAAACATATCCGCAGCAGAGGTGAAGGCGTGCAAAATACACAAACTGATCGAGCTTCTTAAATCAAAATGTTGATGTTATGAACCGTCATGTGCCAGATTTAATAATTTACTTTTAACAGAAAGTGTAAACAAGGTGTAAGACACTCAATTTTACAAAATTTTATTTCTCTGTATTATTGAGTTAGATAGAACTTTTTACTGGAAGACAGATAGCCATGTACATTGTACATGTACAGCCATGTTCAACCTGAAATAATAATGTCACTAATTATATTAAAACTGATAAAATTATTTTGAGTTTTAACCTTTCAACTATTTCTACAAACGCTGGTTAACCTTAAGGTAACCTTACTTAACTTTAATGTATGATTTCTCTTGGCACAGTTTGCTTTAAAATGAAAATTGTCTTCACTAAAATTGTCTTCACTAAATCTTGCACAGTGGCGGCACGGTGGTGTAGTGGTTAGCACTGTCGCCTTGCACCTCCAGGGTCTGGGTTCGATTCCCCGGCCAGGCTCGATTCCCGTCTCTGCGTGCATGGAGTTTGCATGTTCTCCCCGTGCTTGGTGGGTTTCCTCCGGGTACTCCGGTTTCCTCCCACAGTCCAAAGATATGCAGGTTAGGCTAATTGGCGTTCCTAAATTGCCCTTAGTGTGTGATTGGGTGTGTGAGTGTGTGTATGTGTGTGTGCCCTGCGGTGGATTGGCACCCTGTCCAGGGTGTACCCCGCCTAGTGCCCGAAGTCTCCTGGGATAGGCTCCAGGTCCCCCGCGACCCTGAACACAGGATTAAGCGGTATAGAAGATGAATGAATGAATGAATGAATGAAATCTTGCACAAAAAGAAACCCACAAAAAAAAATGTAAACCTGCTTTTACAAATGCAAACAAGTTTGGAACAGCTCTCAGACATGCATACAACTTTTCAGATGGAGTTTGAAAAGTTTATAAAATTTGTCAAAACTGGAAAGTTTTTAAAAACCTACAGTTTATAATCGTTAATTTATAATCATGTTGCTGCTGTTTAATCCTGATCCTTTATATCTGCTTGTTTGTGTAGATGAGGTTGTATATTCTGCTCCTGGGGTGTGTGTGGGTGTGTGAAAGTTACCCCAATGGTCGAGTTACATCCAGTTGTGATAACATGACACCTTCACACAGACGTTCGCCTCAGACTAGTACACCTCCGTACACTGTTACAACAGACACCAGCAGCTATAAACAAGGAGACACCATCACTGGTAAAATTTAATGCTTTAGAGTGACTTGGCTTACCCTGTGTTCACACAATCAAGCACTGCATCAAAATTTTTAATTTCTTGACAAATGAATTTGAATGAATCAATGTTTTAAAATAAATATTGGGACCAATCCTATGGCATGTGTAGTTTGACGGCTCTTTAATTCTTTTTTGGTTAGACACAATCCCTAATTTCTGTACATGGAAATGGAGGTATTATGATGGAAAAATTTCATCTGTATGGTGGCCTAGTGGTTAGATCTGTGGATTTGCTAGATGTATGTGGTTTTTGAAGATGTCTAGAATAGAATTAATACGTTGTTTAATATATAGTATATTTGTCTTACCATTCAGCTTCCAATTAAGACTATACAGTAATTGGGTTAAATGGCATCATATACCATTTGACACTGTGTCAAGTACAGTAATCCTACTGTAACCTTTTTCTCTAATGAATGGACAACATAAAATGGCCCCAAACCTAAAGCTCAGCATGTGAGGTTTATTGTTTAAAATGTGGTCAATACCAGCCCTAGGCATGCCTTATGTGAGAAGATACAGTACAGTGCCAAATTTACAGATACAGAATATGGCAAAATTTGGTGTCATTTCGTAAGAATATCAGTCTAAAATAGGAGAATGTGGCTTAACACAAGTATTTTGTTTAAACACATTTAAAACTATATTTTTTGTGTTAATGATTCAAGCTATGCTTTAAAAGTATTGTGATGAATTAGTAAGTATGATGTTAGTATGAACTACGTTGCAAGCTAACTGTTACGACTGTCTTTGCAGTGACTCTGAGTGCAACCTCAGAAGGTTTTAAGGGGTTTCTCCTGCAAGCGAGGCAGGTGGGAGGGAACAGCGCTGTTGGTTCCTTCAGTCTGGTGGAATCCGACTCCCAGCTCCTGACCTGCTCTGGAGTGTCTGTAAGTTTCCTTTAGTATAAAATTTCACACAATCTACACAATAATTTAATCAGATGTAAATTGTGGTGAAGGAAATACAAAAAGACATATTTTTTATTTGGTCTCCAGAACTCTGCAGTTTCCCAAACTTCATCCACATCAAAAAAAATAATCCAAAGTAAATGGAAAGCACCAACATCTGGCAACCTCGGCAACATTGAATTCAGGTAAAAGTCGTGCTTTTCTTTCCTTTTACAATATGTAGTAATTTGTCCCCATTATTAAATGTATCAGAAATAAAAGCAACTATATAATTAATAATAAAAAAAATTAAGTTTGCAGACTATATAATGTTTTACTGTTTATTAATGAGGGTCTACAGCACAAACGCCTGTAAATTATTTGTTACTATGAAAAACTACACATATCGGAATTCACTTCTGAATTCACTGTTATAAAAATAAAAAACAAACACCCTATTGTCATGTTTTCTCTGTCGTGCGTGTTTGCGTGGCATAACTGCAGAGGCTAGATGTTGGTTGAAGATAGTTTTGTTTATTTAAAGTGAAGTAGAAAACAAAAGCTTTTCTCGGAGAGCACCTAATACTCTTGACTTTCACTCCTTAAACAAAAAGTACGACCATCTTGAAACTATAACAAACACACAACAATAGACTCTACCCACAACAAAAGCTAGACGCCTGACTGAAGTTCAGTCAGGCTGTTTATAATCAACCTAATTACTTTCCTCTGAATGCGTGAATGCTTGCCTCACCTGACCGAGGTGCAGTCTGGGAAATGAAGTCCCCAACCTAAACATAACAAACAAACACAAGTAAAAACTGAAAACAAATCTGGGCGTTTGTCGCCCTCTAGGGGTTAACCCTTACACCTATGACCAATACAAATCTACAATCTAATAGTGCAGTGTGTAATGTATTTTCAACTATTAGCAAATGCCAAGGCGAGATGGTGTAGTGTGTGGTGTAGCATTGTAAACTTGTACCTCCAGGGTCCGAGTTCAATTCCTGTCTCTGTGTGCATGGAGTTTGCGTGTTCTCCCTGTGCTTGGTGTGTTTCCTTCCACAGTCCAAAGACCTGAAGATTAGTCTAAGTAGCATTCCCAAATTGCCTGTAGAGTGTGTGTGCCTTGTGATGGATTGGCACCCTGTCCAGGGTGTACCCTGCCTTGTGCCGTAAGTCTCCTGGAATAGGCTCCAGGCTCGCTCCCCACGTCCCTGAATACAGGATAAATGGTACAGGCAGTGAGTGAGTGAGAGAGTGAGTGAGTGAGTAAATGCCAGAAAGCTCTTAAACATGCCTTTTTGTAATTCCCTGCTTAATCCTCAGAGCCACATTCGTCCGTAAAACCTCCACTTTCTGGGTGGGAGTGAAAAGCTCACAGATCACCTACAGCGGCACGTCGGTGAGATTCTATGACAAGTCTTCACTCTAAACTCTTATATTATAATTCTCTTTTTATTATTTTTGAGGAAAAATGTAGTTAGATCTACATTTATCTAGCTATTAATTAAAACAGGTAGGTATGGATAACAAAATTATGGAGGAAGACAGACAGCAACAGACAAAAAAGGCTCTGCAAATAACCATTTTTTTGCCTCTTTGAATAGAGATGCAAACAAACAGAGATTATAATGGTTAAAATTATTTTGGATTGTTGTTCTTAAGGCTGGTGCCACCCCCACCACGTCGACCCCATCCTCCACCTCCTCCTCCACCTCCTCCTCCTCCTCCTCCACCTCCTCCTCCAGCATCTCCAGCTCAGACTGTGGGATCAGGAAGACGTGTGTAAGCCGGCCAAATGGCTGCAACCCTTCCACAGACTCCAACTGCAGATTCATGTCTGCCACGCCCCTGTCAGGGTCAGGAATCAGGTTCGAGCTTTCTGGTCATGCAGGTGGCTACGTTTCTGTTGGCTTCTCAGATGACTTAAAAATGGTAGGGCTTTAAATAATTTCTCAGATCTTAAAATTATGATATATGTTATACATATTGTAGTAAAGTAGACTGTTATTGATAAAACCACAAGATTCGTGGGGCGGGGAGTTCTGGGTTACTGATCAGAAGGTCGGGGGTTTGACCCCAGCAACGTCAAGTTGCCACTGTTGAGCCCTTGAGCAAGGCCCTTAACCCTATCTGCTCCAGGGGTGCTGTAAGCTGGCTGACCCTGCGCTCTGACCCCAGTTTCCTAATTGGGATATGCGAAGAAGACATTTCACTGTGCTGTAAAAATATTTTTTAATATTTATTTTAAAGGGAGACGACGACATCTACATATGTGGAAAGGACCAAAATGGTGTGATCCAGTTACAACATGCATTCTCAACAGGAACTACAGCACCAACCATCATCGCCCTGGTACGTATCCAGCCCCCCACCCAAACACACACACATACACACATTGAAAAAAAAATGTGTGTGGTTGTGTGTGTTATAGGGGAATGTGTCAGTGCTCAGTACATCACAGAATAATGGTGTGATCAGCTGTTCCTTCATATCCTGGAATGCCATCAGCACCACCAGGAGCTCCACAGAGTCTAACAGCTACTACATCTTCCTCGCCAATGGTGCCACCCGTAATGGTAACACCTCCCAACACACACACACACACACACACACACACACACACACACACACACACACACACACACACACAATGTCGCCGGCATCTTAGTCAGGGTTTTTTCCCTCTTTATTTAATGTAGGCTTTGTCTTGGTCTTTGGCCCTGATAGATTACCAGTGCTACCTAAAGTAAATGATCATATGAAGTGCTCAGATACAGTATAGCAGAAGTAGCTGTTCTTCCTTTCCTGAGATGGTCCTCATGAGACTAAGTTTCATCATAGCCTTTGATAGTTTCAATGACTGCACTCAGGGATACATGTAGTGTACTATACACTCAAAGTTTCATATTGACTCACTTTTATGTTTTTAATAATTAACTGCCTTTTCTCTTTTCTTAACTGAGTGTTTTCAGCCTTAATATGAATTTGTAGTAGTTGTAGTAGCATTAATATGACTACTGAGTCTGTACCCACCCTTCCTCTGCACAATACTCACAAAACTAGTCTAAAGCAGATAAAGAAGGCAACAAAAGTCACAGATTAACTTTAGACAAGGCACACGAATGAACTGAAAATCATTCCAGGTGACTATCTCGAAAATCTTATGTGAGAATGCCTTGAGTGTGTCAAGCTGACATCAAAGTTAAATGTAGCCACTTTGGATGTCTTCAGTATTAATGTACAATGCTGAAAGTAATAAAAAAAAAAAAAAGTGGTAAAGCACTCGCCCTATCATCCAGAGATCGCTGGTTCGAACCCGGGGTGATGCTGTTTTCCTCTCACAACCGGAGGCATAGAGAGAGCTGATTGGCCGAGCGCTCTCAGGGGGGAGGGATGAGAGGTACACTCCCACATTAATCACGGCTCTACAGCCAATCAGGGGCGTCTGTGAGCTCGCGCACGCAGAAGGAGTGGCTAGCGCTTTCCTCCGAGTGTGTTACTCCGCCCTTAATGGTGAGTGAGCAAGCAGTTCGAAAAAATGCAGTCGGCTGACGTCACGCGGTTTGGAGGAAACACGTGATAGTCTTCGGCCCTCCTGGCTGAGTGGTAGTGGTAGCCTTAATGTGGGAGCCCCCTAGTGACGGGGAGGAATTGGCCACAACTAAATTAGGGGACAAAATTGGAAAAACCCAAAAAAATATTTTTAAAAATTATAATAAAAAAAACGAAGAAAGAAAATTCACTGAAGAAGACAATGTATTTAAAATTTAGATTGGTCATGTACAGTGTAGATTATCATTATTTTTTGTTTGTTTGTATTTGGGTTTATTGCCATATCAGCTTCTCAGGCTATTTCATGGCAAGATTCACATCAAATATTATGCTAATTTATTATGTTATAAAAATGTAAGTGATTAAGAGCGTTGTGAGAGTTAAAAGGATATAATAATAATAGATAAGATAATAGCATGGTCTTGGTCAGTAGAACAGGGTTTTACATTTGGTTCTTTACGTGTACTTTAGTCAGAAATTGTAAGAGTTTTTCTGGTTTTGCCTTGCAGAATATGTTTTTTAAATCTTGTTCCGGTAGAAATTGTTTTCTTATGGTTGTAAAACTTGGGCAGTCCAAAAGTATGTGTTTTATGGTTAGGGTCGTTCTGCAGCGCTGACATTTTGGGGCTTCTTCATCCTTCAATAAATAAGCATGGGTAATGTTTGTATGGCCTATACGGCACCTTGTATATACTACCTGGTCATGTCTTGATTCGAATGAGTGAAAACTTCTTTTTCCTACCACTGGGTTAATTTCGAATAATTTGTTGTTTTTGTAATATTCCCATTCTGCTTGCCATTTATTGGATATATATTGATTTATCAATGGTTTAAGGTCAGAGGGTGGGATTTGGCATACGCTAATAGTTTCTTTAAGAGCTTCTCTTGCTGCCATGACAGCTTGTTCATTTCCCATTATTCCACTATGTCCTGGAATCCAGTAGAAGATAATATTATGATGGTTCTTCTGTAGTTGGTTTGCCTTGATTAATACTTCAGTGATAATTGGGTGAATTGTTTTCAGAGATTCCAAGGCTTGTAGACAGGATTTTGAATCGGTGAATACTAAGGCGTTTAGTTCCCTTTCTTTTTCAATATGTTCCAAAGCAAGTAACAGAGCCCAGGCTTCTGCTGTAAAGGTGGAACTTTGGTCTGGGATACGAATTCCGTAATGGTGTTGGTCCGTTATTGCTGCTGCCGAAACGTGGTTGTCCATTTTTGATCCGTTCGTGTATATGGGTTTATGGTTGGGAAAGATGCTTTTTATTTCGAGGACTTGTTGACGGAATATATACGGATGAATTTCAGCTTTTTTATTATAAGTCAGTTCCAGATTTATTTTAAGCTTTTCCAAGCTCCAAGGAGGTATTGGGCAAAAGTGTGTCTGACTTAGTATGTCCAGATTTATGCCCAAGTTTTCCATGTGAGGTCTGGTGCGTATACCGAAAGGTTTGATGTAGTTTGGTCTGGCCTCATACAGATGCAAATATTGTGGGAAGAAGGTCGGATTGTAAGATGGGTTTTGTGGATTTGTTTTTATCTTTGTTGCATACTGAAGAGCTAGTTTCAAGCGTCTAATATGAAGAGGTGGTTCATTTGCTTCTGTGTATAGGCTTTGAACTGGTGAGGTCCTGAAAGCTCCCAATCCCAAACACTCAGTCCTTGGTGGTGGACAGTATCTAGTATTTGCAGGTATGATTTTCTGGCGGATCCATAGAAGATACTTCCATAATCCAGCCTGGATCGAACCAGTAGTCTGTACAGTCGTAGTAAAACTGTGTAATCCGAGCCCCATTTAGTCTTTGCTAGTGACTTAATGATGTTCAAAACTTTTAGGCATCTGTTTCTTAGGGACTTAATATGAGGGATGAAGGTCATTTTGTTATTCCAGAGCAGTCCTAAGAATTTAGCTTCTTTGACGACTTTAATTGGTTCTCTGTCGATGAATAGTTCTGGTTCATGATGCAGGGTTCGCAGGAGACAAAAGTGGATACAGACGGTTTTTGTCTTAGAGAACCTTGTCTTAGAGAATTTTCTACTGACCATTCATGTATTCTGTTTATGCATAACTGTAGGTGTCTTTCGATTGTGCTCATGTTTTTCCCCCTGTAACATATACAGACATCATCAACATAGAGACTACACAGTATATTTGGATCAATAGTATTTGGGATGCTATTTATTTTTATCATGAACAGTGTGACAGAGAGGATGCTGCCCTGGGGGACTCCTTGTTCTTGAGTACACAAGTCTGACATAGAGTTTCCTATTTGGACACGAAAGCTTCTGTTAGATAGGAAACTGGATATGAAGGTGGGTAGGTTGCCTCTGAAACCCATTTTATGTAGATCTTTTAAGATCCCGTATTTCCAGGTGGTGTCATATGCTTTTTCTAAGTTGAAAAGGACGGCTACCACATGGTCCTTTTTAATGAAACCATCACGGACATATTGCTCAAGTCTTATAAGATGGTCTAGAGTGCTCCTTCCTTTTCTAAAACCACACTGGAAGTCACTTATTTGGTGGTCGGATTCCGGTTTCCAGACGAGTCGATTGTTTACCATCCTTTCCATGGTTTTGCACATACAACTTGTTAGTGCTATAGGTCGATAGTTGTTAGGGTCTGTATGGTCCTTATTTGGTTTAGGTATAGGTATAACTGTTGCCTCTAGCCAAGATGGTGGGATACTACCAGTTCTCCAGACTAAAGTTTCCCAATAGAATAGACAATATGTTTTTGGGGTAAGTGTTTAAAAAATTGGTAATGGACTTTGTCTGGTCCTACTGCAGTGTCATGGCAGCATTTTAAGGATAGTTCTTCCATAGTAAAGGGTTGGTTATACGTTTCTAAATTTTCAGTATGGAAGTTTAATTCAATTCTTTCTTGTGTTTCCTGGAGTCCCCGAAATTTTGGGTGGTAATTTTCTGCTAAGGAGTTTCTTTCAAATGTTTTTGCTAAACTGTTTGCTATTTCTTGTTTCTGAGTTAGAAGGGTACCTAGCTCATTTATATGTTTTACTTGTGATCCACCTCCTTTTCCTTTCATTCTTCTTATCACATTCCATATTTTCTTTGGCCGAAACTAGCCGAATTTCTGGCAAGTGAAGCATCTCAGGGGGTTTGGTAAAAACATATCAACTGGGACACTTAAGTACCCTAGTTGAATCTTTTCTGGGTGTTGGGGTTTGTTGAAGGTTAAGATGTACTGTAGGTGCCGGTCTTGATAATGCGGCCTTCTTTCTTGATTGTGATTCTCTTCACATCTATCACATGTTGAGACTTCAATTCTGCAGTTATTTCATTCTCTTCCATATTTTCCAATTCCCTGGTACGAATTACTCCTTTACTGTTATTTAGTGTCGGATGATTAAAAGCCTTTATAGCTACGCCAGCAAACACATTTGTGTGTAGTAAGTTCTCAGCTTGGATTTTTTTGCTGCATTCTACTAGAATCTGGCCAGATCTTAGCTTCTTTACATTATTCATTGTCCCAGCTATACCAGCAATACCTCTCTGTATAGCAAATGGGGATAGTTTGGAGAGCGGAGCATCGGGAGACAGGGACTCCAATAGTATATATCTTAGCATGTTGTCGTTTTTAGGGGGAAAGTTGTAGATATTCCCTAAATCATAGGTCGAGTCTTGATCCGATAATCGTCGTTTTGTGGTTTGAGTTTTTGCCATGTTGATTAATTTTATGTTTCGTCATCTCTACTCTTCACCCACCTCGGAGCCCAACAAGGGGATGCACAGAACCGCGGATTTCCACCGGGTATGCATCAAAGATATAGGGATGATATACTTGAGAAAGTAAAAACAAATGTTTTCATAACTCAATTGACCCTTAGCCAACGCCTTCTGGTAAGCTGTGGTATATCCAGGGCAAGTCTTGACCAGCCGATTGATTGGAATGGGCCATTCCAACCTCCCGTCTGAATGAAATTGGAGCCAAAGTATTGTGTTGGAGCTGAGACATCCGCAGTATGTCACATTCCTCAAATACCAGGATCTCGGCATCCACTGACACGGGTCGCAACTCACGGCTTAACAAGTTGCCCCATTTGTCGCCTCTTACGATCAGCAAGGGGGTGCTAGGGACCTATTCTACCCCGGGTCCCCATGGGGGAGATTATCATTAAAAATTACTGTATGTATAATAGGCGGCGCGGTGGTGTAGTGGTTAGCACTGTCGCCTTGCACCTCCAGGGTCTGGGTTCGATTCCCCGGCCAGGCTCGATTCCCGTCTCTGTGTGCATGGAGTTTGCATGTTCTCCCCGTGCTTGGTGGGTTTCCTCCGGGTACTCCGGTTTCCTCCCACAGTCCAAAGATATGCAGGTTAGGCTAATTGGCGTTCCTAAATTGCCCGTAGTGTGTGATTGGGTGTGTGAGTGTGTGTATGTGTGTGTGCCCTGCGATGGATTGGCACCCTGTCCAGGGTGTACCCCACCTAGTGCCCGAAGTCTCCTGGGATAGGCTCCAGGTCCCCCGCGACCCTGAACACAGGATTAAGCGGTATAGAAAATGAATGAATGAATGTATGTATAATAATGAGGAGAAATTATGCTCAGAATACAACCCATTACATTCAATTAAATACAGAAAATACCTGTATTGATGAATGAAGAAAATGAGAATTAGAGAGAGAGACATTTCGATGAGGTAATACAGGGAATTAGTAATGCTTAGGTGGAAAGGCAGTTGATCTGGATGACATTCTAGTGGAGGCATGAAGGTTCACAGTGGAGTTTCTTACTTGATTATTTCTAATTATTTGCTTTGGAAGTGACAAGAATGGACAGGATTAGGAATAGTGATATTATTAAATTAAATTAAATTAAATTTTATTTGTATTTAACAATGAACAATTGTCATTGTCACAAAGCAGCTTTACACAATCAAAAGATTTATTTAAGTTTGTATGTAAATGTGAATGTGTATGAATCAAAATGGTCAGATATTCTCTGATGAACAAGCCGAGGGCAACAGTGGCAAGGAAAAACTCCCTGAGACTCAGCAGGGAACTTCTTATTTTGGGAGAAACAGAAAGCAGGAATTCATCTGCATTCATACTGTGTGTTAGGTGGAAGGCAGTTCAGTATACAGGAACAGTTGATGTTAATGAATGTTAATATGGAGTCCAGGTACTATAATTATTGGAGGCTCAGGTAGACTTGTAGGAAATTCCAGTCCTGAACTATTGAGCAAGTCAAGTCCTCAGAGGAACAGCTATCAACACCAGTCAATGCCAGAACCATCTTTGTGGTAGAGTGAAACCGTCCCCAGACACGGATGCATTCCAAAGAGACACACGGGACATCCATGTGACGAGATCTCCAACCAGAAGCGGGGGTTCAGGATGGGTCAGACCGGTCCAGAGAGCAGAGGGAGTCTGGATCAATGACAGCTCAGGAACGACATATGTACCCCGACAGAGGGGAGAGCAGAAAAGGACAGATAACAGTTAGGTATGTCCTGACACAGTTAGGTATGTCCCGACCGCCGCTGCGCTGAACCACCACTGGCAAAACCTTTTGAAGATGATCAATATATTTATTACACGCAATTTTGGTCAAGCGATCTCTCCAGAAAGTCACAATGGCCTGAAGAAGCTCATCTTTGTTCCGTGGCTTAGCCTCAAGTCTGACAAATTCCTTCCAAACCATCTCTATCGGGTTAAGATCAGAAGACCTGCATGTAAGGAATACAAGTTAGAGGAAATGTACCTGTAAATTTCCATGTAAAACAGGTACATCTGTATAAATAAATAGTTTAAATGTATCATTGGGACACTTTAGAACCTTGGTAAGTAATATTTACGTTATTAGTGTCACGCTGTGATTCACATTCATTTACAGTATCTGCTTCAACATTCATCTTAAACGAAGCATGCATTGCCATGCTTGGAAGCTCAGTTGTGTGCAGGGTGGAGCAGAAAACTCAATGTAGCCAGTGCAAGCCAAAGTACAAATGAATAACGGATTAAGAGACCTTGATTATACTGCACAAACATCATTCAGTACAACAAAATTGCTGAAAAAAATCTAGGGTTAACGAATTAAGATGATTGATTATACAGCAAAAATATTATTTAGTACAATGAAATCTCTGAATCCTTGATGATACTGTACTGGATAAATATTTAATACAGCAAATCTCCCAGATGTAAGGCTATATATTTTGGTGTACATTGCGAACGAATAATGAATCAAGAGCCTCTGATTATATAGCACAAATAAATCTATGAAAAAATCCTTAATTATTTTTTTTCACAAATGTAAGACAATATAATTTGGATCAGTGCCAGATGAAGTGCGAACGAATAACGAATTGAGAAGCCCCGATTATACTGCATATATATTATTTGTATAAGTATGATTTTCTTGCCTTTGCTTTACTCCTCTGTAAAAAGAAAATTACAAGCCCGTGCTGTTGTTTATGCTGTTTTCTTTAATAATATCACTAAACAGACACAAACAGAGAGTCTGTCTTAACAAAATTAAACAGCAGCAAAAATTACAGCAGCTGTCATTTTTCTCTCTTTGTCTGTGTCGGGTGTGTTTGTGTGGCATGATCGCGGAGACGAGCTGACGGTTTAACAAAGTTCTTTTATTTTCATTCACAACCTAAACATAAACAAAACCACTCCAACACAAACTAAACAACTTAGACTAATGCTAGACGCCTGGGGGGTATTCTTCGTACGTCGCTTGAAACATCCGGGATGAATTGACACATCTAAGATGAGATCATCGTGCTAATTAAGACCTGGCTAAGTCGGTTCTTCGAGCACACCTGTTGTTGATGATTAGTATGGCCGGATTGAGTTGTCTAGGATTATTGCGCGTTCGTGCGTTGGTTTAAAAGGCGATATGCATCGACAGTAGAAACACTGATCACAAGCCCTTTGATTGGTTGACGAAATGACAAAAAGAACAAGCTAATTTTTTTTGTAACACCTGCGCTGAAATGCTCCCCCACCCCACGTGTTATGCGCTGAAATGCTTCCCTGCCATGGATCCCCCCCTCCCACCACACACACATAATCACTATCAAATATTATATTAGAACATAATATGCACATATGTTTTACAAATTACATGAGACAATAAAATAAGAAATATGAAAAAAATATGTTGTATATGGAAAAATTTAAGTATGAATATTTTTTTAAAAAACATGTATACTTTTATATTGTTTACTTTATAATAAAATTAGTTTTGTCCAATTTTTCATTATAAAAAAATTATTTTTATTATACATATCTCTCTCTCTCTCTCTCTCTCTCTCTCTCTCTATATATATATATATATATATATATATATATATATATATATATATATTTGCATATTTATAACGAACCCCTGAAAAATAAATGTGTTACAAAATAAACATTATACAAGAATTTGAATTAATGGTCTTGAGGGCTGTCTCGTGCCTAGAGTTTATTATAATAATAGAAAACCTATGAATTTATGTTCTAATATAATATTTGATATCAATTATATATATATATATATATATATATATATATATATATTATGGCAAGACGTATATATGCATGCAAGATACTTTTCTTTCCCCACGTGAGTCAGTCCACGTCAGCGCTCTTTAACCAATCAGATGTGACCTCACCATTTCAACCAATCATAACCCGGCAGGAGCGCAGCCTTAATCCTGTTTACATGAAATAAACCTGCTACCGAGCAGGTTCAAGCTTACGGACATGTTGCTATGACAACAAGTGCGAGATGAGCATCGGAGAACGAAACAATCCAAGATCAGGACAAATCCACAACAATCAAATCCAGCTAACTGAGTTAGCGACGTACGAAGAACACCCCCCTGACTGGAGTTCAGCCAGGCTCTTTATAACAAACATAATCAAACATTTAGCTCTTCCTCGGTTCAGGTGAGCTTCTTACGTCACCTGACCGAGGTGCACACTGGGAAACGAAGTAAAGTCCAACATAATCAAAACTACAAAACAAACATAACCCAAAAATAAACGGCGCTCTGGCGCCATCTAGGGGTTAACCGTTACAGCAGCGAAGAAAAACATTGTGCAAATAAAAAATAGGGACAGTAAAGTGTATAAATATAAGAGAAAAAGTAAAGACAAAACAATAATTGCACTTTCAAACAAACAAATTGCACTAGGTACAACAAATTACACAGGGGTAACATTGCACAGTTTAAAAAGTCATTATTGCTAATACAAACCGGATTCCAAAAAAGTTGGGACACTAAACAAATTGTGAATAAAAGCTGAATGCAATGATGTGGAGATGGCAAATGTCAATATTTTATTCAGAATAGAACATAGATGACAGATGAAAAGTTTAATCCGAGAAAATTTATCATTTTAAAGGAAAAATATGTTGATTCGAAATTTCACGGTGTCAACAAATCCCAAAAAAGTTGGGACAAGTAGCAATAAGAGGCTGGAAAAAGTAAATTTGAGCATAACGAAGAGCTGGAAGACCAATTAACAGTAATTAGGTTAATTGGCAGCATGATTGGGTATAAAACGAGCTTCTCAGAGTGGCAGTGTCTCTCAGAAGCCAAGATGGGTAGAGGATCACCAATTCCCACAATGTTGCGCAGAAAGATAGTGGAGCAATATCAGAAAGGTGTTACCCAGCGAAAAATTGCAAAGACTTTGCAGTTATCATCATCAACTGTGCATAATATCATCCGAAGATTCAGAGAATCTGGAACAATCTCTGTGCTTAAGGGTCAAGGGCGTAAAACCATACTGGATGCCCGTGATCTCCAGGCCCTTAAACGACACTGCACCACAAACAGGAATGCTACTGTAAAGGAAATCACAGAATGGGCTCAGGAATACTTCCAGAAACGATCGTCAGTGAACACAATCCACCGTGCCATCCGCCGTTGCCAGCTGAAACTCTACAGTGCAAAGAAGAAGCCATTTCTAAGCAAGATCCACAAGCACAGGCGTTTTCATTGGGCCAGGGATCATTTAAAATGGAGTGTGGCAAAATGGAAGACTGTTCTGTGGTCAGACGAGTCACGATTCGAAGTTCTTGTTGGAAATGTGGGACGCCATGTCATCCGGACCAAAGAGGACAAGGACAACCCAAGTTGTTATCAACGCTCAGTTCAGAAGCCTGCATCTCTGATGGTATGAGGTTGCATGAGTGTGTGTGGCATGGGCAGCTTGCATGTCTGGAAAGGCACCATCAATGCAGAAAAATATATTCAGGTTCTAGAACAACATCTAGTCATCTCTTTCAGGGAAGACCCTACATTTTTCAACAAGATAATGCCAGACCACATTCTGCATCAATCACAACATCATGGCTGCGTAGGAGAAGGATCCGGGTACTGAAATGGCCAGTCTGCAGTCCAGATCTTTCCCCTATAGAGAACATTTGGCGCATCATAAAGAGGAAGGTGCGACAAAGGCGGCCCAAGACGATTGAACAGTTAGAGGCCTGTATTAGACAAGAATGGGAGAGCATTCCTATTTCTAAACTTGAGAAACTGGTCTCCTCGGTCCCCAGACATCTGTTGAGTGTTGTAAGAAGAAGGGGAGACGCCACACAGTAGTGAAAATGGCCTCGTCCCAACTTTTTTGGGATTTGTTGACACCATGACATTTTGATTCAACATATTTTTCCCTTAAAATGATACATTTTCTCAGTTTAAACTTTAGTTCCGTGATTTATGTTCTATTCTGAATAAAATATTGACATTTGCCATCTCCACATCATTGCATTCAGTTTTTATTCACAATTTGTTTAGTGTCCCAACTTTTTTGGAATCCGGTTTGTATTACACAGTTTAAAATGTTATTGCACATTTCTGTTGCTATGAATTTCACTATGATAATGTTGCCGATTCAAATGCTGTTATTGCACAGTTGCTATTGCTATATATTAAGATCTTATAACTGTATTGTAAGATAGTATTGCAATGTCATATTTAAGATATTGTAATTATTGTAAAAATTCAGATATTGTAACATTAAATAGTGGTATACTGTACAACTGTGTGGAATGTGGAGACTGGTTCACTGGGAGCAGCTCTGATTGTACAGTCTAATAGCAGCAGGGAAAAAAGACCTTCGATATCGCTCCTTCAGACACTTGGGATGTAACAGTCTGTCACTAACAGGAGCTGCTCAGAGATGTAACTGTTTCATACAGGGGGTGAGATTCTCCAGCAATATATATGCCCTTTCCCTAAATATTCACTGGTGAGAAAGAAATGTGTTTGTGTCTGCGGAAGTCCACCACCGGTTCTTTTGTTTTCTCCGCATTTAGCTGGAGGTAGTTCTGTTGGCGCCAATCCTCAAATGTCTTAAAGAATATATACATTTCATTTACCCACTTCTGATCGCCCTCCACCTGAGAGCTGGACTCCTTAAGACCAGTGATGGTTTTGAGCCCCTTCCACACCGCTAACATTATTCCGCTGCAGCTGATCCTCCATTTTCTTCTTATAGCATGCCTTTCCTTCCCTGATCTTCTTTCTCAGTTTTCTCTTCACATTTTTAACATTTACATTTACATTTAGGCATTTGGCAGATGCTCTTATCCAGAGTGACTGACATTTTTATCTCATTATACATCAAAGCAGTTAAGGGCCTTGCTCAAGGGCCCAACAGTGGCAACTTGGTGGTTGTGGGGTTTGAACCTGGGATCTTTCGTACCGTAGTCCAATGCCTTAACCACTGAGCTACCCCTGGCCCGTTAACCCTTTTCTTCTCTTCTCTCATGTGGAACACAGAGTTCGCTATATATATATATATATTGACTTGAGTGAGAAATAAATATGTGTGTATGTATGTGGTTAAACACTGAAGTTATTGTTCTGACAGGTGAGATTCAGATGCACAGCAACTTACCTGTGGTCAGCCGGACTAAAGTGGACATCAGGAATCAGAAGTCAGAGGATACAGGGGACACGGAGGAAACTGAGGACACAGAGGATTCAGAGGAGACAGAGGTGTCAGAGGACACAGAGGAGATCGAACCCATTGTTAAGGCTCATGGTAAGGCTTGAGGCTTTTTTTGTTTCATTTGCAACCTGTTACACACACACACACACACGCACAACGGTGCCCTGCTTAGACTTACTATTTTGGTGCGAACCAAAACTGATCTTTTTTACCCAGGTGTGCAGAAACATAAAGGAAAGTGATCAAATTGTATGCATATTAAAAAGAAATAAAAAAGCATTAAATATTAAAGGTTAAATGGTAAAGGTAAAAATAAAAATTCCAAAATGCTACACATATAGAAAAAAATAAAAATGTCTTAAAACTTACAGAAGGATCATGATCCACGCATGGCAATGATGATGTGAGTGATAGTTACAGAAATTATAATTTTATATGAGATATTACTCATAACTTTGTGAAAAATTAATAGGAATGTTAATGTTCCATTCAGTAACTTTGAGAGATCATTGTTTAATTAAATAAAGTGTCTAAGAGTAAAATAATTCATAAATTAAATACATGAAGAAATATTGTAAGAATTAAAATATTTCATAAATAAACTTCTAGTAATAAAAAAGTACAAAGTTTTGAAAAAAATAATAAATCTTATCTGATGAGTGTGAATGAGAGCCTGAGATAATGAAGATGATGATGAGTGTGTGTGTGTGTGTGTGTGTACCTGTGTGATGATATTTGGGTTGTAGGGTCTCTGATGTTGATTGCATGGATGACCACGGGCAGTGTGGGAATGCTTATCGCTCGCTTCCTAAAGGGGGCCGGTGCGGGCAAGAGTCTCTGCGGGAAAGACTTCTGGTTTTTCGTGAGTTTCTCCTTCTATGGCCTTCTACAGCCAGAGTCAGCTCTGGGCCCGGTTTCTCGAAAGCTTCTTATCGCTAAGTAGTTCTTAAGTTGTACCTTAACCTCTCTCTTAACGTTAAGGCGCATTTCCAGAAAGATTCTGACGCTAAGTATCTCTTAGCTAAGTCACACATTCGTAAGGTTGGTCTAGACGCTAGTCGCCGCCACTGAGCAGCAGTCGTTATAAACCAGCGGCGTATGGAAGCACATTATGGCACGTTATCAAAGTCGTATTAATGATGGAATATACTGTAGACCTGTTTAAGAATTTTATTTTATTTGATATCAGAACTAATAGAATGACATTTAATTAGTCTATTTCATAATGTGACTAACGCATTAAAATCACTTTTAATATTAAACAGGTGGCGAACAATTTGGGAGCGATACAGCGTGTTGTTGTGTTAAACTGAAGACGGCGCCGTCCGTGGAGCCGTGTGGGTCATGTACATTTTGCCTTTAGACAAAACTTCAGCCCTTTTCATATTTTCCTCGTGGTCGGGGAAAATGAAAAAAAGAAAAAAAAAAGGTTTTACCTTCCAAGGCAACAGATTACGGAGCTTCTTGACCTGCTCTGACCTGCACTTGCAAGGCCAATGCATCAAACTTATGCTCTACGTCCCGATGTCCAGCTGCTCGCTGATTTTTGTTTAAAATATGTTTCACTGATCATTAGCCATTATCCATAACTTTATGGGCTTTTCTTTTGACACATTTTATTTTTATGAAATTTGATTTAGTTAAATGAGAAAATAACCGTGGGAGTTTCAAACCCCGCATCCATAAATTTTTCTGAGTGATTGTAATGTTTAATACCCCTATTCACCTATGCGGTTTGACTCGCTGTGAGATTTGGTGTTATACCCCTATCTCACCTGCGCGGTCTCGCACAGTGGCCGTAAGTAGGGTTCATCATGATTCACCTCGAGTTTTTGCGCTGTGATTACGTTTCCATCTTTCCGTGTGAAAAATTAAACATTTAATTTTTTTGCCGGTCCACGGCAGGTTTTGCCAGACCTTGCAGAACTTCGCGGAACGTAAGGGTAACGTCGGCAGGCAATCGTGGCAGCTCACTGTGCCTAACATCACATCTCACCGTGAGTCAAGCCGCACAGGTGAGATGGGGGTATTAAGCACCGTGAGCCGCCTCGAGTGACCACTCGACGTTCCGAGAAGATCTGCAAGGTCCGTGAGCTTCCGCATGTTAAACAGGTTTAATTTTTTTGTGTGGAAAGATGGAAACGTAATCACAGCGCAAAAACTCGGGCTGAATCATGATGAACTGGACTTACGGCCCCGCGCGATGAGATTATGGTATTAAACCTCCACTCTGTCATCTCATCGTATTCATTCCATAAGTGCGCTATACAACCCCAACAACTGACACTTCACATTGTTCCTGAAGCTGGTGAAGAGTGTTATCAGCTGAGAAACCGGGCCCTGATTAGTGTGTAAGAAAAGCTCATTCCTCAGCTCCTTTACAACAAATGTGTGTGTGTGTGTGTGTGTGTGTGTGTTGTTCCTCAGGCTCATGTGTTACTGATGTTGCTTTCTGTTGCTGCGACCATCATTGCTTTTATCCTGGTATTTTCATATGCAAAAGACTGGAGTGGGGTAAACACTACACACTGTATATTACTCAATACACACTATACAGTATATTACACACGGAATGTTTAAAATACTCAATACTGCACACCATACAAGCTACATGATACACATTGCACACTATGCATTCAGCATATATTGAATCATGTGTGTTTAGGGAGCTCATCCAGTCCTGGGATGTCTGGTGATGATCCTCAGTCTCGCTCAGCCAATTGGTACCATATTTCGCTGCGCACCGAAGGATGAAAGGTGAGAGCAGAAAGAGAGAGAAAGAGAGCAAGAGAGAGACACACACAGCTGACATGTCACTCTGTTTCATTTCCTCTGCAGGAGATTTATCTTTAACTGGATTCATGCCCTCAATGCATTAGCCATTAAAGTGTTAGCAGGTGAGAACTTCTACACTCTCTCTCTCTCTCTCTCTCCACACCATGACCCAAACATGTTCCTCTATCTCATGGACAGTGTCTGCAATCTTCACCGGCCTCATGTTGGCCGACAGCTCACCAACTCAGTGGATGCCGAAGGTGATGGGTGGATTTGTTGCCTGGGAAGCGCTGCTCTTCCTCTGCCAAGAATTTTACTACAGATGCAGGGGAAAAGGTAAAAGCTCAGAGAATGATTATCTCCAACACTGACCTAATGTCAGACAGCAATAAGTGTTATTAAATGTATTCCTTAGTAAAAAACAGTTTAGTTTTTTTCGGCGGCACAGTGGTGTAGTGGTTAGCACTGTCGCCTTGCACCTCCAGGGTCCGGGTTTGATTCCCGGCCAGGCTCGATTCCCGTCTCTGTGTGCATGGAGTTTGAATGTTCTCCCCGTGCTTGGTGGGTTTCCTCTGGGTACTCCGGTTTCCTCCCACAGTCCAAAGACATGCAGATTAGGCTAATTGGCATTTCCAAAATTGACCATAGTGTGTGAATGAGTGTGTGTGTGCTCTGCGATGGATTGGCACACTGTCCAGGGTGTACCCTGCCTCATGCCCTGAGTCTCCTGGGATAGGCTCCAGGTCCCCGCGACCCTAAATACAGGATAAAGCGGTGTAGAAGATGAATGAATGAATGCACTACAGTATTTAAAAATCTTGCAGGTAAATACACAAGATTGGTAGAATGTGTGTATTTTTGTTCCCTGAAATGTAGCAGGTGTCTGTTGTTGTTTATGAACTTTCATTAATTTACAGTCACACTGTGGATATCATGTTGTGGTTTTATAAATAAATTATTAATTAACATAAAAATGCTTACTTATTTTTTTCTCTTTAGAAGTGGATGATAATCATAGTGGGGTGAGTGTGTGACATCATTTCTTCTGTACATATGTTTTAAAGAAGTTTCACTCTATGTCAATTGGTTTTGCTTTATGTTATTGTGATTTATTAGGTGGATACGGGAGTGCTTCTGCTGATACTGTTCTTCTTGGGAAACCTGGCGTTCCTAGTGGCTCTGCTTGTTGGAATTGGAACAGCGTAATTATGTAACTTGTAACCCTTTTTAAGCATAAACTCAGGGTTTCTGTGTTTTTACTCGGGTATAAAAAGACTCTTAAATAATCATGGGTTTGTTTGTGTTCACATCCATTCTGATCTTTCAGTAGTGTACTTTAATAACTCTTATATTATGTATTATGAAGTTTCTGTTGCAACCTTATACAACATGTTATTTTTCTATAACAAGAAGCTTTTTCTTCTCTTACACCACCACAACTTGCCAACAAGCATTTGCATTTTTAAGGTTTATGAAAGAAATGAAAGAAGGAAATTCATGTTTTAACTTTGTGTTCTTGCTTATAAACATTTGCTCTCACCAGTCTCTTCTTTTACCTCTCTGTGGACATTTATAAAGATGATTCAAGTATTACTATATTGGACTTAAACTCCTCTGTAAATAACAACCATGTTTATACTTTTATTCACCAAAAGTCCCATTTTGACATATTTGCCCCTTGTTTATAAAAACACCCATACATATATTCATAACACAGCTTAATGAAAGAACTGACTTGTATCGGGTTAGTATCAGGAAAAATTGTGTGTGTGTGTGTGTGTGTGTGTGTGTGTGTGTGTGTGTGTGTGTGTGTGTGTGTGTGTGTGAAAAAGATACTGCTTAAATTAAAACATACTGTATATGATGTTTGAGTTATTACAGTATATTTAGAAAGTACAATGTAACCGACTGAACTAATAGCTTTTCTCCATGTTTACTGTTATTTTCCTAATAATAAAGGCACCTAAATCTGTAGTTTGTGTAAATATATATATTTTAAATTTTTTGCATTGAACTGTATTCTATGCAACAGTATTGTGCTGTACTCTGTGCTGTACTTCTCTAATGACCCCTACATCCCTATTTATATATTACTGATGTAATCATTTTATATTTTTATCATGTTATCACCCAGATGAGGATGGGTTCCCTGTTGAGTCCGGTTCCTCTCAAGGTTTCTTCCTATTACCATCTCTGGGAGTTTTTCCTTGACACTGTCGCCCCCACTTGTTCACACATTTCTTTCTCACTCATACTGTATACACTTCCATACATTTTCTTTTCATTTTGTGAAGCTGCTTTGAGACAATGGCCATTGGTAAAAGCGCTATAAAAATAAAATTGAATTGAATATATGTATCCTGTTCACTTGGTGATTATTATTGCTTCCATTTAAATATATTCAAACATTTTCCAAATATGACCTTTAAAATGAGGCATCTTTAGTCCTGTGATACACTCAACTGACATTTTCATCTAGTAAAGATTTATTTTCAGAGTAATAAAATTAATAAATAAAAGAAAGAATACATACAGAATATATATTACATACATTTATTTCATTCATTCGTTCATTCATTCATTCACCGTCTCTTCCACAGGGGTCCGGAGCCTATCCCAGGAGATTTTGGGTTTACAAACTGCCAATTCATCACAGGACACACACACACACACACACACACACACACACACACCTCAGTCAGGAATTGACCTTGGAGTTGTGAGGCTAACCACTAAACCACCACCTCACATAATGGAATATGTGACAAATTAAATCAAACAATAAAAATGTATAAATATTTTCTTTTACAAATTTTGGAGTAAAGATACAGCCCCATATCTGATTTTTGTACTACACGAAATAAAATTGTTCTGTATGTTATTGCACCAAATGTCCAGCAGAGGTGAGACTCTACTCAGTTTTTGATGAAAATACAGAGACTACATTGTCAGTTCTACATGACTACTGTACAATGCAGTAAAAACCTTAAACATAAATGTCCTAGCTTAGAAAGTTCAGGTCAGTGTGTTGGGTCAGACATGACACACTGCTTATGGAGCAAGAGAGGGTTAATGGCCTTGGTGAACCATCTAAGAGCAATTTGGAGACAAACAATACATTTTGCAGTATGATGGAGCACCAGTACATAATGCAAAAGTAATAACTAAGTGGCTCGTGGAACAAAACATGGACATTTTGAATCCATGGGCAGGAACCTCCCAAAACTTAATCCATTTGAAGACTTGTGGTAACTCCTCAAGAGGCAGGTGGACAAACCCACAAATTCTGACAAACTTTTATTATGCGAGAATTGGCTGCCAACAGTCAGGATGTGGGCCAGAAGTTGATTGACAGCATGTCAGGGTGAATTGCACCCTGATAACATACAGCTGAAGGGCCAATGTTAGGCCAATGGCAGTATATATGTTGGACAAATGCTGGCATCAGTAGTTCGCCCAACTTCATTTTGTCCATTGACCCAGCGTTAGCCCATTGGTGGGGCCAAAGATAGGTTGGTCCAACTTTGGCACAATTTTGGTTCAGTAGATAATGGCAAGGATGGAAATTGAATTAGACTCTGTTCATCATCGCCAAAAATTAGAAAACACATGATAAAATGATTACAAATTAAGAAAATATATGTAACCGTTATGATGATAACCTACAAAATAGACCCTTAGTACAGCCACTTTTTTTTTCAGCAAAGTTGATGAAAAGTGCAGACAAACAAAGCACCCATTTTCTGTCTTTTTTATCAGGTGGATCTGCATCTTCCTCATCATCATTCACCTCAGGACTTTCTCTATCTGCTTGGTCAATGTAGCTCAGCTATTCTTTATCATCATCATCATCTTCATCAACATTAGAGCATCTTTGAAGAACTGTGACTCTAGTCTGTGTAAATACAGGAATAATTTGAGCATTGTACATTAAAATGTACTTCAAAATATGTTCTTTGAAATAACCCATTTGACCCAGCAACATTATGGGAAAAACAAACATTTTCCACATTTGGCTCAGCTCAGTTCAACAACAGTTCCAGTTTTACAGCACACACATTTTTCTCCAGTTGAAACAAACTAAACACGGTAGTTCAAACAGTAAATAACTTAGCAAAATTGTCAAATGATATGTTTCACATGCCGACTATGTTAGTACATACTGTATATACGATAACCGCATAAACATAGTTAGGAGCAAATAGGCACAAAACTTGAGCTGGTGTTTATCTTGTCTGCAGGATTTAATCAGCAGCACCTGGGCCTCTGTGGAGGTTTTGGTTCCTCCTTAGCAATCAGCGCCATCTAGTGGCCTGTTTGACAGTGTTCACAGTTGAGCACAAAACACAATGAGTGTCATTTTAACTGTTACACCATACAGTATGAACTGTACTATAATAAACTTCATAGCTATTGTTTTTAGCTGTCTTAACTGCATATTATTTATTTTATGTACTTATTTTTTTTAACCTTTTACACTTGTACACTATGTCATTTAACCATAAATAACAGAGAAAACAGAAATTAATAAAAACACATGATCACCACACATCATCACCATTTAACTGACATCATAGTGAATTTATTTAGATATAATTTAATAGAACATATGCTTCCCACAGATGCTTCTCCACTGGTAAGGTAGTTTTTTTTTTTTTTTTACTTTTGTAGTGTTTTTGAACATGGTCGGTTTTTCATTGTGTACCTAGTTTCTGCTGTTCGGTAGTGTTAATTGTAGTGTGATTGCAGAAGGGCTAAAGTAATTTGTTCTCTGAAAGTTTCAGGCTTCCTTAAGGTGTAAATTCTGGGCAGGGGTTAGCTATATATATATATACACACAGTATATTAAAAGTGTCTCCAAGAATATTCTGCAACAAGTTAGTGACAAATCTAGATAGGACCTGCAATCAACACAAACTCTTGTTTAGCAAGGGACTTCATTTATGATTAGGATGTAAGGAAATGTGTTCAACCTATCTCTGCTTTTATTCACACAGCAAAGGCAGATCTCCCAGAAACCTCTATACACTCCAGTGCTGTCTCATTCTCCTGCACTGGTGGTAGGTGGGCTCTGTACCTGCCAATCTGCTGTAAAGTAACCAGATTTTATCTCAGCACTAGCTACCCATTACTCATTTGCATTATTGATTGTTTGCCACTAACTGAGCCCTGGATATCCTGGACATCATTTTGAATTCCCTGCATTTAAAGTAATCTCTCCAATTGACCTCGACATCCTTGTTATCTACTGCTCTAATGGTCCTCGTGAAAAATCCTGGATGACATGAATATGCTTCTTAGTCTTTTTCCTTCTAACACTCCTCACACTCTTCTCAGAGGTTTTAACATTCCCACTGACAAAGCCCAATCCGCTTGCCTTCTCCCTCTCCTTAACTCTCTCATATTAACACTAACCAGTTGCCCTACCACACACCAGAAAGGGAATTCTATTTACCTGATTTTCTGTCACCCTTCCCCAGCCACAGATATCAATGATATCCCTCTTCATAAATCTGATCATTACCTAGTATCCTTCACCATCACCTTTCTTATTCTGTCTAAAGCTAACCACTTTTATTTAATAAATAAATGTGTCAGCACTACTGATCTGATCCATGCAGCTGCCTGTTGACCAGCAGCTCCTCTGCATGTGAACATGGCAGCACCATCACTGATTCCCACAAGGTTAAACACCCTGGGAAGGATGTATTCATGTAACATCGGTTAAGGTCTAGTCAGATTTCATTTTTTTTTTCTCCCGCTGCCAACTTTGACTAGTGTGGAAGTGGAGGTTGGGTATAGCACCACAAATTAGACGACTCCTCAACCATGATGTGCCACTCTCCCGTTCATAGGACTGGTATCGGTTCACTCACACACTGCTGTGCTGACAATGCACACTGCACACTGCACTTTAGTCTGCACAATAAGCATTACTTGCACTACATTTTATCTTGTTGCATATACACTCTTGCAAATCAGAGTTTATTATTATTATTATTATTATTATTATTATTATTATTATTATTATTATTATTATTATGTTTACATTTTGTACTTTTTTGTAAATTTTTTAAAGGAATATATATATATATATATATATATATAGATTATTATTTTTTTTGTTCCTTCTGTTATTTGCACAAAGTAGGAGCGGTTCAGGATACATTTCACTGTGTGTTGTACTTGTATAACTATGCATGTGACAAATAAAGAATCTTGAATCTTGAAATGGTATTATTACATTATACCTGTGGTTTTTTTGTTGGTGTTTTTTTCTCATCACACAGACCTGTAAGATGCGTGAGAAAGCTCAGTAGGTGTCTTGCAGTAATGTCAGTTGTCAGTTGTTTTTAGTCATCATAAGGGATTAGGGTTTCAGAAAGAATAAAAAAAAAACTCCTGATGCATCAGTAAGGAATGAGAGGAATTGGAAAGGAAATGTTGTTGAAAAAGGAGTTGATGTGAGCCAGACCAAATAGACTGAGCACATCAAGTTCTAAACTACAGTCAGTATTTTTTTAAAGAGTTATTTAATAAACAAATATAAGGAATAAACAATGAGAATTCATTATTAGTCATATTTGTTAGTGATACATGACCTCCAAAGATTTTTAAATTTGCATTAATATTATTAAAAATATATTTATATATGGAGGAATTGAGCACTCGTGACACCCAAGGACATCATCTGTGGATCTAATTAAGCATTAATAGAAAGAGGGAACCTGTTTATAGTTGCTTTAATGTAACCAACAATAGGAATTACCTTCTTTCAAATATTTCACAACATGAAAAGAGGATACAAGGACTGTGTAAAAAGGATACTGTGTAAAACATTTGCAGAGATGTTATAAAAAAAATAAATGAATAAAAATTACCAAATACTTTTCTATAACAGCAACACAATGTTTATTTCACACTGTACAAAACTAAACAGTGCTGAGCAGGAAAGTTCATATCTGCAGGCTTTTTTAGTGTGAGCATACCAGAGGCGAGTTTAATCACAGCGTTTTCTTTTTTTATTGACTGATTAATGTAAACTTGTCTACATTTTAACTGGAGAGAGGGGCTTCTGATGGACTTCTGAAGAATGTAAAAGATTCAAGATTCAATTCAAGATTCAAAGAACTTTATTAATCCCAGAGGGAAATTGCTTTGTGTTGGTCATACAGTTACATTGTTAAAAAAAAAATAAATAAATAAAAACTTGAGACAAGGAAAAGTAAAATACAGAAATAAAAATTCAAAGAAAAATACAATAAATAGAAGCAAAAATAGAATTAAATATAGCACACTTTTTACATATTGCACTAAAAATATAATCTGTATACTGATATACTGACACTTGAATATCAGTATACAGGTATAAAAGCTTGATACATTCTTCTCAAAGATTATCTTATGGATTGTTGCTACATTTTCTTTGTACATGAAACAATAATGATATGATAAGATACAATAACGGTATGAAATTAATATGATCCAGACATATAAAAGATTCAATTGTGTTTATGTTGGGCATCTTTACATCTTTTCTTTGCGGATTCTGTTGTTGTTTGATTGTGTTGCACCAATCATTCCGTTGGTCCTCTTTCTGCTAGCACTGTCTAAATGAGGTGTTAATTGTACAATCAGAATATCACACATGACATATCAGCTGGACATTACTGCGCAAAACTCTCAGGCACCCTGTGCTTTTGGTACAAACTTTCCTATAAAATTTTTTAAGGATTTATTATTGGGTCAATACAAAAGCATTTAAAAAAATTTAAACATCATTATTCCACCACAAAATTTAAAGTTACAGAAAAATAAATATTTGTAGGCCAGAAAAGAAACAGCCCATATACAGTAAGTGACCACTTTAAAAAAAAAAAGAAAAAAGAAAGAAAGAAAGAAAGAAAGAAAGAAAGAAAGAAAGAAAGAAAGGGTTTGCATGTAAAAAGCAGGTGCAACAGTCAAGGTCTTCAAAAGAACTGTAGGTGGGTCTGCCAGATGCTCAAAAATTAGTATGTACAGTACTCTGCACAAATTGTATCTGACACTAAAGGATTCTCAAAGCATCAAGACATCAAATCCTGAATTTGTTTCATTAATTATTATTATTTTCTGGGCTTCATAGATTTCTTTTTACTTTCCATTTCTTGCATGTGCCTAAGACTTTTGCTGCACACACACACACACACACACACACACACTATACTATATATATACATATATATATATATATATATATATATATATATATATATATATATATATATATATATATATATATACTCAGCAAAAAAAAGAAACGTCCTCTGACTTTCAACTGTTTTTACTTTCCGTAAACTTAATGTGTAAATATTTGTATGAACACTAAAAGAGTCGACACCATAAGACATAAAGTAAAAATGTTTCCCAATGTGTCCCTGAATGAAGGGAGGCTCAAAATCAGTCAGTACCAGTCAGTATCTGGTGGCCACCAGCTGCTTGAAGTACTGCAGTGCATCTCCTCCTCATGGACTGGACCAGATTTGTCAGTTCTTGCTGTGAGATGGAGGGATTGTGTGTTCCTGGTGTGACTCTGGCAGTTGTTGTGGCCATCCTGTACCTGTCACGCAGGTGTGATATTCGGATGTACCCATCCTGTGCAGGTGTTGTTACACGTGGTCTTCCACTGTATTAATTTAAAAATTAATTTAAAATTTCTAATGCATTTCAATAATATGTATTGTCAGTTTTCAGTAACTACGTTAAACATGTGCACAGTTTGAACTTTAATGGCCGTTTATATTCTCTTGTATTTGCATAACGTTGCATCAACAACCTTCAATCATCAATACTGCTTTTTATAAGTGACACAATTTTGGAACATATAAGATTGAACTTATTCTGTTTCTGACACGTATACAGTATCCACACACACACATCGAGGAAGAATCGCTGGATTCCTTATATATTAATTATTTTGATTTAGCAGAAAAGCATCAGCGTTCTGATAGAACTGTAAGTTGTTCCAGATCCGGATCGGGGTCTGCCATTTAGTGGTGCCTGTTATACAGTATAGAGTATTGAAATTAGTTCTCTTGGCACTTTATGTTCTTAAACATACTGTATCTACAGTACAACATGGCCGATTCATAAGAGTTCAAATACAAAGAAGTTTCATTTAGTGTGACCTGTTGTGAGTCGAAGAGTGCACACAATAGAATGAGTGGTGTTGTTTATCAGGTTATTGTCCATATGTTCAAAATATCAAAGGCATGTACTGTCTGAAGCAATATAACAGTGGATCTATGTATAGACCTTCTATGAAGTCAATGCAGGTAGAATAGCTGAGTGGATTTATAAAAGCCTAGGTGTGTCAGACTGCTGAGAGCCACGGTTATACAAGGTATGAAGGATCTTTTGTTAGAATGAATAAGACCAAGTGGTTACTCATCTAGCAGTTGTGGTTTAGTTTACAATGAAATAAAAGAAATACATGTTTTTTTCTTCTAAATTTTATCTTACGAATTGTTCGATATAATTTGAAACATGAAAAATAAGAGCCATATTTATATAAAATTCTTTTTATTTTATTATTTTATTTTTTTAATTATTCGTGTTCACTTTTCTGCAGCAGTTTGTGAGGTATTGGAGACAAATGGAGATGCGAGCACAAGTTCATTGATATTAGACAAATAAAAAGTGCAAATTAAACACAAACACAAGTGAGAAAACAAGATACACACAATGAAACAAAAACATCAAGAAAGACAAAAGGTTTGACAAAAAACAAACAAGCAATAGAACTTGAATGATATTAATCGTAGTTATATATGTCACAGGTGTGTGTGATTACATGACACTGCTGTATTTTTACTGGAATGTTTAGTGACTATTACAGCACAGCACTTGTGTGGTCCATAAAAAGTCTCCATCTTTAAATGGGTCTTTATGTTGCACTTCAAAGAAAAAGAGTGTGGTATGGGAGGATTCACATCTCCTAAGCCTAATCTCGGCCATCCTGGTTTATTAATGATCAGAAAACACAGGCCATAGTTGTAATCCTACCTGTTGAAATGACATTTAGATATTTATATATTATAAATTAATTTACTGTCAAAATATGTAAATGTATAATGTTTGCTTGATTTAAGCCAATACATGATTGATTTTGCCCTCGTTGGAATTGATAGTATTGGTCTGGGTGTAAGTGTGTGTATCTTAATAAAAAAACAATAAATGCAAACTAAGTCAGGATATAAGCATCAGAATCAGGACAAAGAATAGTTATGAAAACAGACAAATGCACAGGTACCAGATGGAGAAATAGACTTGATACTGCATGGCTCAAGAGCTCTTAGCATACCTCATATCATGAAAACACATATAGTATGCATTCTCTAACTTTCGTTATTTTGTGTTTTGCAATCACCAAATAATCTTGCCAGTATGCCAGTCAAACTCATATGTCTGATAGAATACACCATCAAAGAAAGCAAAATGCAGGGGGAAAAATGTCAAAACCAATTAAATTTAGCATGCACAGCTAAACATGTATCAGCGCTCAAAACAAGAATTGGGGCTGAGGCATTATACCACCATGACACTAAAGTACGTTTTATAAACAATGCCGATTATTTTATTTTGACTCAAGTGTTACTGACTCATGTAATTAGACTCTGAAAAGTACTGAAAGTTCTGAAAGAATTTCAAATGAAACAAATGAGAAAGAAGAAAAACTTTCCTGTGACCTCATAAAAATCATAAAGATCACATGAATGCAAAACAATTTCTAGATAAACCAGGGGTATTCTGAAAATAATTGCTGTGGACTGAAGAATTCTTATGCTTCAGGAAGGCAGGCAGCACATACTGTAGCACACTCCATATGTCGATAAAAGAATACATACATGTTCAGTGGCGGCTGCTCTAAGACTACAATGTCAGAAAATAAATGCTCATATCTGCACTGTCGTATTTATATTGGTTTTAATAAAAGTGCTCTAGAACGCATTCAACTTCATGATTAGCTCGTTCAGAATCAGGTATTTATTGTAGATTGTTTTGACACGATTTTCTTGTCCTACATTTCCGTGCAGAACAGTGCGTTAAACCCTCCTGAAGCCCAGCTTCACTGGAGCTCTATGGCGAAGCACAGAGGAGCTTTTTTCACTGCAGAAAAGCTGGACGGTAATTGGATAAATGCACCAAAATCGTCACTTCCACAGAAGCTGAGCTTACATTTACATTTAGCCATTTGGCAGACGCTCTTATCCAGAGCGACTTACATTTTTATCTCATTACACATCTGAGCAGTTGAGGGTTAAGGACCTTGCTCAGGGGCCCAACAGTGGCAACTTGGTGGTTGTGGGGTTTGAACCTGGGATCTTCCGAACCGTAGTCCAATGCCTTAACCACTGAGCTACCCCTGGCCTTCTCTGCTTAGCTACTTCTCTGGGAGTGAATGGAGCAGTGGGCGGGCCAGGACGCTGGGCTGCTGCATGATGATTGGAGGAGCTGTTTAAAGGGCAGAATCCCTTTTTGATTGACAGCATGTCTTAAGTATACATCAGCGCTACAGACAGCGCATCGCTAGGCCATTTTTAGGGGGGCTTTAGCCTCATGAGGGATTAATCGGTTAAATCTTCACTGTGTTCACCCTCATCACACCAGCTGTTTCCTCTAGTGAACATGAAGCTATTAATACAGACTCTATGAACCTATAGTCTACTATATAATACAATCATGCCGCTGCTGTTTTAATTGGAAAACTTAATTGTCTATATAGAACATTGCACGGCGCATATGGCATTAACTACCATAGAGTTATGCACATAAATGATTAAAAATAGTGACAGACAGCATTCAGTGCTCTCGTTTAACTGTATAGCAGTGTGATTTATAGAGATAGAAAAATCATTTTTTTTAGAAATAAATATTGTATTAAATAATGTCCCAAATCATAAAATACATTTATTAGCCTTATAGTAGGGTTTTTGTCACTTTGATTTAGAAAAAGTTACTTTTTTTAATGAATAGAAACAAACAAACAAAAAAGAATGATATTAAAAAGATGCTTTGTTTAATTACATTTAAACAATGGTTGTCTATATTAATGAATTTGAATAAATAACCTAGTAGTTTTGAAATTTTAAGGGGTTGAATAGAGAACCTACTGTCTTATTTATGTAGCTAAAACACTAATTTAAACTAGATAACATGATCAAAGTTTTAATATTGTAGCGTTTTACCGCCGGAAAGGATGTTGGAGAGACAAGTGAGCTTTATTGATGCCCAATGCAATGGCTGGGAGTACTTTATTTAGTCTCAGCACTGTATAGCATGAACAGCACATTGACCCAAGAACCTCACCCCATTCAGCCTTAGCATGAACCGGAGCACATTCAACAGGCCACACACACATAACACACCCAACTTGGCCGAAGCCACTAACCCAAACACCCTTCCCCAACAGGGTGGACACACAGAGAACCCCCGCAAGGCATGCTGGTCATCAGCCGCCGCCCTGCCGCCACCACACTGCCCCCACCCGAGCTGTGACCGTTCCCGGTCACCATGACTCTCTCAGTCTTGGAGGCGTGAAGGCGGTCGGCGCTGACGCTGTGAACGCCGGGGTCCTTTTGTGGAGGAGCGCAACATTGTCCTGAGGTGGTCCGGCCTCCGCAGAGTTCGCCGTTTTGCCGGCGTGTGTCCACGCCCATACGCTCCGTAGGTGCCCCCACCCGAAAGTCCTGCAGCAGTGCCCGCGAGCGCTGGGTGGGGCCCTTCTTTTCCGTGCAGAAGTCGCATCGGTGGACAAAGAGTTTACTGTCGGTCTGACAGCCCAGCCAGTAGAAACGAGCGCGCAAACTCCGCAGACTTTTATTCACCCCGAAGTGTCCCGAACCAGAATGTCCATGCACCAAATCCAGTACACATGTTCGCAAAGACCTTGGCACCAGCAGCTGAAAGCATTCGCTCGCACTGCGCGGCCGTTCCCAGCGGCAGTAGAGTAGCCCTTTGTGCAATGCTAGATGAGTAAACTGGGAGCGAAGAGCTTCTATCTCTCGCCCTAGATGAGCGACTGTGGTATAATCCGGTCTCAGGCCCGCTTTAACCCAACCCAGAACCTTATTCAGGACCGGATCCTTCTCCTGCCCGGCAACGAGTTGATCAAGGTCGGCGCAGTAAAGCGAGATAAAGTGTCAGCGTTAGCATGTAGTTTTCCCGCTCAGCCTGCAACCGGATGTTTACCTGGCGAGACTACCGGAAGTTCCGCCCCCCCGGGTGTGAGCTACTAACACGTGTGGCTGTGGTTTGGGTGTTAGCAACCTAGCTACCCCGAAGTTACCACGCGGAGTTCCATCGTTTAAATCTAGCACCACACCTGATTTCTCCAAAATGTCTGACCGCAAAATGCAGTCCTCCTCGATATTCCCCACAAAGAATTTGTGTGCATGAGTTCGCTCACCTATTTGGACTCGCACCACACACACATACAGTAACACACCCAACTTGGCCGAAGCCACTAACCCAAACACCCTTCACCAACAGGGTGGACACATAGAGAACCCCCGCAAGGCATGTTGGTCGTCAGCCGCCGCCCCACCCACGCCACAATATTTATATTTAACTGTAGATGGAAGGTTTTTCAAGTCACATGAAAAAAAAGATGTTTTTTTCTTACTTGCTGCTCATTTGGAGACCCACTCCCATGTGACTTGAAACAATCTCCAGTTCTGTGTTCGATTCTACAGTTCAGTTCTCTGAAAGCGCAGCCTCTCTGGTACATTAACACTGTGTCCCCAACATTGATTGAAGTCGTTGCATCAGAAACTATTTTTCACATTTTTTATGTCTGCCTGTTTCCAACAAAAAGCAGCAGTATTGTCAAAGAATGAACAGATAAATGTTTGACACTATTGGCCCCCACATAGTTTATTCCATTGTCCAGCCTCATAGGTGTGTTGTTTATATTGCTAATCAATGTAAGTTTAAAGTTATATGCTGTTTTCTGGTTATATATTTTTTTATTGTACCTGTACATAGAAAAAGGTTTATACGGTAAACAGCGTGTGTGATCAAGAAGACTCATCTGAGTTCTGATTCTGTGTTAAACATCTATGGGGCTGAGCCCCCCTTACCTGAAAATCCTAGAAACGCCCCCCAATCCGCATGGGACTGAACTCTACAGAGAGCCTACAGAGATTCGAGTTCAGTCCCATGCGGATTTGCAGGTGATTTTTTACGATGAAAAATTTTATTATAATAAAAATTTTATGATGAAGGCCTAATATGAGCTTCCCCTTTTTCAAAACCTATCAGCCGCCACTGATCAAGTTATCATTAATAAATTGTTTAAGCAAATGTGACACACTAAGTCAAGAAACTGTGGCTGTAAAACTAACTGGAATCCAACATTTTGAACTACATGATCTACATCAGAAAAAGCTAAACTTTGGAAAACCATTTAATATCAGTGTGTAGATCTTAACCATGCTGTACAAGACAACCTGAGAACTATATGAAACAAAAGAGATTTGCAAGAAAGGGAGGGTAAAATTTTATTAAAGACACAGATTACAATCTGAGTGCAAGGAAGAACAGAAGGTGTATCTGGATGAAAGCACTTTTCTTTCTGCAATGAATGTTACCTCTAACGTGTTTGTACATCTTCTGTTTAAGTATTGTTTTCACTACAATAAGTCGTACTGTAAACAGACTAATGCCCAAACCTTTCTTTTCAATCATGACAGCTTAAATAGTACTAAATCAAATTTTATTAATTAATCTATTTTCTACAATTCTACATGATGGCATTAATAATACAGTGTGATTCCTGACACAACCCTCTCTTTTCATCCAAGCTTGGGACCAACACTGCATTAAGTGGCATTGGCTGAGGATTGAACCCAGGATTTGTGCATAGCAGGCAAGAAACGTCCCACTGAGCCACCAATGCCCCTTACATTAAAAAAACAGAGCTTTTAAAATAATATTATTAAAGAAGTAATAATTCTGTGAACAGATGAACATGGAATTTGGAATGAACATATTTTAATTTTTTTGTTACTGAAAACATAAAATGTAACATTTATGAGCAGAAATGTAATGTGTGTAGTTATTAATTATTAATATTCTCATTTAATATTAATGAATAATAATTACAGACATTATTATTATTATTATTATTATTATTATTATTATTATTATTATTATCTGTACTAGTAGTAGTTTTTTAATATGAATGTAAACACGCTGATAAAGTGTTACATTACACACACAAACAAAACACGCAGGGCTAGCATGGTCAGAACAGTATACCATTGGCAAATAGAACAGTCTGGGCTGGAAAAACTGTAGATGAATAACAGGCACCACGAACGAACTGAGTGTTCACACAAAGTGCTGCTTCGCAAATTTGTGAATGAGCAAGGAGTGCTTATATTCTGTGAAAACTGAGAAGATGTAATTACTCTGCAGATGGAGCCAGTCAGAACTATGAGCGTGCATGCTGGGAAATGTAGTTCTCTGCTGCCCTATTTGTAGTTAGTGTTATGTTCTCTGGATTAGAGTTAAATACCAATTGCGTCATGTTAGTCACAGTGGATGGGAAGGAAGGGATGTAATTTATTAACATTCAATGATTAGCCTTCACAATGAAATCTTTTTCTTTAATGGCCTTTAAATGACAACAATTATGTTTTAAACAATAGATGAATAACCTATTTTATTTAAAAGGAACACAGGACAAATCAAAAGAAAACCTAGCCAGAATTCTTTGTAAAATTGTCCCTGTCCTTAAAATACATACACAAAAGGCATCATTGTTCTTACTTCTCTCTCTCTCTCACACACACATACAGAAGCACGCAATCATGTGATGATGTCATGGATTAATATCGCTGTCACTGTAATTCAGCACTTTCATCAATGATGTGTGTCTGTGTGTGTAAAAGCCTGTGCATGGGTGCATATGACAGAATGTAAAGGTGTAGCCAAGGAGGAAAAAACTGAGCAGAGCTATTGAATTAATGTGACACACACACACACACACACACACACACACACACACACACACACACACACACACACACACACACACACACTGCATGAGGATTAACACACAGATCAGGTGAAACGCTTAGGATGAATCAGCAGAAAGACACACTGTGGTCTCATTAGCTTCACAGCTTTTAATACTCTGCTGACACGGCACTCTCAGACACAACACTGCTCAAGTATTATAATGGTCACTACGGGCAACAGCCTGTGTGTGTGTGTTTGTGTGTGTGTGTGTGTGTGTGTGTGTGTGTGTGTGTGTGTGTGTGTGTGTGTGTGTGTGTGTGTTTATTACATATAGGTCATGGCAGTGTAAGACGAGACATGCTTTAACATCCCTTTAATTATAAAGTCGATCCACACTGTCACCCGGTATGTCTTGCATTTCGGTCCCATGGCAAGATCAGGGATGTTGAGGAAACTTGAGCCGTGTGGTCACTCATGCAACTGAGATACCCTCTGACAGTCAGACAGACACCTACACCCACATACACATAAATAGACACACACATACACACATGTACACACAATTTAAGATTGTTTGAGAAAACATGAGTAGCTTATTCAGTCATTTGGCTCTTTATCCTGGTCATAGATCAGGTGTGCTTCCTCAGGAACACAATGCATGAGAAGGTCAGCATAGGGGACGACCATGACTTAATGGTGACAGGAGTTTTTAATGTATTAGGGATTCATTTGTGAATATATATAAGGCACAAGCTGGTTGTTTTGTGTTATAGTGGTGTTTCACATTACTACTGCCACAGATCTATTTTAAATTAGAAGTGAGCACAAAAAAAGTATATTTCCCTGTCTAAAAAAATTTATGTATCTTTATAATAATAATAATAATAATAATAATAATAATAATAATAATAATAATAATAATAATAATAGTAATAATAATAATAATAGCATCAGCTTGCTAACAGGGTTTAATAATAAAACATGTGAAAACTCATATATCATATACAATAATGCAGTACTTAGCCATATAGTTAGTTTTTGTTGTGATGAGCTGCTGATGAGTTACTGTGCCACCTGGCCAGGTGAGGCTCCGCCCACTGCAACAGGTTCCCAGAGGAATTGAATATGACCCTGAACTGCAGCCAGTTTTTTTTTTTCTTTCTTATAATTATTGGCTTTATACTACAGGGTTTTTGGAATATTTCATCCAAACTATAATACTGTGCTTGGATCACATCTGGAATAGCAGCACCTAGTTGATGTCTCCTGATCTATGTTCTTTATTAAAACAAACACTAAATCTAACAGGAGAAAAAATATCTTAAATTAACACTGTGGCTCAGTTGTCTATGTACAGTCAGTGACTCCATGTAAACAGCCATGTGTAAAAGTTAGTGCTCCCACTTTTAATTCTTTGGGGGTTATTTGGCATTTTTTTAGTGGGGGAACGTTGCAGCAAGGAGCCGCTAATCATCAGTTCTTTATTAATTGACCATGCAGACCTCTATACAAAAACAGATGTTTTTGCAGTCTGCTTTTCTGGAGCATTAGGGTATGTGTTATACAAGGCCAAGATGGAAAGA
This sequence comes from Channallabes apus, assembly GCA_030522415.1. Taxonomy (NCBI): domain Eukaryota; kingdom Metazoa; phylum Chordata; class Actinopteri; order Siluriformes; family Clariidae; genus Channallabes; species Channallabes apus. The sequence continues at coordinate 26,507,773 of CM060104.1, forward strand.
CTTTTTCAAAGATTTCAAGGATTTGGAATTGCCTACTGTAGTCAAAGTTCCGACCTCAACCCAGTTAAAATGCCTAAAGCTCCTTGCTAAAGCCTTGAGCATCAATGCATTACTGTACATGTATAGGGCAGTAAGAGCTGTACTTATTTGTTTTGTTTGTTATATCCAATCCCAACCGGATTTCTAAAAGAAGTGATACAGTACATACTGTATAGCTGGAGAGCCACTTCTAAACATTATAATTAAAATACATATATATTTAAGTCACCAAATCTCGCAAGTTGGCAGTTATTAAGCTTCTTCTTAAAACGCCTAAATTAGAGCCTAATGAAATCTTAATACACAATACTAATCTTACTTGATCTTAGTTCTCCATTTGACACTATAGATCATAATATTTTGTAGGTCGCTTAGAATATCACATAGGTACTCAGGGACAGGCATTAAAACAGTTTAGATCCTACCTGTCCGATTGATACCATTTTGTAGAGCTTACAGTAAATGGAGAACTGTCTGGTGCCAGTGAAATATGGGGTCCCTCAAGGGTCAGTTTTAAGACTTCTGCTTTCTTTAATATACATGCTTCTCTTGGGGAACATCATTAGAAGACACAGGATTAGTTTTCATTGCTATGCTGATGATACTCAGTTACAGTATACAGTACATCTCATCAAAACTAGTTGAAATATCCAAGTTGTCTAGATTAACTGTACAGTATGTGTCCAAGTTATAAAAGATGACCGATAATATTCTCTTACATAATTCAGATAAGACAGAAATATTACTTATTGGTCCAAAAACCAATACACAAAAGCTCTCACAATTCAGCTTGCATGTAGGAGGATGTACTACTACTAACAGCTTGACAGTGAGAAAACTATATACAGTACATATCTAGCCAGTCTTCTGTCATGTTACAAACCACCACACTCCTTAAGATCACAAAACTCTGGTAGTTCCCAGAATGTCAAAATCTACAAAAAAGGGGTAGAGCGTTTTCATATTTAGCTCCTAAGCTTTGAAATAGCCTTCCTGACAGTGTCAGGGCTTAGACACAGTATCCCAGTTTAAAAGTAGACTTACAGTAAGACATATCCCTTTAGCCTGGCATACACATAATTCATCCCATAACCTCATACTCTAGTACACTTAAATGCATACTCTCATCTAGTGCTTCTAATATAATGAACAGAAACTATGCTAATTCTTTCCCAACTGTTTTTTCTTTTTCTACCCATCCAGAGGCACCTGGCGATGCCAGCTCCAGTAGACAGAGGCCCACCCAGGGTTGTGTTCTGAGCCCCCTGCTGTACTCATTGTACAGGTACACTGTCGTAGTAGGCCTGATCACTGACAATGACGAGACGGCCTGCCGATAATTGGATAATTGGAAATCGGAAATCTGGAGAACTGGTGTCAGAGGAACAATCTCCTTCTAAACATCAGCAAGACAAAGGAGTTGATAGTGGAATTCAGTACAAAGCAGGAGAGGAAATACCAGACCCCCTTAATCAACGAGAACCCAGTGGAGAGATACTTCAGTGTTCACATCACGCAGGACCTGTTATAGTCCTGTCACATCAACACTGTGGTGAAAAAGATCATGAAGGACCTGATAATAGTCTGTTTTCTCTGTTGCAGGCAAGAAAGCGATTCCGTTCCCTGAAGGCCAACACAGAGAGACTGAGGAGAAGCTTCTTCCCGCAAGCGATACAGATATCTCGTATGTATAGAAATATATATAGAATATATATAGAAATTTTTATTCAAATTCTATTTAATTTCCAAACTAAAGTTTTCTATATTTTTTATATTTGTAAAGAATTGTTGTCCTGTATTTTTACAGCTAGGTTTTTCTTATATTTTATATTTTGTTTTATACTCTATAGCTATATTTTCCTTAGCTAAAGTTTTTCTATATTTTATTTCTTATTTTATTCCATATTTATTTATTAATAATTATTTGTAAGGTTGCATAACCATTTCACTGCATATCCTACTGTGTATAGCTGTGTATGTGACAAATAAAATTTGAATTTGAACAGAAGTAACACTAAGTCTTTTCCATCTTTTCTTTCTTTTTTCCCCTTTCCGAGGCATGTGGAGATTGTGCCAGCTCGTAGACAGAGGCCTACCCTGTGTGGATCCTAACGCATCCAAAGAAGGACCACTTCCAGCTGAAATCTGCTTAGTGATTGTTTGGAGCTACACATACTGCTCCTGAGCTCTCAGTGATCCAGATATCATTTTGATTAACATAATAAAATGTGGCGAGTAGTTAATACTGGAATATGATTTTATAGAGTAATGATGTATTATGATTTATGTTAATTTATGATGTACAGTATGTAAATATTTGATGTCATGGGATATATTTCTTGTGCTCTGACTTATGAATGACAATATCTGCCTCAAGCTGGGTGGCCTTTATGTGTGTGATTAGCTGGTTGTGTGACATGACAGTGGCAGGCATGGTGAGCTACAGTACATGCACATCTCATCTCAACCAGTGGAACTCACAGGGTGGCATAGTCAGTATTCTGTATAGAGGACATGAATCTGTATACAGAATTCTGAATATAACACCCTGTGAATTTCACCCAATAAATTCTTCAGTCCTACAAATTATATGTCACTCATCTTTATTTTATATTTTACAAGATTTAGATATATAGGCCAAAATCAACAACATCAAAAAATAGGTAGGCAAACCCAGTGTAGGGTTAGTTAGGCCAAGCCCATGACAGAGATAGACAAAGCCTTTGTAAGCCAAGCAAATTAAAGAAAAGTTAATCAAATAAAAATTTTGTCACATACACAAACACACTACTTTGGCCGGGAAGCGGGAATAAAATAAAATGAAAAATCTGAAAACCAAATGAAACCAAAAACCAAATAAAACCAAAATTGTGTTGGTATGACAGTAGCAGTATGATTGAAACATGTAGTATTAAACATGTGGTTTAGCAACAGTCTACAGTAGATATCCATATTCCAAAGCGCAAGTTTGTCTTCATTTTATGTGCAAATGAGCCGTGTACTAACAAAAACTATATCATGACTTAACTTTAATATTGTGACGTGGGCGGGGCGGCGGCTGATGACCATCATGCCTTGCGAGAGGGGGGTTCTATGTGTTCACCCTGTTGGGGAAGTCTAGTTAGGTTAGTGGCTTCGGCCAGGTTTGTGTGTTAGAATGGGAGGTGTTACTTCATGTTAATGGTGCTCCAGTTCATGCTTAAGGCTGAATTGTGTGGTTCTTGAAGTGAATATGTTTTCCTAAGCTACAGTATGTGATGACTGTGTGATGAAATAAATTTCTCCCAGCCATTTGCATTGGGGAGTAATCAAGCTCACTTGTGTCTCCAAGCTCTTTTCAGCGATAAAAATGCTACAATATGATTTAATATCTAAACAGTGAGTATGTTCTCGTTTATTGTGTAAAAGAAATAAAACAAAATATAGAAAGAAGCTCATCCTCAGTCTCTCTGTGTTGGCCTTCAGGAAGCAGAAGTGCTTTCCTGACCCCAAAAGAGTTGATAGTGGACAGTGTGGATGATGTGTTCAGCTGATCGCATCACCCTTTTGGTGTACTGAATGTCAAACTTGATGTTTACAGAGTTGGTAGTGGCTGCAGAGTCATATGCGTAGAGCTGGTACATTTAAATTCATGGCATTTGGCAGAGCGACTTCCATTTATTATATTAAACATATCAACAGGTTAGGGGTCAAGGGCCTTTCTCAAGGGCCCAACAGTTGCAGCTTGGTGGTGCTGGGGTTTGAATCTTAATGAAAACTCTAATGGGGTTTGAGTTTAATCCACCTACTGCAATTGCTGCACAGGCAAAGCAGGGATAGATAAACGCCAAGCAGGCAAAGCAGGGTCATATAAAACCATTATGTGGACAAAACAGCAGCAGTCTTGCAATGTGAACTAAAATGACAGTTGTAATTCTTCAACTGAGCTGTTAAACATCATCTAAAATTGTATTTGATTAAAAACATTAAAATAGATCAGATATTGATCAGAAACATTAAGAAGTTATATCTGTATTTTTTCCCACAAAATATTAAATTTCACCACAAGGATATGAGTGAACCCAACAACCATGCTTCTGACACAATAGCTCTATAGTAGCTAGTGCTTTGAAGACGTTACACGTCACAAGTAGTGGCTAGTTTTAATAACATACACAAAAAAGAGCTAATCAAAGGAAGCAAAGAAACTCCCAAACCTGCAACAGCACCAGAATATCAGGCTGGTAAAGATAGAGTGCAGACATGTCATAAGCATGCAGTTGAAATGAAAACCTTTTTATAGAGTTCCTCATAATGAGCCTGTGCTTGTCACATAAGTTAAAAAGAACGAAAATGTGCAATCATCATACAAGGATGCCACATATATCTCTTATAGTATATTCAAGCCATGTGACGTTTGTGTGTTGTTTTGGGTGGTTGTATAGTGTTGTGTTGGGTGATCTTTGGTTGTTGTGGTAAGATAATATTGGGAAATGTTCTAGGTGGTCCTTGGGCATTGTGATGGATGGCCTTTGAATCTTGTTTTTGGTGGTTTTCAGATGACCTTTGGGTTTGGTGTTGGGTGATCTCTTGGTGTTGTGTTTGGTGATCTCTGGTTGTAATGCTAAGTGTTTATTGGACATTGTTCTGGGAGGCTCTTTGTGTTGGACTTAGTCTTTAAAGTGTTGAGTGTGGGGATGTTGCATGTTTTTTGCATAATGGACAGGGAACACATGTGCTGTAGGTGTGAAGAATTCAAGGTGGATGTGGGTCTGCATCAAGGATCGGCTCTAAGTCAATTTTTGTTTGCTCTGGTGATGGACAGGATGACAGATGAGGTTAAACAGGAGTCTCCATGGACTATGATGTTTGCAGATGACATTGTGATTTGTAGCCAGAGCAGGGTGGAGGAAATTTTGGAGAGGTGGAGATATGCTCTGGAAAGCAGAGGAATGAAGGTTAGCCGCAGCAAGACGGAATACATGTGTGTGAATGAGACGAACCCAAGAGGAACGGTGAGGATACAAGGTGCAGGACTTTAAGTACTTAGGGTCAACGGTCCAGAGCAATGGAGAATGTGGAAAGGAGGTGAAGAGGCAGTTACAGACAGGTTGGAATGGGTGGAGAAAAGTTTCAGGTGTGTGGTGCGATAAAAGAGTATCAGCGAGAATGAAAGGAAAGGTGTACAGCACAGTGGTGAGACCAGCGATGCTCTACGGCTTAGAGACAGTGGCACTGAAGAAAAGACAGGAGGCAGAGTTGGAGGTAGCAGAGCTGAAGATGTTGATGTTCTCCTTGGGAGTGACAAGGATGGATAGGATCAAGAATGAGTTCATCAGAGGGACAACCCATGGATGCTGAAGTTGGAACTGCCAGGCAGGAGGTCTAGAGGAAGACCAAAGAGGAGATTTATGGATGCAGTGAGAGAGGACATGAAGTTAGTTGGTGTGAGAGAAGAGGATGCAGAGGATAGGGTTAGATGGAGGCAGATGATTCGCTGTGGCGACCCCTGAAAGGGAATAGCCGAAAGACAAAGAAGAAGAAGAAGACAGGAAACATACACCCTGTCTATTATGAAAATAGCACCCAAAATGTTGTCAATGTGGATTGAGTGCTCCTTGTTTTTTGGGCTCAGTTGTTCTTTAAGGTTGAGCTAAGTGGTCTGTAGAGTCCAGATGGGTTTGTTCATCGACAATTCTGATACTCTAAGCAATTTTACATTGTATAGAACCAACAAAAAACAAGTACTTAGAAGTACTTGAGGAGGACAACTTTTCAGTTTTACAGCGAAAATCAGGGGAACACACATACTGTATGTGCAGATCTCTTGTATTTTTGGGTAAAAATACTACTTATTTTTAGCAAGTTACACCTGTTCATAGTAGTTGTATGGACAGAGAATAAATGCATTGTTTAGCTTTGGCCAAAGATTTTGAAGAAATTCCAGAGAAATAAATGTTCCTGTCTCAGAACCTTTGTTTAATAATAAGAAGACACGTGTAAAACAAAATGGAGCTGGAACACAATAAGCCTCAAATAGTTTAATTTTTGTATTCCTGCCTAGAAAAAAAAAAAGTAATACCAGCAGTGACGCACGAGTGAAGATACAGTAGGTTTCAAAATCAAAAGTTAGTATAACAATTATACAGCACACATGTGCTTACAACACAAACTGTGCCTTACATTATATCATCTCTCAGCATAATGCATCTGCTTAAGAATTTTAAGTCAAAAAGGTTAGAAAACAAAGGATGAATATTATACTAATATAATTACCCATAAAACATATTCTGTTTTTGTTTTTTTAACCTATAATGTTTTTACAGTGTGTACTGAAAAAATCCCCATGTGTACCACCTGGTCAGGTGAGGCTCCGCCCACTGCAAGATGCTCCCAGAGGAATGTGTAATCAGTTTGAAGCTCAGTATCTGGCAGATGTAACCCAATACACTTCTCTTTAAAGCTTCACTTGTCTAGTAGCCAAGGTAAGTCTGCTGTTACACACACACACTAAAAAAATTATTGTTTTGAGAGGATACTTATCAATGTGCTTTTAAAATGCTTCTAGTGCTTGGTACTGTATGTTCTACAGATTTGGTGGCTAGTGTCAGATGTTTCTCTGGCATTGTATAGTAGACTGTGTAAATATTCTCCATGCTTTATTGTTCTTCTTGGTTTTTCTTCTTTTTTGAAAGTTTCCTTATTCTTATCAGCCACCACTAGCAAGTTTTCATGAATCAGCACTTACAAAGTGAACATGGTAGAAGTGCTCTCTCTCTCTCTCTCTCTCATATATATAAAAAAGAGAGAGATATAAATCTCTCATATATATTATGGGCATATAATAGACAGACAGACTCACTCTCTCACTCTCACATGATAATACCAACTGAAGTGACTGATGTTCTTCTTTACATTTTCTACTAATGATGTTTACAATGAACTGCGACTACATCAGAAACGTTTTCTTGGTTTAAAAAAAAAAGAACAAAAAACAGAATCCATTTTAATTTAAGGTTATTTATCTAGCTCTTGTTTAGCAACAACAAAAGATCAGTCACTGTACAGTGATGCCTTGATGCAATCACAGGTGATGAAGGTCAATTAATGTTATTTATATTAATAATCAATTATTGATTATATAAAGTCCAAACAAAACACAAGCATATCTGAGAAAACAAGAAAGATAAATATTAAACATAGGTGTGGGCCAGAAACCTTTACCCTCTGATACACATCAAAACCAATACAAGCACGACAGCAGCTTGACAACCAGATACTACTGTACAAAGCTTGAACTTAATTAGGAGTAACCTAACCATGGTGAAATGAGGCACAGGTGTGAGGAATTAGTGACATGCTGTGGCTGATGGGTAGTATGGTCCATCACCTCTTTGGCGATACCATGAAGAAGAGATAAAGAAATGTAATTAAAAAATGTATGTTTGTCTCTTATTATTATTATAAATGAAATATTATTTATATTTTTATATTATTTTCTTGTTTATAACAACAAAAGTTGTGATTGTTTATGAACCATAGACAACTGTTTAGTTGTCTATTTATTTGTATTTATTTATTTATTTATTTACTTACAAGCTAAATGTACATTTGGGCACTTTGGTTATTTGTTCAAAAGTCATTTTGGATACATTTTTTGTTTTACTTTAAACAAGTTAAATTTAGGTTTACATTTATTTATATGTCTATTTATTAACATTTTTACTCATTTATTAATTACTTTATCATCTGTTCAAAACAAAAAAAAGCTGTCTATTATTTCTTAACACCATTAAGGTAAGTTACTATTCTCATATTAATATTATTTTAAATCTAAATAATAACATGACATTTATTTACAGTCTCTCAGAGTGTATGTAATGTAAATGAAGAGGTGTAAATATCTGGATCTAAATAAGAGCTAATTTGTTTGCCAAAAGAAGATGTGGATTTTGCTCATTATCTCTGTCCAAAACATTCAGACAACGAAGTATTCTTGACTAAACATTACCCTTTCACAGCGGTACACCAGCTGGACAAATGGAAATCGATGTGTTCCCTTTTAAAAGCTACACTCGATGCTGCATGAAAACGCTATGGGAACATCTTTTTGTGTTACCGGTTGTGAAGCATGTGTGTATCAATCACACCAAATTTTCGCTATATATAACCTTGGTCAGGTGACGTCATCTGATGAAGTGCACCTGCTGGTTATAAATAAGAGTGAACCGGAAACATCCTCAGGTCTCTTTGTCTTCAGGACTGGATTGTGTTTGCGTGTGTGTGTGCAAGCGTGTTTAAGTGTTAACTCACCAATATGGTGGAGTTTGTTAGGAGATGCGAGCCTCCTTGTGATAGATCTCTTTCAGAGGGCGATCTCCACACTATTTCGAGTGCTCATTCGCGGCACATTCCTGGAGTTCACGTGCAGATGTGGCAGACGCGCATGAGATGTAATTCCCCCTTTCTCTCGCGCTCTTGCCAGATCAGGAAGTTTTTCCATCTACTTCTCAAGCGCGCCCCGGGGCGATTGCATATAGCGGGATTCCCCAAAGCGCTCAAAATTAGATGACAGGTTTCTGTCGGGTGTCGGGAGGAGCCTCAACGACGCTCGCTCTCTCTCTCTCCCTCCCTTTTTTTGGTGACCTCTATGACTAGTTAACTCTTTCATGGAATAAGCTTATTCTTTTTCATCCCGTGTTTTTTGATTTATTCGAATATTGTTTATGCGAAGGCGCAGGGTTATATTATAATGCCCCAGATAGAAGAGACGCTTGCGGGCTATCTGTCTCCTGGGACATCATCCTCTCTGAAAAAGCCCACGCTCCCCACCAAGCTGCGTAGACTGACATCTTCCCTGGTGGGGAGAAGCTTTTAGGCAGCAGGTCAGGCTGGTCCTCCACTGCACACCATGGCAGTTTTGCAGGCTTACCAGGCTGACCTGTTGAAAGACTTGAGCACTGGCGGGGCTATTGATCATAGCGCGTCTGTAGCAACGTCGAGCATGGTGTCCACGGAGAGACATCTGTGGCTAAACCTCATGGGCATCAAGGATAAGGATCGTGCATTCCTCCTTGATGCCCCCATCTTGCCTTCCGGCCTGTTTGGCGACACTGTTAATTCTGTCACCACTAGGTTTTGGGAGGCGAAACTATATGAACAGTCCCCCGCTGTACTCCAGAGTCAGGACTGTCGGCCACCCAGTCCTGACCAGGTCTGGCTCTCGAGAGCTGTGAAGCGCAAAAGAAGAGTGTGGTGAGCCGGTCACCCCCTCGTAGAGACTGGTGTGGGGTTCGCCGCTCTTCGCAATCTGCCTCAAGGAGACTGGACCTGCGCACCATCATCTTTTCAAAGAAGAAGTCCTGAGGCTCATGTGCCCAGGACCGTGCGCGTGGAAGCCCCCGGGGAGGGGCGTGTATAATTCCTTCTGAGAATAAAGTCTTCTCCCTGGCACCCCCAGGAGGCCGGTGTTTAAATCTGGTTTCCAACAAGATATTAGTTGTTCGGTCACTTCCTGCCAAGTTTCAGGATGCCGAACATCTAACACCCCCCCTAGTATGCCCTAGTACCCTCAGAACATATGAAACAACTAAACACCCTTTAGTTTCCCGTTTATTCATGGAGCTAAATGGTTGAGGCCGTCCCACTAGAGCGACAGTCCCTTCTTGGGACTTAGCGATTATGCTCGAAGGTCTGATTGACACCCCTTTCGAACCACTAGAGTCAGCGCCTGTCGGGCTTCTGACCCTTAAGATGGTTTTTCCTATGGTTACTACTTTCAAGAAGTAGGGGAGACAGTGGGGAGACTGACAAAGCCTGCAGGCTTTGTCAGTCTCCCCATGCTGCCTAGACTTTGCCCCTGGGCTAGTCAAAGCTATTCTGCATCCTCCCCTGAACTATCTTCCAGAAGTTCCATTCTCGACCATGCACCCAGTTTTCCTTGAAGCCTTCTGTCCTCCACTTCACTTACTGTGTCCAGTACGTGCTCTTCAGATTTACGTCCATCGCACTAGCCAGTGGCGTAAGTCAGAGCAGCCTTTTTTAGCGGGAACGAGATTCTGCGCTCCAATGCCGCAATGCTTGAGTAACTGGACGTCCTTTCAAACAAAATTGACCTGAGGATGTTTCCGGTTCACTCCTATTTATAACCTGCAGGTGCACTTCATCAGATGACGTCATCTGACCAAGGTTATATATAGCCAAAATTTGCCTGTTTGATACACACATACTGTACTTCACAACCGGTAACACAAAAAGATGTTCCCATAGCATTTTCACGCAACATCTCGTTCTAGCTTTTTCAGAGAACAGGGTTACATCAAAGTAACCCTAGACGATCTACTGTACTTACAGACATGTGTAAACTGAAAACAGCTTCACTTAATACTCACGAGGATGTCTTTGGATTGTTTTGATACAAACAGTTTTTCTGTGATGATTGGTGAAAGGAATTGGTTGAATAGTTTGAAGACTGAAATTGCCACAAACCATTTTGTACCCAAGCCAACATTAATGATGATAACTTCAATAACAACAACAACAAAGGTTTAGTTAACATTTTGTTAACTAAAAGAAAAAAAGGGTGCAAAGATTTAATAAAAATAATAAATAAAATATGGTACATTTTTCATCCTAAAATATTTCAAACCAAACATGGTGTACATTTAGTCCCACAGGCCTTAGAATCACACTTGATTGCACTTTAATATACAAATTCTCACTTTATTATAATAACCTGCTGTGAAATGCAAAATAAAAAGGCTAGAGGCTTTAACCATAAAAAAACTCAGCATCAGCACTTTGCTGTAGATTGCTGCACTGTTCAGTGTAGGCTAAATGTGTTCATGCATAGTCAGTATACAGTATCCAGGCGTAAAACACAGTGCATTGAACTTAAATGTCTACACTTGAGAATGTCTCTCCACCTTCTCTAGAACAACATTGCAAGCTATGTCCCCCTTTAATGTTTCATTTTTGGCTTTACAAGGGTTTAACATGCTCACAGTGGAGAACAGTAATAAAGTTTGAAGCTCTTTTAGAGGATTTTGAATGACTGTTTCCAGCGGCAGTATAGAAAAAATGTCAGGCATTATTTAAAAAATATATTATTATATGTACATGCAAATCTGCTTCAGTATTTTGTAAGCATGCCAAAGTTCATCAAAGGGTTAAAATGTTTTCTCTGTATCCAAATTCTGAGAAAGTCAAACAATTATACAACACAGGAATCATTTAATTACAAACTTAACTACCCAGCTCTGATATAATATAAGGTAGACAGTCGAATGAAGATTTAAAACTTAGAATAACAAGTGAGGGAAACATCTGTAAAAACAAAGACATGATCTGTTATTTTTACAAAGTTTTATTCAATTCAGTTTTATTTGTATAGCACTTTGATTGTATAGAATCAAAATTATGAACATATGTATGAAATGTGAGAACATGTGTATAAATCAGAATTGTCTGATTGTCTCTAATGAGTAAGCTGAAGCACAACTCCAAAACATAAACATAAAGTTCAAAAACTTTAAAAAGAAACAAAAAGTCTCTGGGAGCAAGACGGCCTCTAGTGGTTATTCCTGACATAACACCCCTTTAAAGGTGCTACTCCGGAGGTCCAGGGTACCCTCCCCAAGGTATGTCTGGCATCCTAACACAGAGACTGAGACTAAATAGAGACTAAATAAACAGGTTTTTAGTTTAGACCTAAACACTGGCTGTGTCTGAGTCCTGAACATTAATTGGAAGGCTATTGCGTAGCCTTGGGGCTTTGTAAGAAAAAGCTCTGACCCCTGCTGTCGTTTTCGGTACTGACAAGCAGCCTGCATCCTTCGATTAAAGTAGGCGTGGTGGATCTTACGGCACTAGCAGTTAACTCAGGTACGAGTTGCGAGACCATTTAGTGCTTTATATGTCATTAGTAGTATTTTAAAATCAATGCCAGATTTCACTGGGAGCCAATGCAGTGTCAAACTTTTTAAAATTGGGAATACCTAAGAAGTTTGTCAAAAAACATTCCTTTGTTAATCATCATGTTATTGCTGTTTAATCCTGATCTCTTATGTTTACCCATCTGTAATCTAATCTGTAGATGAGATTAATTCTTCTGCTCCTGGGGTGTGTGTGGGTGTGTGAATGTTACTCCAATGGTCAAGTTTCATCCAGTTGTGATAACTTGACTCCTTCTCATGGAAGCTCAGCTCAGACTGGTATGCCTCCGTACACTGTTACAGTGGACACCAGCAGCTATAAACAAGGAGACACCATCACTGGTAAGACACAATGCTTTAGAGTCACTTGGATTACCCTGTGGTCACACAATCAAGAATTGCATCTGAAAATTTTTTTCTTGATAAATGAATCCGAATGAATCCATGTCTTTCATGACTCCTTGGACCAATCCTACTGAACACGTGGTCTAATGGTTCTGTTATGTGCATGGAGATATATCTGACAAAGAATAAGGCTTGTAAGGAAGTAGCAAAGCTCTTTGGTGCCTCTGGTGAGTTTATGTAGTACATTTATAGGACAGCAAAGCTAGTTCAAAGCCCTGCAAGCAACATATACACTGATCAGCTATAGTTTTGTGTCCACCTACCTAATATTGAGCGGGTCCCCCTTTTTCCACCAAAAGGAAAAAGGATGTACTGTATATAGTCATGTAGCAATCACAATTTGGCCATTGTCAAAGTTGTTCAAATCCATTCCTTTCCCTGTATTCTTGTCCCCCGCTTACACATACTGTAAACATCAGGGGGAAAATGTTCACTTGCTGTAACTGTAGTTACTGAGACAAACATCAAATTGCGATGTCTAGATGACTGAGCCAGAGCAACTCCAAAAGCAGCTCTTGTTGGGATGTCTTGGTCTGCCTGGGTCAGAACCTATTAAAAATGATTTAAGGAAGGAAACTATTGAACTGATGACAGGGACATGGGCAGCCAAGACTCATATACAGTATGCACATGGGGATCAAAGGCTGGCCCGTGTATTCTGAGCCAATAAAAGACCCACTATAGCTTAAATTGCTGAAAAGTTTAATGCTGGTTCTGGCAGGAAGGTGTCAGAACATATAGCATCACTGTTTGGTTAGACAAAGTGAGATCTAGTTTATGTGGTGAGTGGTCATAAAGTTATGGTGAATCAGTGGACATCAAGCAAACAGTTACCATAATTTGAATTCGTTAGTTTTTGAAGATGTAAAGCATGGACTTACTAATATTTATCATAAAAAAGTGGGTGACCACATGCACAAGCAACAGATGTGTCACTACTGTACATCTGTTTACACTATGAGTTTACAAGCAATAGAACACACCATCCATTACTATAATACACACCTTAAAACCTCTAGTGTTTGAGACCTTCATTACAGTTGAGTTTGAATCAACGGTCTTCTTATATTTGTGTAAATTTAAAATCTCGACAATTTGTTGCTTATTTTTTTGAAGTTCATAAATTCAAGAATTCAAAAAACTGTGAAAATGCAAAATAAACAAAACTCGCTAATTGTTTTTAACACAAAACTGAGTGCATGAAAGTCTAAGAACATGTTAATAACACCCCTGCTTCATCTACTATTTGATCTGAGTAAGCAGGCTAAAATTTCACAGTATAAAATGTCACATTAGGCATCTAATAATATTTTATACACATAAATTCAGTATTTCTAAAAGCAATGGCAAATGGCATCTACTGTATACTATCTGATACAGTGTGAAGTTCAGTAATCCTATCGCTCTAATAAATAGACAATGCAAACTGGCTCTAAACCTTAAGCTCAGCATGGGGAGTTTATTACTCGTACACACAGGAAGGTTGAATTAAAAGCTTCTGATTAATTATTAATAAATAGGCTAGTCATTTAAGCAGCAGCTTTGATGTATTCCAAAAAAATCTAATGAACAATTGCTTCATTGGCAGACTAAGACATTCCTGTGAAGAAGGCAAGAGAATAACGATATAGGAGAGTGCCCAGCCCTGTACCTAGGCTCATGTTACAAAAGAGGAGTGCCATTTTTTCTAAAGAATACAAAGACCAACAAGAAAACATAAAACTAAAATCAAGAAAACAAAAGTACACAATGTAAAACGCCTGTCTTTACTCAGACTTTACTCAGCTGGCTAAAACAAAGAATTGCAGTTATGAGACTAATATAGCTATCAAGTAACAAATACATAAATCCTTCAGTTGATCTTTGATGAAGGTGTTTGGTGTCGTTCCAAACCAATAAGGTAGGAGGATGTGGCATAACATCTGACGGGCATTTGATAATTAAAACTCTTTTATTGTATTTAATTACGTTAATGATGCTTTAGAAGAATTAAATTAGGAAACTAACCATTATGACTGCCTTTGCAGTGACTCTGAGTGCGACCTCCGGGAGTTTTAAAGGTTTTATCCTGGAAGCGAGGCAGGTGGGAGGGAACACAGCCATTGGTTCCTTCAGTCTGGTGGGCACCAACTCCCAGCTCCTGACCTGCTTTGGAGTGTCTGTAAGTTTCCTTCATTAGATTATTTCACACAATCTGCACACTTAGTTAATTAGACAAGTAAGTTGTGATGAAAGGAAGATAAAAGGATATTTCTTTTTTGGGTTGGCCTTCAGAACTCTGCAGTTTCCCAAAAATCATCTACATTTAAAACACAAATCCAAAGTAAATGGAAAGCACCAACAAATGGCAACTTCGGCAACATTGAATTCAAGTAAGAATCCTGCATGCGCCTTCATTTACATTCTCATGTCTAAACAAGATATTCTTTTAGATCTCACTTAAGCATGGCATTTACATTACATATGATACCTGTTTACATTTATAGTTAATATTGTGGAAAGTCTAACAATGATAATTCCTTTTCTTACTTACAGTATGTTATTGTATAGCAGGTACAAGCTGTCATTCCCTCACCAGGCGTTCTACTTTTCTTTTAAAATTAATAAGATGTAAAAAAAAAAAAAAAAGCATAGATTTTTACATTACAAAAAAAACTGCAAAATTCTTGAAAGTGTAACATCTTCTGTGCTGAAGACGACAGAAAATGTAAAGTTACACCTTTAACCCTGACTGTTCTACAGTACTGACACTGAGACCCCCCCAAAAAAATCTAATAAATACAAGTCTCCCTGCAGAAAATATCTGTTAAAAAATGATCATGTCCCCCATCCAGGATCAATAACACAAATCCCCGTAAATAAATTGCTACTATAGAAATTATAGTGTTTCAGAATTCACTTCTGTCAGAACTGCTATAGAAAATGAAGCATTGTCTGACCAATCTACAGTAGCATCGAACAGTGCTATGTTTAATAGTAACAGATAGTAAATTACAACAGCTTCAAGCTTTTAAACCTGCTTTGTTTTGTAATTCCCTGCGAATGGTTTCATTCACAGAGCCACCTTTGTCCGTGAAACACTCACCTTTTGGGTTGGAGTGAAGAGCTCACAGATCACCTACAGCGGCACATCGGTGAGATTCTATCACTCACTCACTGTAAAGCACAAGTAGAAGCAGTTACAGTACAATGGGGGCCAAATGTATTGCGACAAAAGGGAAATTTTATGTTTTAATGACATTTTCAAAATTTTTATATAATAAAAATCAAGGTAAGGCAAATAATTTGTTATTTCATGCAATGAAATTGGTCTACGACAATCAGTATTTAGCAAGAAGTCTTTTTTCTTTAAAACCTTCTGGATTCGGCTGGGCATCATAAAAATGTCTGCAGTACGTTGTGGTCACTCGATCAATCCACGTCTGCTTCATCGCATCCTGGGTTTCATGTACAGAAATTTGGTACAGAAATCTATAGTTAATTTATGAATTCTTTAGTTTCAATCCACTAACTAAAGCAGCTGATTCTGATTAACTGTTCAGCAAAATAGTCAAGAACTAATTCATGACATTTGTTTTGTGCACAGGGAGAACTGGAATACATAGCATGTACTGTGTTAATACTTTTGGCCACAACTTTAGATAAAGGCTTATTTATGTTCTCTGGAGAGTAAATGGTTTTTAGCTGTTTGTTTAATGAAACTTCCATATGTTATTATTTTAAGGGAAAGTTCTGATTAGAAGCAAAGACTTGATTGATTAAATAGCTATCTATCTGTGTTTGTCTCTATCGGTCTATTAAAACAGTTAGATATGGTTGACAAAAAAAGACAGCAACAGGCAACAGACAAAGACGGCTCTGACACAGACCCACAAAAAAGCCCGTAAAGCTGATTGGCAAAGAAATAGAGAGATACTGTAGAGAAAGATAGAGCTACAAACAGGCAGAGCTACAGACAGACATCATAACAGACAGGCAGAGCTACAGACAGACATCATAACAGACAGGCAGAGCTACAGACAGACATCATAACAAACAGGCAGAGCTACAGACAGACATCATAACAGACATACAGGATTACACAGACAGAAATGCAGGAAGAAAACTATAGATGAAAATTTACAGACTCACAGCAAAATAAAACCGACGGTGAGAAATCAAATAAAAAATAGGCAGATATACAGACAGCAATACAGACAGAAAAAAACAGACAGAGAAACATGCAGACAGTGATATAAACACAGAAACAGACATGATTGTTTGTTGTCATTATAATGCTTTTGGATTGTTGTTCTGACTGTCAGACTGGTGCCACGTCCAACACCTCCAACACCTCCATCACCTCCAACACCTCCATCACCTCCAACACCTCCGTCATCCCCTTCATCCCCTTCACCTCCTCCAGAGTCTCCAGCTCAGGCTGTGGGATCAGTAAGACGTGTGTAAGCCAGCCGTATGACTGCAACCCTTCCACAAACACTTATTGCTTCTTCATGGCAGCCACGCCCTTGTCCTCAGGGTCAGGGTTCATGTTCGAGCTCTCCGGCCGTGCAGACGGCTACGTCTCCGTCGGCTTCTCGGACGACTTAGAAATGGTATGGATTGAATTTATCTCTCCAAGTACTTTCTTATAAACAAAACAGTAACGTAAAAAAATATTTTTAACAGAGACAGTGTAAAGACAGATGTAAATGACACAGAACCGTCCAGGACTGTAACAGTTGCTTCATACTGTATGTGCTGAGAGAGGAAAAAAAACTTTTAAAAAATTGTATAAATGAAATTTTAATGAATATTACATTGTGATTACATTTTACACCCTAACTGAATGCTGAATTCTGCCATGCATCCAACAAAATGTGTGCGTGCGTGTGTGTGTGTGCGTGTTCTAAAGGGAGGTGATGACGTCTACATTTGTGGAATGGACAAAAATGGTGTGATCCAGTTACAGCACGCATTCACAACAGGAACTACAACACCAACCATCATCCCCCTGGTACACTCTCTCTTTCTTACTCTCTCTCACTCACACACTCGCACACACACACACAGACACACACATAGAAAGAGAAAGTAAGTGTATGTGTGGTTGTGTGTGTTACAGGGGAATGTGACACTGCTTAATACATCACAGAATAATGGTGTGATCAGCTGCTCCTTCACAACTTTGAATACCATCAGCACCACCAGGAGCTCCACACCGTCTAACAGCTACTACATCTTCCTCGCCAGTGGTGCCACCATCAATGGTACCCACAATCATACACACACACACACACACACACTGTACACGTGCACACACACAGCGTTAGTACACAGGCTGAAATATTTTTTTTTATAGTTTTCCCAGTGTACAGACCTCATGGAAAAATACTGTATTATGATGATTTTTACTGAAACACTTACCAAGAGCAACGCAGAAAACTCTATATATGTTTGGATTATTTAAAAAAAAATCTGTTCTTTTATTCATTTTGTTTTGCATTAAATGTTCTTTTTTAAAGATGTTTCCTGTTCATGGTGAATTTCCAAAAAAAAAAAAAAGAACCTAAGCAACTAAACAAAATTATAATAAAATTAAAATTTAATTTGTCACATACACAGTCATACACAGTCTGATATGACCTTAATAAGCTTATAGATAAGAAATACAGTAAATATGAATAAAAAAATAGAAAATAAATATAACTACGATAAAAATAAAAATATTCTGTACAAATAAAAACATTCTGTACAATATAGCAAAATATAGAAAAAATAGAAATTTAGAACTTTAAAGTTCCTTCTGTGCATTGATCCAGAAATTTAAATATAAATATGTAAGTGTAAAACAATTAATAAATTACCCTGGAAAAATGAAAATGGATTTTCCCGTTGTCTGTTTGTGTAGAAACATTATTAAATATACATAAGAATGACATAATTTTACATTAAAATGATGTTACTCCTAAACAGTGTTGGGTGTAATGTGATACAAAGTAATGCGTTAGAATACTTGGATTACTTTTTTGATGTAATGAGTAATCTAATGCATTACGTCCACCATTTAAGTATGCAATTATTTAGTTATATTTTCAAAAATTTTTATCCGTTATTCAGACAATTTCTGTAATCCGTGAGCCAGACAGCAGTCATTCCCAATCTGTTAGTGTGTGTGTGTGTGTGTGTGTGAGAAAGTCGTCCTACGTACAAGCCCCGCGCCCGATAAACCCCCCCCCCCCCCCCCCCCCCTCTGTTATACCCCTATCTCACCTATGCGGTTTGACTATATGAGGACCGACGTGCGGAAAGATGGAAACCAAAACTCGCGGTGAATCATGATGAACCGAACTTACGGCCACCGCGCGACACTGCATAGGTGAGATTGGTGGTTAGATTCTGTACTTATTTAACAGATTATGGGCCAAACTTGGCTGAGTGATGAATAATTATAAAGGTCTTGACTAAAACAACATGCATGAGGAATCACAAAGGAGTTTTCATTTTCTGCAATGGAAAAGTACTCAACCTTACTTTTATCAGAAAGTAACGCTGTAATGTAACTGATTACTTTTTAATGACAGTAATTTTGTAACGTAATTAGTTACTTTAAACAGTAACGTCCCCCAACACTGCTCCTAAATTACACACAAAAATAAAGCTGCAGTGTTTATCTTATAATAACAGTAATTTCAAACACTTTTTCTAAGACAGTGTTTGCATTGTGTTTACACAGGCATGTGTGTTTTATTTGTCACATACACAGTCATACAGAGAGTCATACATAACTCTTTGAGTTATAATAAAAGATTTTCTATAAAAATAAAAAGGATAAAAAATAAGAAAAATAGATGATAATAATAATAATAGAATGATGCTTTTATTACACCCCAAAATAAAGAAAATAAAAATAAGAAAACTGCTAGTTTAATTGAGCACAATTCAATTACAATTCAATTCAATTTCATTTGTATAGCGATTTTAACAATGTTCATCATCTCAAAGCAGCTTTACAGATTCAAAAGAAAATGATGGAAAGGTGTATGAAATGTGTGAGAAAATGTGTATGAATCAGAATGATCAGACCGTCCCTGATGTACAAGCCGAGGGCGACGGTGCTGAGGGAAAAACTCCCTGAGATGGTAACAGGAAGAAACCTTGAGAGGAACCAGACTCAACAGGGAACCCATCCTCATCTGGGTGAAACAGAAAGCAGGGACTGATCTGCAGTCTGGAAGGACTGGAAGTTCAGTATAACAGGAGATGTGTTTAAGTTCATATGAAGTCCAGTTAGTTATTGGAGGCTGGTAAAGTGGAACCGTCGCCAGTCACCAAACACATCCCAAGCAGACAACACGGGGCCTCCATCTCAAGATCTCCACCCAGAAGCGGGACACCAGGACAAATCAGACAGGTCCAGAGGGCAGAGGGGGTCTGGCTGACTGACAGCTCAGGAATGACATGTATAGCTCAACAGAGAGAGACAGGGAGAGATAGAGAGCGAGAGAGAGAGCGAGAGAGAGAACGACATAAGAACTACAGTACAGTAGATATGAGAGTCAGGTTCCAAGATGGCGCCGGTGTGTGTGGCTTGCCGTTTTCTGCTGACATTGTTATTTGGATTATTATTGTTTTTGTCACTTGTCACTCAAAAAGTTAACTCTCTGTTGGTGTATGATCGCCAAACACTCTTGAACCTTCGGCCTGCTCTGGAACTTTTACACGGTTTGAGAATAATGATCAAAATCACTTGCCCCCACTGTTATCGGGAATAACTGCTCATCTCTACTGCTGTGCAGTTCCAGGTCACCAGAGAAAGCGCTCCCGTCGCCGAGGCAAACGCAGCGGTCGTCAAGTGATGCTTAAAGCCTGTTTGGCGTGTTTTCCTGAGACCTTCCGATCGATCTATGGAACTGATCAGTACCTTATTATGTCTTGGGGTTTCACGGACGCGGTACCCTGCCTGGTACCTGTGGTTGGCTCGGATGAATTTGCTCGGTCGCATCGGAGCGCTCCGCGTATTCGCCGGCTGCGAGGGGTGAATAGAGGGAATCTGCACTTGCTTTGTCGGGCGCCCTGGCCTTATCTCAACTCGCCCTCGACTCTAAACAGGGTGACCAAGATGGGCCTAGTAAATGTCAGGCCACTAACCAACAAAACTTTCATTCTAAAGGAGTTTATCACCTCACGTGGTTTGGACTTTCTTTTTATTACGGAGACGTGGCTGAGTGTTGGTGAGTACAGTGCCTTCTCTGAACTTCTCCCCTCATCATATGCCTATCTAAAGTCACCAAGAACATCGGGTCGAGGAGGAGGAATTGCGGTGATCTATAGGGATAACTTCTATTGTAAGCAGCTGTCATTATTATCTTTTTCCAGCTTTGAGCTGAACTTATTTGAGCTTGGCCGCTCTCACACAGTGCTGTGTGGAGTGATTTATCGTCCATCTTTTTGTCTGAAATGATGCCAAAATATGATCGTGTCCTTATTGTGGGTGATTTTAATGTTCATGTCTGTTGCCCTGAGAATCTGCTGGCCAAAGATTTTCCTAAGTTTAATTGATGCGTTTGGTTTTGTACAGTCAGTGTCGGGCCCCACACAGGAGCAGGGGCAAATCCTTGATCTTGTTTCTTCTCATGGATTATCTATTTCTAACATTGAAGTCTGTGATGTAGTATTTTCTGAACATATGCCTGTTTTGTTTAACTCTGTTCTTCCAAATAATTATGTTAAACCCTGTGTGCGTATACGGTGCTATCGCGTGTTTAACTCTTCCATCAGGAAGGAAGCACAAAACTCCTTCTCACCACATTTAGGCTGTTCGAAATAGCCATCCACGCCTTCATCACCACTCGCATTGATTATTGTAATGCTATGTATTTTGGGTTTTTTTATCGGCTACAGCTGATCCAAAACTCTGCTACTTGATTATTAACGTCTACGCGTAAAAGTGAACATATCTTTCCAGTTCTTGCTTCTCTTCATTGGCTCCCGGTACAGTACCGAATTAATTTTAAAATTATCTTGGTCACATTTAAATGTTTACATGGCCTTGCCCCGCCCTACCTCTCAGACCTGCTCCAGCCCTATGCCCCACCTGGTCTCTCAGATCATCAGATAAATGTTTGCTAATGGTACCCAAGACCAAATGCAACCTCAGGGATGATCGGGCGTTCTCTGTGGCGGCTCCCAAATCATGGAATGACCTACCATTGACCATTCATGAGGCCACATCATTGAGGGTGTTTAAGTCCAATCTTAAAACTCACATGTTTTCTCTGGCATTTAAACCAACATGAGATGTTGATTTTACATATTGTTTTGATTAGATATGCATGTGATGTGATTTTAATTATGTTCCTCTTTTATTATTATTATTTTTAATTATTGTCTGGTTTAAATTTTCATTTTATTTTATTAGATGTGTGTGTGTGTGCATATATATATGTTTTTTATTATTCATAAGACAACCTTTCAGTTTAGTAAATATTCTAGTTATAGTGTGTTAAGTCTTTCTTTAGGCTAAACGGTTTTGAGAATTAGACCATCCAGCTAAGATCAATATTATTAATATTAAACATTTTATTTCTATTTATTCTTGTTTTGCTGGAGAAATACATTTTAGGCAGAGATGTCTCGGTCTTGTTAAAAAGTTTTAAACCCCTCAATTGTGCCAATTCCCCCATCCGAAACCGGTTTGATAACTTCACACCTATCAAAGGTGAGAAGAGGGACTGAGCTGTAACTGAGCGCGCTTTCACGTTGTATATACTGTACACACACACACATACACACACACATATACAGGCACGTGCTTGAGCACCCGCCCCTTTCCTCCAGGATGCCTCAAGTGCCCTTTTTTCTGTGTATGTGCGTATGGAGCACTGTCTTTGCACCTCAACAATAAAATTTAACTATTAATCTCAATTTTGCGAAATAAAAGGATCTGGCTTGCATCAGTCACATGCCTGCCATTAACCAATCCTCGCCCTTGAGGGCAGAACACGCTCGTTACGAGCCGGGTATGAGCAGGCAAAGTGCACGCGCATTTTCTGCAGGCTGGGCGGTGCGGAGCTGGAGGAGAAGCAGGCAAATTAACTGGAAGGTGCAGACTGTAGCAAAACAGTAAATAGGGAGTACAGCGCACACTATAGTCTATAACAACAGATGAATTGAAATAAACGAGCGTGCTGTTTGTGCAACAGCGCGACAAACATTACCTGTCCTTTTATGAACTGCACAAGTAGTGGTGATCATTAACTGCTAGCTAACTGGGTAAGGTGGGTTACAGGGGGGTCTGTAGCTCTGTCCACCGTTTTAGGGAACATATTTAGTTTTAAAGTAAGTTACAGTTTTATTTCACTAAAAGCCATCTAATATGGGTATCCACATAATTATGGATTATTATATTTATGATATAAAAGAAAATATATTAAGTAACAGATAATATTAGGTTTATATTTCAAATTAGATAAAATGCTGATTTTACAGCAGTAAGATTATTGTATCTCTACAGTTTAAACATTTAATAAGCACTGCATGTGCCTGCCTGTGTGTTTTATGTGTATAGATTCTTAAAAATGATTACTAATAATATAATAATCAACAGCAACATTGTACGCCATCAGGTAAAACATAGGCTATGTTTGCTTTGCATTGTCCCGACCTGATGACAGTCATACAGTATGATGCAATTCCATATTATATTCGTTATGAATGTGAGTTGTTGTTATTCAGCATGTTCTATCTTTTTTAACTTTGAGCACCCGCCCCTTTAAACGGCCCTGCATATATATATATATATATATATATATATATATATATATATATATATATATATTATGGCAAGCCGTTTAGGAAAATATTCATGAGAGAATTGAATGAAAACTCGATATATATTGAATGAAACTCGATATATATTGAATGGATTCTGAATATATTGAATGAAACTCGATATATATTGAATGAAACTCGATATATATTGAATGGATTCTGAATATATTGAATGAAACTCGATATATATTGAATGAAACTCGATATATATTGAATGGATTCTGAATATATTGAATGAAACTCGATATATATTGAATGAAACTTGATATATATTGAATGGATTCTGAATATATTGAATGAAACTCGATATATATTGAATGAAACTTGATATATATTGAATGGATTCTGAATATATTGAATGAAACTCGATATATATTGAATGAAACTCGATATATATTGAATGGATTCTGAATATATTGAATGAAACTCGATATATATTGAATGAAACTCGATATATATTGAATGGATTCTGAATATATTGAATGAAACTCGATATATATTGAATGAAACTCGATATATATTGAATGGATTCTGAATATATTGAATGAAACTCGATATATATTGAATGAAACTCGATATATATTGAATGGATTCTGAATATATTGAATGAAACTCGATATATATTGAATGAAACTCGATATATATTGAATGGATTCTGAATATATTGAATGAAACTCGATATATATTGAATGAAACTCGATATATATTGAATGGATTCTGAATATATTGAATGAAACTCGATATATATTGAATGAAAAGTCTGAATATATTGATTGAAACATGACGTCATCGAAACACAGCGCCATATTTAGGAAGAATGAGCGAGTCTGGGAGAAACTTGGTTGCTGCGATTCTTAGAAATGAAGAGATGGTCATTTCCTCCTCTTTTCCACGTCCGAGTACTTACACTAGTGTTGTATAAAGTGATGTTTGGTGAGAGTGAAGACGGTTACACTCACTGATTCGTATTCAAACCAGGGCCGGTTCTACTCAATAAAAATTTTGAAATGTTGAGAAAGCACATGTTAATATACTCATAAAATGTTGATAAAATGATCTGCGGTAGCGGAAAAATCCGCCTAAAAAAGGACACTACACAATACGGTATTAGATTTCACAGGCTGCACATCCACCCATCGCATGATCTGAATGCGTGCACCCCCCCCCCCCCCCCCGCATGATCTGAACGCGCGCACCCCCCCCCCTCCCCCGCATGATCTGAATGCGCGCACACCCCCCCCTTCCCCCCGCATGATCTGAATGCGCGCACACCCCCCGCCGCATGATCTGAACGCGCGCACCCAAGTTTCTCGCTGACTCACTCGTCTTTTCTAAAGACGGCGCTGTTTCGATGACGTCATGGTTCAATCAATATATTCAGACTTTTCATTCAATATATTCAGAATCCATTCAATATATATCGAGTTTCATTCAATATATATCGAGTTTCAATTCAATATATTCAGAATCCATTCCATATATATCGAGTTTTCATTCCATATATATATATCGAGTTTTCATTCAATATATATCGAGTTTCATTCAATATATTCAGAATCCATTCCATATATATCGAGTTTTCATTCCATATATATCGAGTTTTCATTCAATATATATCGAGTTTTCATTCCATATATATCGAGTTTTCATTCAATATATATCGAGTTTTCATTCAATATATATCGAGTTTCATTCAATATATATCGAGTTTTCATTCAATATATATCGAGTTTTCATTCAATATATATCGAGTTTCATTCAATATATATCGAGTTTCATTCCATATATATCGAGTTTCATTCCATATATTCAGAATCCATTCAATATATATCGAGTTTCATTCAATATATATCGAGTTTCAATTCAATATATATATCGAGTTTCATTCAATATATATATATCGAGTTTCATTCAATATATATATATCGAGTTTCATTCAATATATATATATATCGAGTTTTCATTCAATATATATCGAGTTTCATTCAATATATTCAGAATCCATTCAATATATATCGAGTTTCATTCCATATATATCGAGTTTTCATTCCATATATATCGAGTTTTCATTCCATATATTTCGAGTTTTCATTCAATATATATCGAGTTTTCATTCCATATATATCGAGTTTTCATTCAATATATATCGAGTTTTCATTCAATATATATCGAGTTTCATTCAATATATATCGAGTTTTCATTCAATATATATCAAGTTTTCATTCAATATATATCGAGTTTCATTCAATATATATCGAGTTTCATTCCATATATATCGAGTTTTCATTCAATATATATCAAGTTTTCATTCAATATATATCGAGTTTCATTCAATATATATCGAGTTTCATTCCATATATATCGAGTTTCATTCCATATATTCAGAATCCATTCAATATATATCGAGTTTCATTCAATATATATCGAGTTTCAATTCAATATATATATCGAGTTTCATTCAATATATATATATCGAGTTTCATTCAATATATATATATCGAGTTTTCATTCAATATATATCGAGTTTCATTCAATATATTCAGAATCCATTCAATATATATCGAGTTTCATTCCATATATATCGAGTTTTCATTCCATATATATCGAGTTTTCATTCCATATATTTCGAGTTTTCATTCAATATATATCGAGTTTTCATTCCATATATATCGAGTTTTCATTCAATATATATCGAGTTTTCATTCAATATATATCGAGTTTCATTCAATATATATCGAGTTTTCATTCAATATATATCGAGTTTTCATTCAATATATATCGAGTTTCATTCAATATATATCGAGTTTCATTCAATATATATCGAGTTTTCATTCAATATATATCGAGTTTTCATTCAATATATATCGAGTTTCATTCAATATATATCGAGTTTCATTCCATATATATCGAGTTTCATTCCATATATTCAGAATCCATTCAATATATATCGAGTTTCATTCAATATATATCGAGTTTAATTCCATATATTCAGAATCCATTCAATATATATCGAGTTTCATTCAATATATATCGAGTTTCATTCCATATATTCAGAATCCATTCAATATATATCGAGTTTCATTCAATATATATCGATATTTTCATTCAATTCTCTCATGAATATTTTTCTAAACGGCTTGCCATAATATATATATATATATATATATATATATATATATATATATATATATATATATATATATATATACTGTATATATATATATATTGTTCAGTCATGTCTTCTGATGATGTCGACACATTTTTTCGTTTTAAATAAGACATGTTGGCATATTCACGAATCAGGACATTCGCATAGTTAACACTATCAGATAGCTTACTATCAGGAAATTAAATTAATTTCAAGACCATTTAAACCGAGTCATTGTCATGTCTTTCATTGTTTTGTAATGAATCTTTTTTCAAAAGAAAACTGAAAACACAAAATAACCAGAGCTGCACCGTCTATGCGAGAACGGACGGGATTCTGGAAACTAAAACTACAAACTAAAGATGCTCTCGGGACTTCTGGCTTTTCTGAGGATTTATAGGAAGAGAGAGAGTAGAGTTTGTGCTTACTATCAGGAAATTAAATTAATTTCAAGACCATTTAAACCGCGGCATGGCCATGTCTTTCATTATTTGGTACCTGTTAAGACATTACAAAAACTATATAAGAAACTTTTAAAGCATGAATTTGGGCATCTCATTTCATCATTATGAAAATAACATGAAGCACATATACACACGTTCATTATGAAATATCTGTTGTAAAACAAAATAAAATTTATGTTTGCTACAGTATTAGGTTAACGGTTAACCTTATACACAATTCATTTGTACTTGGTCTGGCTTTTAGATAAAGTCCGTCCATGCGCCATCTGGCGGATATTCAACACATTTATTTAAAATTCCTGAATGTTGCCTCCGGCAAGTCACGGCACGCCGCGCGCTAAATTGCGGCCTCTCGCGGGAAAACACGCGCAGTCTTAAAGGCGACATCTGTGTGTATATATATATATATATATATATATATATATATATATATATATATATATATATATGTGTGTGTGTGTGTGTGTGTGTGTAAATATGTGTGTGTGCGCGTGTGTGTACTTCTTAGTACTTCTTTTTCTTCTATTATTATTATATTGTATTGTATTTTATTTTATTGAGAAGCACATGCGTGTAGTTAAATATCGAAGTGTGTATGTGTTCTGACAGGTGTGACCCAGAAGCACAGCACCACACCTTTAATAAGCAGCACTAAAGTGGACATCAGAAGTGGGCAGATAGTGGAGAGTCAGTCAGAGCTCGAACCCATCGTTAAAGCTCACGGTGAGGGTCATGGTTTTGTTCTTTTCTTTTTTTGCAACCATTAACACAGATGCACAGGTGCGCGTGCACACACACACACCCACACACACAAATTTCACCATAATATCTAAGGCACAGTGTTTTTATGTTCTTTGTTCGTGTAAATCTTAAATCACAATACAAAAATAATGAATAAAATAAAGAAGAAAAGTGTGATGTTATGTGGGTTGCAGCGTGTCTGATGTTGATTGCATGGATGACCACGGGCAGTATGGGAATGCTCATTGCTCGCTTCCTAAAGAGGGTTGGCGCGGGCAAGAGTCTCTGTGGGAAAGACTTCTGGTTTTTAGTGAGTTTCTATCTTTCTTTTACATAAAGTTACTTACAGATGTAATACACACAGCCACAGAGACACAAAGAGCCGGCATACAGACTCAGCTATGAATAGTGTGTGAGAACAGTTTGGGAGTACTGTACAACAAAAATGTGTGTGTGTGTGTGTGTGTGTGTGTGTGTGTGTGTGTGTGTGTGTGTGTGTGTGTGTGTGTGTGTGTGTGTGTTGTTCCTCAGGCTCATGTGTTGCTGATGTTGCTCTCTGTTGCTGCGACCATCATCGCCTTTATCCTGATATTTTCATATGCAAAAGACTGGAGTGGGGTAAACACTACATATTACACACTATACATTACACACTACACATTGAATGCCACACATTACACACTATACAGTACACATTACACGTTGCGCACTATGCATTTACACTACACATTACACAGTAAATATTACACACTACATATTATAGCACACTACACACTACCCGTTACACACCATATATCATACACCACACACTATACACTACATACTATACACTACACACTACCCATTACACACTACACTATAAACACTATATTGTATATTACACACTATATATTACACACTGTGCACTACATACAGTCATGTGTAAACGTTAGTGCCCTTTTATTTCCCATATGTGTTTTTGTGTAAAACACATAATACAATCAACTGATCGTTAGGCAAATACTGTATAACTTTAGATAAACAACAATTAACATTTTTCTCTGCATCATTATCGATTTTTAACAAAAATGAAGGCAAAAAATAATCAATACCAAGTACCTCCTGATTAAATAGCTTGTAGATCCACCTTTAGCAAAAAATACTTTTAAGTAATGGGTATGAGGCGTTTCTGCTGAAATGCTGTTTGGCCAAACACCTTCACTTTGTTCTCGTTTGTCCATATGACATTGTTTCAGAAGTCTTTTGGTTTGTTCAGAGGCAGTTTCTGAACCTCATGTTCTCTTTAGACAAAAGCGGGTCCTCCTGGCACAGTGAATGTGCTGCTCATGCTATACAGTGCTGTGTGGAATAAAGTACTCCCAGCCATTGCATTGGGCAGCAAGCAAGCTCACTCGCCTCTCCAACATCCTTTCCAGCGGTAAAACGCTACAATATTGAGGTAATGAGACTCTGATGGCCTCTCCAGAGACTTCATCTTTTTCTGCTGTAGCCATTGCAGGGTCATCTTGGATTTGTGCTTTGCACGTGCCGGTTCCGCCCGAATGATGCTCTTTCTTCTGTCGTAGTCTCTCCGCTACTTGGCAGCCGACCTGGATCCTCCGCAGGTCCTCGACAGTGCGCTCCAACTCGTACTTCTCCATCCCACTTCTGACACCAATGTAGCGTTTTACCACCGGAAAGGATGTTGGAGAGGCGAATGAGCTTGCTTGCTGCCCAGTACAATGGCTGGGAATACTTTATTCCACACAGCACTGTATAGCATGAGCAGCACATTCACTGTTATAGCACACACAGAGAAAGCACGCATGCACACACATTCACACACAAACAATGGCCGAAGCCGCTAACCTCAACAAACGTCCCGAAAAGGATGAACACATAGCGAACTTCCCACAAAGCATGACGGTCGTCAGCCGCCACCCCGCCCACGCCACAATATCATTGAGCATTTGGGGAGAACCCAACCGTCCAATTGCGCAAGACAACCAAAAAATTTACAGGAACTGGAGGAATTTTGAATGGGCAGCAATACCACCTGAGATAATTAAGGACCTATTTATTACAAAAGACTGCATGCCATCATTGATGCTTAAGGGGCCAATACACAATATTAAGAACTAAAGGTTTGCAAACTTTTGATTTCCTCATTTTTTGTTTTGTTTGATGATTGTGCCATTCTGTTATGTCTTATACGAATTTAAGTCCTATATGAAATGCCATACATTTTTTTGCCTTCTCACCTTACAAAAATGGTAGACATCTTGCAAATTCTCCCAAGGTACAGTATGCAAACTTTTAAACACAACATGCTAAACGCTATGTGTTACAGTACACACTATACTGTGCATTATGTGCCACAAGTTAAATATTACACACTACACAATGTATAGTACACACTACACACAATACAATGTATGTACTGTACAATACACAATCTCCACTAAACACCCCATACACCATACACACTACAAGCCATTCAATATGCACTATACACTATACTGTATAGTGTATTACAGAATGCATACACTACATAATAGACTACCTAATGCATCTACACCATAAATGCTATGAAATACACATTTCATATTAAACATGTATTAAATATGTGTGTATTTAGGGAGCTCATCCAGTTATGGGCTGTCTGGTGATGATCCTCAGCCTTTTGCAGCCAATCGTTACTATCTTTCGCTGTAAACCACAGGATGAACGGTATGTGTGTGTGTGTGTGTGTGTGTGTGTGAGAGAGAGAGAGAGAGAGAGAGAGAGAGAGACACACAGCTGATATGTCACTCTGTTTCTTTTCCTCTGCAGGAGATTTATCTTTAACTCGATTCATGTCCTCAATGCATTGGCCATTAAAGGATTAGCAGGTGAGAACTTCTACTCTCTCCCCCGTTCTTTCTCATTTTTCTGTCTCCTCCCACTTACACCTCCCTTCCACACCATATTAATGACATTAACATGTTCCTCTATCTCATGGACAGTGGCAGCGATCTTCACCGGCCTCATGTTAGTCGACAACTCGCCATCTCAGTGGATGCCGAAGGTGATGGGTGGATTTGTGGCCTGGGAGGCGCTGCTCTTCCTCTGCCAAGACTTTTACCACAAATGCAGGGAAAAAGGTAAAAGCTCCCAGACTTATGTTAGAACATCATAAGTATTCTTTATTGTTTTTCTTAGTAAACACAAGTTAACCATTACTTTCTCTTTCTCCTTTAACTCTAAACACATTATTATTGTTATTATTATTATTATTATTATTATTATTATTATTATTATTATTATATCAGTGGATTTACAATAGATTTTATGTCACCTCTCTTTGTTGTTTTTCTTTAAATGTGAAAGTGTGTTTTTGTTCCCTGTAGCAGGTGTCTGTTTTTGTTCATAAACTTTTATTTCTTGTAATAAAGACTCTGTGTACATTGTGTTTTATTTTATAAATAAATTATTCATAAACAATGTGTTTACCTTTTTTTCCTCTTTAGATATGGATGACAGTGATGGTGGGGTGAGTGTGTGAAATCATTTTATTTCTGTTCATGCATGATTTAAAGAGGATTCACTCCGTATGAAATGATTTTGTTTATGTTATTGTGCATTATGTGATTTATTAGGTGGGAACAGAAGTGCTTCTGTTGATGCTGTTTTTCTTGGGGAACCTGGCGTTCCTGGTGGCTCTGCTTTCTGGAATTGGAAGAGTGTAATAATGGAATTCTTTGCTGTTTTTAAACAGAAACTCAGGGTTTCTGTGTTTTCACTCAGGTATATAAACACTTTTAAACCCATCATTCCGATATTTCAGTAATTTCTCTGTAAAAAAAAAAAAAAATCTCTCAGAATCTGTTCCTATTAAAAGAATTTTTTGGTTTCATTAAAATCTTAAATTCATTTCATTTAAATCCTAGATTTTATTTCCCCAATTATATTTCATTAACTCCTATTAGTGTTACTACTGATGTTTGTGTTACAACATTCTACATCCTGTCATTTTTCTGCAATAAGAAGAGTTTTATTCCTCTTACACTACAGCAGTGTGTCAACAAGCACAATTTCTTGCTTATGAAGACTAAGTCACAATGTATTTTTTTTTTATGTTTATGAAACAAGTAAATTCATGTTCTTACTTAACTGTAATTATAATAAGTTATATAATTATAAATAAATTTATAAATAAATATGTATATATATCTTGAAGTTTATATTTAGAATAGCTATTCGAGGAGGTTTACGTATCATCATACTACGCTTAAAAATTTTTAAATCAGTTTTATGCTTTCATTCTCCAGAAATTTCATCTTAAACTGGTGTGTTGATACACAAACACACGTATAAAACACAGCTTGATGAAGGAACTGACATCAGTTTCATCAGGTTAATATCAGCAAAAAAGTGTGTGTGTGTGTGTGTGTGTGTGTGTGTGTGTGTGTGTGTGAGAGAGAGAGAGAGAGAGAGAGAGAGACGTTATTGCTTAGACATTTGCTGTGAGAATATGATTTTAAAATGTTTATATTTAGAAAGGACGATGCAAACACCTGAACTGTTATCTTTATTTGTTTGTTTCTTTTTTCCATTGTTTTGCTGTTATTTTTACAACAACCTAGACAAACTGCATCTAAATTTGGTTTATGCAGTAGTTCTCTGTACTGTACGTCTGTAATGACCCCTATATCTCTATATGTATATGATTGATGTAATAATTTTATATGCATCCTGTTCACCTAGTAATTATTATTATATAAATTATATATATATATAAGCCAAAACCTTGCCATCATCTTCACAAAGACGTTCTGTCTTATCATGCCTGGATGATCTTATCTTTAATATTACAGTAGTTTCCATCAGACTGAGGCAGCAGCGTGTCTGAGAAGCCGGAGCCTTTCATTATGAAATGTCATTTTCCCCTTTTTTTCTGTTGAAATGTTCTGAAAATGATGTGATTGACAGACACACAGACAGTTCCTATATACACTATGTACTGTAATGGTGCTGCAAATATAATAGAGAGTTTCATTTATTACTCTGGATACAAACATTTTTATTCCCAATTTTATAAAGATAATCTACAGTATGAGCTTTATCTTTAATGGAATTTTACATGTAATTGTGCCATATAAAATGAAGTATATTATAAGTGTAAAAACACAAAATGTCAAGAACCACAACAACAACAACAACAATAATAATAATAATAATAATAATAATAATGATGAATAAATAAAATTGCACTGACACATAGCTGATTAAACTGGTAATTGTGTAAAAAAAATACAAAGAAAATTAAAATTAAGAAAAAAAATACATTGAAAGGTTTTATCTTTTTTTTTGTTTCGAGAAGAAGCGGTAGACCGAAGAGGGTATTTGAATGTTTTGATGGAGGACATGCAGGAGGTTAGAGTAACAAAGGAAGATGTGGCAAAAAAGGTTTGTTTGTTTTACACTTAAATGATGCTGAAGTGTATTAGTAAGGAAGTAACTAGCAAGTAAGACTCTGTCACTCATTCGCTGTAGTGCTCATGCTGTATAGGGTTGTGGGAGGGATGAAGACTATCCCAGTGGAGTCAGCGTGGTACATCATGAACGGAGTGCTAATCTATCCCAGGGCATGGGCTAACACACACACTCACACACTACAGGCAATTCTGAAACACCATTTAGCCTAATCTGCATGTCTTTGGACTGTGTGAGAAAACCAGAGTACGTGGAGGAAACCCACAGAGCACGGGGAGAACATGCACAAAACCCTCAACCCTGGAGGTACGCCGGAACTGATGGTTTAATATACAGTATTAATTTAATTTGTCATATGCACAAAATGTTAGTTATAATGAGTCATTTTACATCTTGTATACAGTACGTTCGAATATGAAGCAGTAGAGGAAAGAGTGGAAAGAGATTATTTACAAATAGTAATCAGTCACAGAGTTTGTTTAGAGTTGATTAATATTTAATAAATGAGTGATTATTGTGTGATATTGGATGATGTTACTGTGTGTTTTGATTTGTTTTGCTCGAGTAGTTCTGGTGTAAGCTTTTCTCTGTGACTTTCTGATGCATGCTTTTCCTCACATCTCGCCCACACACACACACACACACACACACAGGAACACCTGTACACCTGCTCATTTATGCAGTTAGGGAATCAGCCAATCATGTGGCAGCAGCAGTACAATAAGTACATTCATGCAGATATAACTCAAGAGCTGCAGTTCACATCGGTCATCAGAATGAAGAAAGTGTAATCCTGGTCTTTTACCCTGGAATTGTTGTTGGTGCTGACTTGAGTGTTTCAGAATCTGCTGATTTCTTGATATTTTTATGCACAGCAGTCTCTAGAGTCCGAGACTCGGCTAGTGTCACTCCTATCAGCCAAGAACAGCAAACTAAAGACTCACTAAAACGTTAGCACTGTAGCCTCAGATTTCTTTTTCAAGATCATTCAACTTAAGGTTTGCTGTTTTGTGCATATTGCAAGTTCAAACAAACTTGGCCATTTCTTTCTGCCCTCTCTCTTTTGCAAAAAGAAAAAAAGGGTTTCCACCAACACAACTGAGAGCCGATTATTGAAAATAAAATGACAAGAAATGTCAGAGGTGGATAAATACGTTTGGACGTGTCATAAAAAGTCCTGCTAACTGCAAGTTCTAATTTAATGGTTTATTAAACCTGTAGCTTAACAGTATATATGATGACTTACCCACCAGAATGTTATTGTACCAAATGTCCAGCAGAGGTCAGACTCTGCTCAGTATTTACTGAAAATACACAGTCAATTCTACATAAATACTGTACATTCCAGTAAAGTTAAATGTCCTAACTTAGAATGTTCAGACGAGAGAGAGAGAGAGAGAGAGAGAGAGAGAGAGAGAGATCTTTACCTGTCTAAAGGTTCCAACCCTGGTTGTGTCAATATATGGCTCCTTTGCTATAATGCTGAAAAAAAAACAAAGATACAGAGAAGGCTATTTTCTATTAAAGAAGGAATGGACTGAACCTACTGTACTCTCTTACTTTAAACAGAACAATGTGCCAAAGGAATCAGAATAACAGGAGAAGAACATTATAGAAACATCCTAACAATCCATAACACAATACACCAATCTCCAGGTTTAATGATTGGCTGAAAATCCTTCCTCCCCAGACACTAAGGTTTCCACCCGGATCTCAGCATGTCTAGAAGCTCATCCTACTGTAGGTGGCATCTCATCAGTTGTAGCTCAATCTGAGTAAAAACTGCTGTTCTTCCCTGGTGATTCATCCCCCAGTCAAGACTTTGTGATCTCTCTGGACAACATCAGATCACTCCTTCAGTCACTGACTGCAATCTTGGGGTAACTCTGGACAATCAACTGCCATTTTCCCCACATGTTGCTAATCTTACTTGCTCTTGTCGTTTTCTTCTTTACAACATCAGAAGAATCCACCAATTTCTTTCTTCACAGGCCACTCAGGTACTTGTTCAGTCCCTTGTTATTTCAAGACTGGACAACTGCAACTCACTCCTGGCAGGTCTCCCACACCACCTCACTTCTCCGCTCCTTGCACTGGCTTCCTGTAGCTTCCCACATAAAATACTAAACCTTAATGCTTGCCTACAAAGTGAAAAATGGCCCAGCATCAGCTTACCTCTCAGCTCCAACCACACCATGCACCACGCCACATTCCCTCCGATCCGCTAGCACTGCTTGCCTGGTCCTACAATGTCTCGGGGGATCAAGGAAAACATGCATGTTTTTTTCTCTTTCTTCAGTACTTTAACTAAATAATTTAATAAAATTTTAAGTTAACAGTTAAATTATCTAAGTTCTATACAAAAGAGGAAACATGTGTGCACATGCAAATCTGCAGACAAGAGCCACAACACAACAACATGACACATTTCAGTACTTCATGGTGATGAGGTAAATGCGGTTGAGGTAGTGGGAGGAGAAACAGTAAACAGTAAAAATTCCTTGTAAATAGCACCAAAGGTAGAAAATGCAATTACAGGTGGGTGTGAACAATTGTTAGATGGTTCTTGATCAGTGTGTTTGCACGTGTATTTATCAGTTCAGTTCAGTTTATAAGTTTGTAGCGTAGTGTTTGGAGTTACATTGTGTTGATTTAGTGACAATTGTTCTGTGATTTTGAAGACTAGCATGAAGACTGTTGTTGGTGGATATTTCCATCATTTGCATTATTACCCTCCTGTCTGCTTCACCACTTCACTCCAGCTCCAAAATTGTACTCCTGGATTATTACCATCACTTCCGATGAGGCCGATTCAGCTCTCCCACCACGCATTCCACACCATTCACAAATAACCTGGACTTTGGACAATCATACTGTACACTCACTTACACATCAGTCATTTGTATATATTTTGTAATTATTATTATTATTATTATTGTTGTTGTTATTAGTTTTTTTGTTTGTTTTGGTGCACTTATTTTGTTTACTTAATGTTTAATACACTTTCTGGTTGTTTACAATAGTTGACTGCGTCTTTTCTTGTGCTGAGCGGCCAGCGCTTCGATTAAAGATCCTTTTTTAATGTAACCAGGTAATTAATTTATCCAACCATTACAAATTCAGTCAGTATGAACAATTGTTAGATGGTTATTGATCAGGGTTAGGGTTGTGTTTGCGCATGTACTGTTTATCAATCAGTTCTGTCTCAATATTTTGAGGTAGTTAAGTTTATCGGTGTGTGTGTGTGTGTGTTTATCAGTAACCTCTGCACTTTCTCTCTGCATCCTGACTCTCATTTTTGCTGATGAGGCATGGTCATGTCATCAGCAAACTTGATGACGTGGTTGGAAATGTGTGTCGCTATACAGTCATGAGTCAGCAGTTTGAACAGCAGGGGACTGAGCACACAGTCCAGTAGTAAGTGTGCCCACATGGAAAGAACCTATATGAGGATATATGCGCATATATGAAACCTATATGCAGTATATATGCATATATATGATAATATATATGCTGCATATATGCATATATATATGCCACATATAGGCAACATTGAGGTGCATATATGTGCATGTACAGGAGACCTTCCTGTATTGCTTCTTTATATCCACATACAGTGGTGTGAAAAACTATTTGCCCCCCTCCTGATTTCTTATTCTTTTGCATGTTTGTCACACAAAATGTTTCTGATCATCAAACACATTTAACTATTAGTCAAAGATAACACAAGTAAACACAAAATGCAGTTTTTAAATGAGGGGTTTTATTATTTAGGGAGAAAAACAAATCCAAACCTACATGGCCCTGTGTGAAAAAGTAATTGCCCCGTGAACCTAATAACTGGTTGGGCCACCCTTAGCAGCAATAACTGCAATCAAGCGTTTGCGATAACTTGCAACGAGTCTTTTACAGCGCTCTGGAGGAATTTTGGCCCACTCATCTTTGCAGAATTGTTGTAATTCAACTTTATTTGAGGGTTTTCTAGCATGAACCGCCTTTTTAAGGTCATGCCACAACATCTCAATAGGATTCAGGTCAGGACTTTGACTAGGCCACTCCAAAGTCTTCATTTTGTTTTTCTTCAGCCATTCAGAGGTGGATTTGCTGGTGTGTTTTGGGTCATTGTCCTGCTGCAGCACCCAAGATCGCTTCAGCTTGAGTTGACGAACAGATGGCCGGACATTCTCCTTCAGGATTTTTTGGTAGACAGTAGAATTCATGGTTCCATCTATCACAGCAAGCCTTCCAGGTCCTGAAGCAGCAAAACAACCCCAGACCATCACACTACCACCACCATATTTTACTGTTGGTATGATGTTCTTTTTCTGAAATGCTGTGTTACTTTTACGCCAGATGTAATGGGACACGCACCTTCCAAAAAGTTCAACTCTTATCCCGTCGGTCCACAAGGTATTTTCCCAAAAGTCTTGGCAATCATTGAGATGTTTTTTAGCAAAATTGAGACAAGCCTTAATGTTCTTTTTGCTTAAAAGTGGTTTGCGCCTTGGAAATCTGCCATGCAGGCCGTTTTTGCCCAGTCTCTTTCTTATGGTGGAGTCGTGAACACTGACCTTAATTGAGGCAAGTGAGGCCTGCAGTTCTTTAGATGTTGTCCTGGGGTCGTTTGTGGCTTCTCGGATGAGTTGTCTCTGCGCTCTTGGGGTAATTTTGGTCGGCCGGCCACTCCTGGGAAGGTTCACCACTGTTCCATGTTTTTGCCATTTGTGGATAATGGCTCTCACTGTGGTTCGCTGGAGTCCCAAAGCTTTAGAAATGGCTTTATAACCTTTACCAGACTGATAGATCTCAATTACTTTTGTTCTCATTTGTTCCTGAATTTTTTTTCATCTTGGCATGATGTCTAGCTTTTGAGGTGCTTTTGGTCTACTTCTCTGTGTCAGGTAGCTCCTATTTAAGTGATTTCTTGATTGAAACAGGTGTGGCAGTAATCAGGACTGGGGGTGACTACAGAAATTTAACTCAGGTGTGATAAACCACAGTTAAGTTATTGTTTAACAAGGGGGGCAATCACTTTTTCACACAGGGTCATGTAGATTTGGAGATTTTTTTCTTCCTTAATAACATAAACCTTCATTTAAAAACTGCATTTTGTGTTCAATTATTTTATCTTTGACTAATAGTTAACGGTTTTTGATGAGCAGAAACATTTAAGTGTGACAAACATGCAAAAGAATAAGAAATCAGGAAGGGGGCAAATAGTTTTTCACACCACTGTATAAGCCCTATTTGTACATACAAGATATGTCTCCTATGGCAGGATCTGGTCATTTTAGCTCATATCTCACTTTGGCAACTGTCATACATGATGCCTAGCTCATATTTTCTATTATCAAGGCAATAACTAAGAACTAACTTATGTGCGAACACATGAAATTGGTATCCTAATTGCCCACATATTTGAGGATATATGCACATACAGTGGGAGCCACGTCAAACAGCCGCCTGGAGCATGACTGCTCCGTGGCAGTTCCATGAAGGCTTCGTGCATGGAATGTGATCCCCCGCGATGACGCAGTTAACGATGCCCCGCCCCATAAACGCCCCCATGCGCTTTCTAAAAAGATGGTTGCAATGCCGTATAATTCCGCCAGATGGAGCATTGACTGGCACAGTTAACTGCAGTGTCCAGGAAACCCAATACCGTATCTTTAATATACAGACAGTTCTTGCATTGTCAACATAGTTTCATAAATAGATGAAAAAACAACAACAACAAACCGATTAATAAAACAGATTTGTTAAATCACTCAATACACAACCCATGATGATTATGCTATTTATTATTTAATAATGAATTAATAAAATTAGTTAGTGAAATATTTTTAAGACATCCTGAAATGATCCTTAAAGACACGGTAGCGGCTGTAATTTGTCTATACCGATCATTGTAGGTACGGAATAAAAACGCAGGCTATGTACAGTATTTTATATTACTGTGTATTTTACCTATAGTTCCATTTAATATACTGATAGATAATATTTTGCTGCAAAGTAAAGCTCAAAATGTAACGTCTGCTTGGGTTTGTTTTCGTTATATTTTTGATGATGTTTTCGCTGATTTTTTCACTGATAGTCTACAAGTGGCATAAGAGGCAATTAATGCCGCATGCAACCTGGAACAAATATCTGCCCATATGGATCAGTATTTCTTTAGTCATTTAATCATGCATAATGCTCCCCCGTCAAAAGATCTGATGGGGCATTAATCACTTATCACGACTGTGAATGGATGCGGCAGCAGAGACAGATTAAATCCCCATAAACACTTGGAGACAATAGTAAAAAAGTTCCAGAGGGTTAGCGCCTGTTATACTAATGTATTTTTACTGATTTTTTTTTTACTGCTTATATTTCGTTGGTTTTTACGCAATTTCATGTGTGTGTGTGTGTGTGTGTGCGCGCGCGCGCGCGCACGAGAGAGAGGATACTCTGACAAGACCAACTTCCGTGTGGCTCCCGTGGCTCAATCGGTTAGCGCGTGATACTTATAAAGCGGTCCAGGTGAAGCAATGCTGAGTTCGAGCCGCACCCAAAGCATTTTACTGCATATCGCACTGTGTATGTGACAAATAAAATTTGAATTTGAAAGTAAAGCTTAAAATGTAACTTCTGCTTTGGTTTGTTTTCGTTATATTTTTGATGTTTTCGCTGAAAGTCAAATTGGCATAACAAATTGATTAATGGCGCATAATATCTGGAACAAATATCTGTCCATACGGATCAGTGTGTCTTTAGTAATTTAACCAGCATAATGTCCCACATTAAAGATCTGATGGGGCATTAATCACTTATCACAACGGTGTATAGATGCAGCAGCAGAGACAGATTTAATCCCCATAAACATTCACACTTGAAAACAAACCTAACAGAAGTAAACAGTTCTAGAGTGTTAGTGTCTGTTATCACAGGACAGGAATCACCTACAGGATACTACTGTATTTTACTGCTCATATTTTTTACCCTAGTTTCATTTGGTTTTATGCGATTTCATGTATTATTTGTGTGTGTCTGTGTGTGCACAGTGTGTGTGTGTGTGTGAGTGCGAGAGAGGGCTTTCATGCTGATTTATCCAAGGTTACTAAAACCTGGCTTACTACCTATAAAAAATATTTCAATTTAACTCATGGGTCTCAATCACAGATGACACGACAAATTATATACTCTGAAACGTTCATTTGAACATTTAAAAATATATACAAAAACACGAATACTAATGTTATCATGGTGTAAATTATTAACATTAGGTTAGGTCCTGCCCTTAATTAATTCATATTATAATTACTTTTACATAGTATAGTTACTGGACTGACATGACCAAAAACTAGCTATTTCATTTAGCCTTTCTAAAATCAACCCATCTATCATTTATAATCAGAAAACATAAAACATATTATGATCTGTTCAATAGCCCATCTGTTTTAATTTAGTTTGTATGTTTTATTATTCATAAGACAACCTTTCAGTTTTGTAAATATTTTAGTTATAGTGTGTTAAGTCTTACTTTAGGTTAAACGTTTTTGAGAATTTTACCATCCAGCTTAGATAAATGTTATGTCATTGATTGATAAAATCTGGATTAAGGATATTTTATTATATATATATATATATATATATATATATATATATATATATATATATATATTTTTTTTTTTTTTTTTTAATTTTTTTTAGTTTCCCCCTGAGGGATGCCACCTTATTGTGGTCAGGGGGTTTGCGTGCCTCAACACAATTCAGCAAATACAATACTGTTACTATACAGTAAGGCCAGGTAAAAACAGTGCTTGAACATGATGCGCCCCTCCCCCCACCCCGTGTTGTCTGGTCTAGAACGGCGCTGCCTCTGACCGTCTTTTGTCTTGTAAATGAGTATTCTCACTCACCTTCCAATCCCCCCAGCGCACACACTCTGTTTGTACTGTAAACTGTACTGTAACTGTGTTTGCTAGGGCACTTGGTTATACACAGTACTTTAATGTATGGAACACTTACTTAACTTACTGGTTTGGTTTAAACATCGCTTATTACCTTATTCAGCAAAATAAATTCATTATTAACGTATTGAAGTATTTTAGTTAAGGACAAAAACTGTGCTTGTGTTTAGAACTGCTGAACAGCCGAAAACACACACACACCCATCCCCCCGCCAAAAACACACACACACAGAGCAATTAACACCATGTCATACTCAGGAGCGGAAGGTGAGAAACCTCAATGGAGAATACCAAGTTTGTCGTTGCTCTTTTGGAGTTCTTAAAACCCAAAACATTTATTTATACTGAGAAAAAATTATTATGGGTCACAATCACAAACACAAATACATATAATCAAGTGTTTAACTGGTTTCATTTGTTTCTATGATCAATAATTATTATTATTTTCAGCCCAACTCTTTGACTATTTAAAACAAAGTTGTGTCCCATTTTTTGCCCATTGAAGTTGTTGGTTCAACTAAACAATTTTTAAATACCCAAACAATCCCCCAAAATTAAAACACGCAAAACATGACTTTAACAATTCAATTTATTCTTCCAAAACTAGTCAAAGTTAAAACAGTAATTTATATAAAACAGATGAATACATGTTGTCTTTTTGCTTAAAGTTCATTAAACTACCCGGATACACCAGCTGCTTATAAGTCTCTATCTATAGTCCTTTTACATTAAAATATTAATTTTTCAAATATCAAAACTATTAAACATGGAACAGTTGAAGTCTTTGTTTCCCCCAAAGTACTGTATCAGACATTTTGCAGTTCTATGTTCAGAATATACAGTAGACCTGATCAAACATCATTCTAAAGCTGTCGGACTGTGACGTCATCCCTCCTACAGCTCCCTCAACAGCTTGTTCAGGCTCCTCCAGTCCTGTAGCTCCAAAAGTCCAGCCGTCAGCCGTCTGACCCCCCAATCCTCCACAGCGGAGCTCTGCTTAAAGACAACAGGAGAATTTAGTCAAGACAAAGACAAATAAACTTCACAGAACATATAGTTCTAATAAAAATAATATATATTAATAAACCTATTTACCACAGAGTGTGTAAAATACTGTTTTGGGGATTCTGTAATGTAAATAAACTGCCTGTGCTAATGTTAACCAGTGAACAGTGTTAGTGTTAACCAGTGAACAGTGTTAGTGTTAACCAGTGACTGTATTAAATTGCATTAAATTAACCCAGACTTTACTTAATGCGCTTCTCATACGAATAAGGTAAGCGATATAACACTCGTATATGAGCATTAGTTCATCCCTGAAGCCAAACTATAACTTACTGAAGCCCCTCACACACACACACACACACCTCCCCCTCCTTAACTGATAAACACTTCAGTGTTGTTATTCAGCTCTTTAACTAAGCGCTCGCGCTAGCGCGGAAAGTCCCGGACAAAGTGTATAAAATATAAACCGGGTTATGAGCGTTACTAGCTCCTGTACAGCTCCCCTCAGTCTGTGTCCCTCATCAACTGCATCACATTATATTACAGTCACAGAAATAACCTGCAGATTAACTCTTAACCAGAGAATAAATAAGCGCTGAATTTATCCAGACAACACGCGGTGAGATTCTCTCAGTATTTACAGAGAACACAAACACTCTTCATCGGGTAGTGCAGCTCTTGTAATAGGGACATTAATAGTATTGTCGAAGCTTGAGCATGTTTTTGAGTTAAAGTGGAGTGACATTGTGAGTGTGTGACACTGACAGTAAGCTGTAATATTAACTCCAGACTTGGTAAACAGAACATTAAGTTCTCTAAAGTCACATCTGACCGCTGCTGGTGCTGCCAGTGATATTTAAAACGGCCAATAAAAAACTA
The DNA here is from genome assembly GCA_030522415.1 of Channallabes apus. Classification (NCBI taxonomy): domain Eukaryota; kingdom Metazoa; phylum Chordata; class Actinopteri; order Siluriformes; family Clariidae; genus Channallabes; species Channallabes apus. Next base: position 26,550,584 of record CM060104.1, read on the forward strand.
AACTGGGAAATAAACTGTAAACTACCCCAAACACATTTTATAAAATAAAACATCACTTACCACGAATAGTCCGTTAAGCCGCCATCTTCATCTCTGTAGTTTGGTAGCGTCAGTTCGGCGGGGGTGGAGGCGGGTTGTTAAAATCACGTGATTGCAACTCAGCGCAGCTGGCTTGTTTTAATGTGTTCTTGAGAACGAAGTGCCATCTAGTGGTGGCACCAGGTAAATGAATAAATAGGGCTTGAATGGGCGTGTTTACTGTGAAATCTTGACACGCCTTTCGGCCAGAAAAGGGAGGGGGGATTACGGCGTGCAAAGGCCATTCACACGCCATTCACACTTCAGCCACACTGTCGCGGCTATTTGGTGTGGCTCCCACTGTATATGAAACCTCAGTTTCTGTGAAAATCTTTTTGAAACACGTCACTAAAATGAACTGAAATGAGAAATGAGAAATATATCTATAGAAAGCTTAAAGTGTCTACTTTTAAAGGATGCAAGTCACATTGAAAACAAATATTCTCAGTTTATGTAATCCGTATGAAACCAAGGAGAGGCACAGAATTTCTGTCGCACTTAATTGCTAATAACCCGAGGCAGGACACGCCCACACGACAATCACACGGAAATCAGTCCGGGTAATTTACATACTAGGCCACGCCCCCGGACACCGGCATGAAAAACGAACACACAGAGACTGAAAACACTCAGATTCAGTGAGTTTTCTGCACGTTTTGGAAGATGGCACGCGCTTACACATCCGAGGAAACTCTTCAGAATGTTCTGGAAAGTGGGAGGAGTTTACATTTACCTCAGAAGAAGACTGTGTGACTCTGACGACGAACGGGAGCATTTTGAACAGAGAATAGACCCATGCTACACTGGGTAAGTTATTAAGTCTTATATAACTCTTATTCTGATAATATTAAACTAATATTAGTAAATATTTTCCTCACTACAGCTAGCTCTTGTCAGCTTGTGTGACACATTGGCTTTCAATGCCATTTATATAGTTTAGGTAAATCATGCTAACATGCTGCCTCATGTAGCACAAACATGATATTTCCGGTGGCTAAGCTAATGCCTTATGGAGTTTACAGATGCTTATATTCACCTTGTTTTGGATAGCTTTAGATTATGGTTGCTAATGCGTATTTGGCTCCATTTTGGTTAGCTTATAACACTGCTATCGGTAATGTTATTTAGCACAAACAAGCTAGTTCCAGGTGGCTAAAATACTGCCTTATGTAGGATATTTCCATGTCCTGAGACTGCGTACAACCAGCACATGGGGAGTTGATCACTCTGATCAGCTATTACAATACTATACTACACAGCACAAAACAATGAAGTCGTACAGAAATATTTCTCTACACTGCTTGGACATTGCTCCCACCAATGCTTACCCTGCATGTATGTTTTGTACAGTTTTTTTTTTTATCTTGCACTGTTTTACTCTGAATGTCCGTCTTTTTTCAGTTTTTATTTTGTACTGTTCCTGTTGCAGTTTTACCCTGCATGTATCTTTATCATTAATCTGCATTTATACATAAAGTCGTATTAACTATTGGGAAGCTAAACATAAGAATCAGTATGAAACATGAAAAGTTTCTAAAAGTTGCCAATAAATTAATATTGTGATGTGAAATTATTTTTCAGATTGAAGTTATAAAGGGCTCTGGGGTGTTTTGCGAGGCAGAAGCGTGGAGAGCAGCCCGCCTTGCCACCTCTGCTACTGCCATGGTACGGAATCTGCTGCTGGGCATCTTCGACTTGGAGACTTGACCAAATTAAAAAGGTAGCCATTATTGGTGAGTAAATGCATAATGCATTGAGAAGGAACATTTAAGACTTTATAAGTTCACCACTTTAACCATAGCCTACTCGTATCAATGTTTATTAGCCATCAGTGGAGACTGCATAAGGTAGGGCACCCATTATTGTTACTGTATCTGCTTGGGACCTATAATACTAATTCATCACTTGCTCACTTCTTAATCCTACCTTTCCTCTTCTAAAGCCACATTATATTGCGCTGTAAGGTGTGTAGTCCTCTATTTTGTAGAACATATAGTGTTGCAAATAACCTCATGACACTAATTGTTGTCTGAAGTTTTAATAAATAATCATTTATTATTATTATACTGTCTCATTATTTTTGTCTTCTCTAGATGCAACATTGAAGAAGTGGCCGGCAGCCACCCGAGGGCAGATAGGCACATCTATCAATTCAAAGCTCACGGAGCTGAGAAGGTCCTCAAAATATTTTTTTTTCTTCCTGTTCATTTGTTTGTCTTATTTTTGTTCTTGTACTATATTTTTGTTCAACACCAGTTTCTTGCACAAGAAAGCCCAGCAACTACCTCAACATTGGGACTGGACTGATAAACCTGCAAACACAAACACACTTATCAACAACCATCTTACAATTGTTCATACCAAGCTGCAATTGTTCTTTTGCACAATTTATTATTTATTTGCACAAAATTATTTTCTATCTTTGCTGCTACTTACAAAGAATGTTTACGGTTCACTTTTTTTCTCATTATCTCATTACCTAATCACCACGAAGTATTGAAATGTGTCATGTTGTCGTGTTGTCGCTTTGTTCTCATGTTTGCACATTTGCATGTGCACTTTATCTCTTTTTTTATAGAACTTACTGTAGATAGTTTTCTGTTAATTTAAAAATGTCAATCTGTCTTGTCTCAGCTAGTCAGATAATTAGGTTTCTTAGTTAGCTACTTAGTTTTTTTTAATTTATGTTGTTGGTTTATGTTGTATGTAGCACCTTGGTCCTGGAGGAATGTTGTTTTGTTACACCATGTACTAAACTGTACCGGTTCTGGGACGAGAACGCGTCTGTGCTGCCGCTTCGTACCTGGATTTTTATTATTTTTTTCCCCCTGCTGCATGTCTCTCTGCCAATCTGGTTGGCTGGTTGGATTACTCCATTTCATACTGCTGATGTTTGAAAGAAACTGGACTATAATTATCACCTTTTTGCTGTCTGTGAGTTTACCACCGGGCCGCTGCGAGCCCTCCGCGCTGTTAGCGTCTCCACCACGCTCGGCTCCTCTGATGGGTGAGTTAACGCTCTCTCAGTCGGTTGCGCTGTTTGTTCACTGCTATTTGGGGGCGTTATCTCCTATTTAGCCTGCTGTGTTTGGTGAAGTGGCGTTTCAGGGACGGGCTAGCGCTGTTTTCTCCCGTGTCAGGCAGTTTCTGTCTGCCTGTGTCTGGCTCTCACTTGCTCAGTACTATAATGACTTTGGCAAAGGTTTTTCTTTTTTGCCTTCTCTTCTTTTCTCTTTTTTGCCTCATTTTGCATCTCACTTCCGTAATGGATATTGGATATTCACCATCTCAGCTAAGGGCCTTGAACTGCCATCCACGTCTTTACCCTGACGTATGAGCACTGCCGGAGTTTAGGGATTCTCCGGCGCCCACGGTACATCCACCACTCACGACGTGTGTTCAGGAGTACCTTTAGGGCTAAGCCTGATGCCCTTCCGTGCATCTGGACTAACCATAGACTGTCTGCTTCCAAACTGCTTCCTGCCGGCCGTACTGTTCATCGCTCTCTAATTTATCTCACTGGTACTCAGCATCGTACTGCAAATCTGAATTCTGTACATCGTCACTTTGCACTTCTGAACTGTCGGTCAATATCGGACATAGCCTTTTATGAAATTATCACTGACAATAAGCTCGACATTTTTCTTCTCACTGAAACCTGGCAAGCTCCGGATGATTTTATTCAGTTAAATCTTCTTGCACCTGATATAAGTACTTCACCGACCTCGACTGCATAGCAAAGGGGGTGGACTTGCTGTCATTTACCAGGACAATCTTTGTCTGAAACAACTTGCTTTTCACAATACAAACTCATTTGAATACATGGTTTTGAAAGCTGACTGTCTCACAATCATCCTACTCTACCGTCCTCCTAAAGCCCTGTCCAGCTTTTTTTCTGAACTCAGTGAACTATTAACCCTTGCCTGCTCATTGTCAATTCCTATTCTTCTGCTTGGCGACTTCAATATTCATGTTGATACAGGCTGCCCCAACACCACCCAATTACTGTCTGTTTTCGAATGTTTTAATTTGACACAGCATGTTCGCGTGCCTACCCATACTCGTGGTCATACCCTTGATCTATGTAATATGTACTTCAAGGTGAGATATCACTTCTATTTCTGCATCTGACACCGGTATTTCTGACCATAAACTTCTTGATTTTAGCCTTAATCTGCCTATGCACTCTAAATGCCTTAAAACTGTTATATCATACCGTAATTTGAAAGCAATTTATACAGTATAATTTTGTACTTCTATTGTCTCCTCGAATCTCTCTGATGCCATTAATATTTCTTCTCCATCTGTGATACTATCTACTTGTGGTGACAGGGTTGATCCGGAGGTGAACCTGGGTGACAACTTCTTGGATTCTGTGTGGAGGTGGAGGTTTTTCGTTGTAGGCGACAAAGTTTGGCTTTCGTTATACAACCGTCCCGGAGGGTGTCGACAGCGATGCTGGGTGGTGTAACGGGTGTTGGCTCGATGGATGGCTCGGTTGGCTTGATCCCAGAGCCGCCGACACCTGCGGACCAACTGTTGGGCTGACGGTACGTCAACCTCCGGTTCTTGGTGTTCGAACATCGGAGGTTGGAAACCGTGACATACCTCGAATGGGCTTAGATTGGTGGCTGAGGAGACGTGGAGGTTGTGGGATAGTTCGGCCCATAGGAGGTAGCGAGCCCAGGAGCGCTGGCGATCGGCAACGAAACATCTCAGGTAGCGCTCCAGTTGTTGGTTGGCCCGCTCCGTTTGACCATTAGTCTGTGGGTGATAGCCAGAAGACAGACTACAGGTGGAATGAATCAGACGGCAGAAGGCCTTCCAGAACCTGGCAGTGAACTGGGGCCCCCTGACCAAGACGATGTCTTTAGGGAACCCATGCAGACGGACTACGTGTTCTAACATCAGCTCCGCAGTGTCTTTGGCTGACGGGAGTCCGGCGAGGGCCACAAGGTGTACGGCTTTGGAGAAACGGTCGATGATGGTCATGATGGTGGTTTTCCCTTCGGAATCCGGCAGGCCCGTGATGAAATCAACGGCAATGTGTGACCAGGGCCGACGAGGAGCGGGGAGAGGCTCCCCCGAAGGTGGTCGGTTAGTAGTCTTGGCCCGGGCGCACACTGGGCATGCCTGAACGAACTCGTTGATGTCCCGGTCCATGGATGGCCACCAGAAGGCACGTCGGATGAACCGGATAGAGCGTTGACTGCCTGGGTGTCCGGCGATGGGCGAGGTGTGGCCCCACTGTATGACCTCCTCTCTCATAGTGGGAGGCACATAGAAACATCCAGGCGGCGCACCTGCCGGTTCGTTCTCCGTTGCCTGCGCCTGGCGGACCCTCGTCTCCAGGTCCCAATGGAGGGGTGCGACGATCTTGGATGGTGGGAGAACAGGCGCGGGTTCCGTCCGGGGGACGTCTTCCTCATGTTGTCTGGAGAGAGTGTCAGCCTTGGTATTTTTGGACCCCGGACGGTAGGACAGGTGGATATTGTAGTGCTCGAAGAGCAGCGCCCACCGCGCCTGTCTCGGATTGAGCTGTTTGATATTACGGATGGTGATGAGATTCTGATGGTCGGTCCAGATGATGAATGGCTCCCTGGCGCCCTGGAGCCAGTGACGCCATTCCTCCAAAGCCCACTTTATGGCCAGCAGCTCGCGGTCCCCTACCCCGTATCGCTGCTGAGTGGTGTCAAATTTTTTGGAGAAGAAACTGCAAGGGTGCAGTTTCTGATCTGGACCTCGTTGGGAGAGAACAGCCCCAGCGCCCATGTCTGAGGCGTCCACCTCCACAACGAATGGTTTACTGGCATCTGGATGGAGAAGAATAGGGGCGGTGGTGAAGCGGTGACATAGTTGATGGAAAGCGGAGACGGCTGCGGGGTCGAGGCTGACTGGATGAGATGATGGGCGGATCAGAGCGGTTAGGGGTGCTGCAACCGTACTGTAGTCCCGGATAAAGCGACGATAAAAATTTGCAAACCCGAGAAACCGTTGAAGCTGTTTAAGAGTCTTGGGTAGGGGCCAATGACGCACAACCTCTAGCTTCTGCGGGTCCATGGCCACACCCTGGGACGAGATGACAAAACTCAGGAACATGGTGGAGCGCTCGTGAAAAGCGCACTTTTCCAACTTACAGTACAGTTGGTGGGCGTGCAGTCTCTTCAAGACCGCTCTGACATGTTGGACGTGTTCCTCCTGAGTACGGGAGTAGATGAGGATGTCATCGAGGTATGCACATGCCCACCGCCCTAGCATGTCCCGGAGAATGTCATTGATGAAATGTTGGAAGGTGGCGGGGGCATTGCAGAGGCCAAACGGGATGACCAGACTCTCGTAGTGCCCCGTGAGTGTGATGAATGCCGTCTTCCACTCATCGCCCTCCCTGATGCGCACCAAGTTGTAGGCGCTCCGAAGGTCCAACTTTGTGAAAATGGTGGCACTAGAGAGAGCGTCCAGGGCAGAGTTGGTGGCAGGCGATGAAGATGGCCTGATGGTGCCCTGGCGGAGAGCGTTGGTCACATAGTCCTCCATAGCCTGTGTCTCGGTGGCGGCGAGGGAGTAGAGATGGCCGCGGGGAGGCACGGAGCCTGGCTGAAGGTCAATCGCCAGATTGTAAGGGCGATGTGGTGGAAGGTGGGTGGCGCGTCTCTTACAGAACACTTCAGCCAGGTCCCGGTAGATGGTGGGAATGGCGTCGGTGTCGACATCGGGGGCCTCGGACTCCCTAGAACACGTCCCAGCCGGTGCTTGGAAGCAGAGTTCGGAGCAGGTTGGCCCCCACTGGAGGATCCGGTTTTGGGTCCAGGATATGAGTGGGTCGTGTTGAAGTAACCAGGGGTGTCCGAGGATGATGGGTGGTGACGAGATGGTGGTGAGGTGAAACTGGATCTGCTCCTGGTGTTCGTTTATGGTCAGGGTGACAGGTTGGGTTTGTGTGGTGACGGGGCTGGATGATAGGGGGCGACCATCGACTGAGGTGATCCGAACCGGCTGGGATAACGCCTCAAGTTTCATCCCAAGTTGCTTGGCGTAATTAGAGTCAATGAAATTTCCTGCGGCACCGGAATCGATGAACGCAGTACTTCCGACTCGTCTGTGGCCAAACTGGAGGTGTACCTGTACCGCGAGATGGGAGATGTTGGTGGTAACGGGAGAGATCTGAAGGTGGCCCGGCGAACTTCCCTTGTGTCTCACCGGGCCTGGGCGTTTCCCGGACGGAGGGGGCAGATGGCTCGGTGGTGGGCATCTGACCCACAGTAGGCACAGAGTCTCTCCCGAAATCTTCGTGCCCGTTCTGCAGCAGACAAGGAGGCGCGCCCTAGTTGCATGGGTTCCCCGGCTCCCGTGTCAACCACGGCGGGTGGTGGAGATCCGACAGAGTCAGTGACGGCGGGTCGAGCTTCAGGTACAGGAAGGTGAGGGAAAGGGGCTGAAGAACGTGGCGGGACATAGGAGAGAACGGGTGAGGCAGGCGGCAGGGTGCGAGGGGCTGGCTTGGGATGAAGCCAGCCCTTCGTAATAGGCTATCCAGAGAGCGGAGTCTCCCCAGGTGGTCTGGACGGCGAGCGTGCGAAACTCCATGGTGTAGCGGCTCATGGACAAACCTCCCTGCCGTAGGTGATAAAGTCTCGTGTCGATCTCCACCTCTCCGGCGGGGTGCTCAAAGGTGAGTCTTAGCTGGTGAGTGAACTCATTGTAAGAGTGAGCGGTGTCTGAATCTGATTTGATGACCGCCGTGGCCCACTCAGCTGCCTGCCCGGTTAGCAACGAAACGAGAAGTGCAATGCGTAGCTGATCGGTGGAGTACCTGGTGGAATTAAACTCAAACACCAAATCAAGCGCTGTTAAAAACACATCACACTTTCCATCCGTGCCATTCCACTTATCCGGTAATGAAATGAATACTTCAGAAGGAGGGGGTGGGCGGGGTTGGTGCGGCGCTGCAGCCGTGCCGACGGAGGACCGGCTAGCTGCGTCATCGACAGCCGCACGGAGCTCCTCGTTCTCCCGCTTCAGCTCCGTGACCTCGCGGCACAAGGCCGCGATGTCCCGGACGCTTTGGCGTAGAGTAGCGATCTCCGCGCTATGCTTATCGATTAACACAGCATGCCGGTCCACCACGTCGAAAAGGTGTGCATGATCCGCTGGGTTTACCGCGCGAGACTCAGTCATTCTGTCAGTGAACTAACCCAGAGTTGACCAGAAGACTTAGCTTTAGTGGTTAGCCCGTGTAGCGTGGATGGTCAACCCAAACGCGGAAGCAAGCGAGAAGGCAGGATAACCACGCGATTTAATCTAAGGACTCTCACGACAACGGAGCAAGGGAAAAACACAAATTTAACCCGCGTCCTATAAACACACACTCTAGACAGAAAGATAACCCAAGATAGTGAGTACTCACGATTTGGAGGCGATACGAGCTGATCCGACATGGGCAAAACTCAATGACTGAGTGAGGTGGGATGCCATCTTGTCTCCTTTTATGCTTCCTGCTTTTGCGAGCTGGCTACTTCCGGGTCCTTGTGCCGGTCGCGATGCGAGTGTTTTTTGATTCTGTTTTTTTTACTGTCCCTCGGCACCGCCTCTCTTCAATGGGCGGCAGATCATTCAGTGTCATTGCACCTAAACTCTGGAACACTCTACCACACTCTTTCCGTTCTGTTAACAACATCTCAGCATTTAAATCTTTACTCAAAATTCACTTGTTTTCCGAATGTTACACCTGAATCCATCTGTCCTCTGCATTTTTCGTTGTTGTCTTCTACTTTATTACTTAAATATCTGTTTGTTTTATTCTTTTTTTGTTTGTTTTCACTCATTGTAAAGTGTCCTTGAGCTCTGGAAAGGTGCTATATAAATAAAAATTATTATTATCATTATTATTATTATATGGTTGAAATTACAATAAAAGCCTATATAATAAAAATTATTTAATCAGTAATGCATGACAGTGCTTCAGTGAACAGCTGCTTTAAATTCTGAAAACCACCAGATGTCCCTGTGCTACCTAAGATCAATGCTTCAAAGCTTTTAATCATTTATAACAATGGCTTCATTCAACCATGACCATGATGTCTCAGGGCATAACGCCATGTCTGAGTTACCTCCTGCTTCTCTGTTTTCTTTATGCCATGACAGCTAATCTTACCAACATCCATTATTGCACTCTGTACACAATGTACATTTCCTTTAACTATAAAGTGACAGAGCATCCCCAATAACATGTCCTCTCTTGTCCTTGTCACTCATTCCCCTTCCTCTTAGGCATGCTGCTCCTGAGAGCCCTCCTGCCTGATTTATCCTGATGTCCATCTTCTATTTGGACGTTTTGTCAATTGAAAATCACTTGCTGCAGATAAAGTAGCTCCACATGGACAGTCTACTGTGGATGGTACTACATAGAAACCGTAAATATGGCTGTTGATACAGTATTATCATCAACATTAGGACTCTTGCTATGGACAAGTTGCAATCAAGTTTCCATCACTAAACAGAACTAAAAGTTCAGTTTGAAAAATGTCCCTAATTTTAACAGTAAAATACTGTATAAATGCTACAGAATAAAACGGTATTTCACAAAACTTGAGATAACCGTAGAATTTACAGTGAAAAACTGTAATTAGTTTTACAGAGTAAGAGCTTAAATTTAACAGTTACAAACATATGAAAATATGGTTTATTGCAGTAAAATTGGAAAACATTATTTTGTCTTCGTCAGTTTAAGCATTATAGATATGACATTATGCATTATGGATGTAACATAAACTCTCAGAGAAGGTATTTGTTACTAATATACTCAAACATCAGTTTATATTTTAATAAACCTTTGTTGATAGAGTTTGAAAATCTGAATAATATCTGCTCTGTAAAAAAATAAACCATACATTTTATGGTTAAAAACTGGCAGCTGTGGTTGCCAGAAATTTACCATAAAAAATACGGTAGCAACATTATTGGACTCATTATACTGTATATTTTACGGATTTTAATATTTTTTTCTACAGTTTATAGCCGTCTAATTTACATTAACCAAGGACTTCAAAGTTGTGAATGGTAATCCGCCCTTTGATCACTGTAGCAAGGACAGCCGCTAGCACGCTCCACTCCCCCCCCCCCCACCACCGCTCACCAACCTGTGCCCGCATGCCAGCAGGGCACTGCCCACGTGCACACCTTTCCTTACCCCTTTTCCGTAAGCCCTCACCATGATCTCAAATACATGAACATATTTAACACTCCAGTGCAGTGTGCACTTAAAAAACACAATGCAGGACAGAGGACATAAACAATTTTAACATTCTATAAATTTATATGCTTAGATTGTCTGCCCAAAACAATTAAAAATGTCCACCCTGACATTTGTATATTTGATTTTGAGAATTTAAATATTGTTTTGCTGTCTTTATTAAAAAATACATGGGGCCGTGCTGATGTCCGAGTCTTGAATAACTTTTGATGGGTTTTGATGATTTGATGTAGGTTTGTATCAATTAGTATAAAAGTACTCTTAATAGTTTCTTAACAGTAAAATCCGAATGCTTAGCAATGTAACTTCTATCTCTTTTAGCTCCAGCTAGTGGGATAAAATGATGCTTTCACAGAATTGCTGAATAAATTCACTGTGGTTATTCATAATAAAACAAATAGTCCAACAACAATGACAGCAATTGTGTAGCCAGCATGGTAGTGTATTGGTTAGCACTTTCGCCTTCCACCACCAGGGTCCGGGTTCGATTCCTGTCTCTGTGTGCATGGAGTTTGTATGTTCTCCCCATGCTTGGAGGCTTTCCTCCAGTTACCCCCCCCCCCCCCCCCCCATATACAGGATAAAGCTGTATAGACGATGAGTGAGTGAGTTCTGACCTGAAATAAGCCATTATTATTACAACATAAATATTTAAATTAGACAGTTCTGAGCTGTAAAAAACATGATTTTGATCCGTATTTGTTACAATATAAACCCTGGAATTTGACGGAAATAAACAGTTTTTATAACAACATAAACATGTTAATTAAACATTAACAAAAACATTGCTACTGCATTTTTTACGGTAAACTTCTGGCTGCCATTTTCTTACCATAAAATTTACGGTTTATTTTATTTTTTCACAGTGCATTAATGGTGCTATCGTATTTTTCATGGTAGAATTCTGGCAACCACAGCTGCCTTTTTTTTTTTTTACCATAAAATTTGCTATTTATTTTTTACAGTGTGGGAAAACAGAGAAATGACTCGGATGACCATTCTCATGAACATTCATAAACAACACTTCAGCATGTGAACATGGCAGCGCACTCACTGGTGTCCATAAACATATTATACAGTACCTGTTTTTCCAACGGCACAGATCTGTAAGTTGTGTGAGAATATTCAGTGGAGGGAGGGGTATTGCGGAGGTATCGGGTTTTTAGTCATTATAGCAGATTAGGATTTCAGAACAAAAGAAATGTTCCTGATGTGTCAGTATGAGATGAGAGAAATTAGAAAGGAGCTGTTTGGGAAGTGTTTGGTCCAGTCAATTATTAAGAATTAACAAAGAAAATGCATTTCTAGTCACATTCGTTATGATAGTCTACCTCCAAAGTTAACTCTTTTCTATTATTTTTTATACCCAAATATTTATTTGCATTAATAATATATTCATAATTTATTTTTTTTAATGAATATATTACAGTCGGATTTGAACCCCCCTGGCACACAAGGACATAATCATTACTAAACAGTAGATATCATTAAGAATCAACTGGAAGGAGGAAACCTATTTATAGCAGCTTTAATGTAACTAAAACAGGAATAAGCATGCTTGAAATATTTCACAACATTAAACATACCCAATATTTATACAAAATATGAAGTAACAATGTATTCGGCAAAGTCCTGTGGTACAGACCTGGCCATTAAGAACGCATGTTTCAAGGAAAGCAATGCTGCGATGCTGTGAAATGCCCTTCACAATGCCCTTGTGTTTATGCGCTTTAAATATACATTATACAATAAACACTGCCTTTTGCAAAGTGAAACTGAGATGTGCATGCGGCTTTTTGATCAAAAGGATGATATAATATGAGCAACTGCAGACACGAAATGCAACAAACACCAAAATATACAGGTCCTTCTCAAAAAATTAGCATATTGTGATAAAGTTCATTATTTTCTGTAATGTACTGATAAACATTAGACTTTCATATATTCAGAGGTGGAAAGAGTAATAAAATTTTGTACTCAAGTACAAGTACTGTTACTTCAGTGAAATTTTACTTAAGTACAAGTAAAGTTACCATTATAAAAATCTACTCAAGTAAAAGTAAAAAGTAGCTCATTAAAAAATTTACTCAGAGTAAAAGTTACCGAGTTACTTTTTTATTTAAATTTTTTTAACAGCGGGGGTGGGATGAGGCATTCTAACATAGTTCAAAAAAGATGAGCAGATATAAATCTCAAACTAGTCGTTTTTAACTGAAGGAACACCTTTACATAATAAAGCTGTTGTTTTTCTTGTGCTTGAAAATCAAAGTGGTCACTTAAATATGGTGTTACGTCCCAGTCTAGGGTCATCCAGCAAAAGAATGGTTCAGGGTTCTATTTTAAACTGTATGGAAATGGTGGTATATGGCAGAAAGAACTAGATCCAGTCATTAACTGATGAAATAATGAGGTTTGTATATACAAACACACACACACACACACACACACACACACACACACACACACACCAGGAGGAGGATCAGATTCAGGATGGACCCAGGTCAAAATAATAAACAAAATGGTATTTATATTTAGTAGCTAGATTACCTGCAAATAAAAAAACACACACAAACAAAAATACAGGTACCTTCCCAGACTCCCTAAACCAAAAACAGTGAAATTATCTACAAATATATACAAAGACCAACCAAACCAAAGGGACAAAGCAATAATCAAAGTCAATGGGAGGCAAAAAGTCAAAACCAGAATACACAACCAAATGTCAAAACGCCAAAATCACAACCTCTTTCATCTTTCCCGCGTCTCTCTCCGGTTTATATATGGTCGTGCTAGTCGATGACGTCACTCAAGGCGGAAGCGACCGTGTGGAAGGTCAGGTAGCTGCCGATGTCAGAAAACCTGAATTGGAGTCTGGAGCGGCGCGCGACCAGGACATGATACACACACGCGGCGCAACGGAGCATTTATACAAAGCATAATATTTTCATTATTTTAACATTTTCATTCATTTATTTTTTACTCAGTAGCGAATATGATTTAAAATGTAGCGAATTACAATACTTCAAACAAAACGTACTTAAGTAAAAGTAAAATTACAGATTTTTAAAACTACTTTAAAAAGTAGAAATACACAAAAAAACTACTCAATTACAGTAACGCGAGTAAATGTAATTCGTTACTTTCCACCTCTGCATATATTTTAGATTCATTACACACAACTGAAGCCTTTTATTGTTTTAATATTGATGATTGTGGCATACAGCTCATGAAAACCCAAAATCCCTATCTCAAAAAATTAGCATATTTCATCCGACCAATAAAAGAAAAGTGTTTTTAATACAAAAAAAAGTCAACCTTCAAATAATTATGTTCAGTTCTGCACTCAATACTTGGTCGGGAATCCTTTTGCAGATTCTTGTGTCTTGTGTCTCTCAACTTTCTCTTCACAATATCCCACAGATTCTCTATGGGGTTCAGGTCAGGAGAGTTGGCAGGCCAATTGAGCACAGTAATACCATGGTCAGTAAACCATTTACCAGTGGTTTTGGCACTGTGAGCAGGTGCCAGGTCGTGCTGAAAAATGAAATCTTCATCTCCATAAAGCTTTTCAGCAGATGGAAGCATGAAGTGCTCCAAAATCTCCTGATAGCTAGCTGCATTGACCCTGCCCTTGATAAAACACAGTGGACCAACACCAGCAGCTGACATGGCACCCCAGACCATCACTGACTGTGGGTACTTGACACTGGACTTCAGGCATTTTGGCATTTCCCTCTCCCCAGTCTTCCTCCAGATTCTGGCACCTTGATTTCTGAATGACATGCAAAATTTGCAACCTGTAGCTCATTTCCTGCACACACCTGTACACGGTGGCTCTGGATGTTTCTACTCCAGACTCAGTCCACTGCTTCCGCAGGTCCCCCAAGGTCTGGAATCGGTCCTTCTCCACAATCTTCCTCAGGGCCCGGTCACCTCTTCTCGTTGTGCAGCGTTTTCTGCCACACTTTTTCCTTCCCACAGACTTCCCACTGAGGTGCCTTGATACAGCACACTGGGAACAGCCTATTCGTTCAGAAATGTCTTTCTGTGTCTTACCCTCTTGCTTGAGGGTGTCAATGATGGCCTTCTGGACAGCAGTCAGGTCGGCAGTCTTACCCATGATTGCGGTTTTGAGTAATGAACCAGGCTGGGAGTTTTTAAAAGCCTCAGGAATCTTTTGCAGGTGTTTAGAGTTAATTAGTTGATTCAGATGATTAGGTTAATAGCTCGTTTAGAGAACCTTTTCATGATATGCTAATTTTTTGAGGGATTTGGGGTTTTCATGAGCTGTATTCCACAATCATCAATATTAAAACAATAAAAGGCTTGAACTACTTCAGTTTGTGTGTAATGAATCTAAAATATATGAAAGTTTATCAGTACATTACAGAAAATAATGAACTTCATCACAATATGCTAATTTTTTGAGAAAGTGAACCTGGGAAATGCAAATGCAAATGGACTTTTCTTTTTCATTTGAAATTTGGCAGTCAGTGTGCGCTCGCAAAGGCGAAACAGCAAACGGTAATGCAAAGTTTGCAATTGCATTTGAATTATGGCACACCTTGTGCGTCCACATATGGGAAACGCAATTGCAAATGCAATTTTGCAATTGCATTTGAATATTGTCCGCGATATCGCTCCATACACAACAGTTACCAAACAGCGCTACTAGCAGAAACCAATCCACTATGATTCAGTAATTAGCGGTGCTGTAAGGTGTGCTGTAACAGGTTTTACAGGTATTGCAGGTAGTGTATTAAGGTGTTCTCAACCTGTGGGTAAGTGTGTACAACATAAATATGTTTTATCAAGAATGTACTCAGCTTATCTTATGGACTTTTGCTACTTTTTTATACATGATATAAGTAGGGTGTGTTTCCGGATGCAAGCCGCCAGTAACACCAACGAAGAAGCTCTTACATCAACCACAAAGCGGAAGGAGACGCAGCCAGTTAGCTGTGTATTGATTTGAGAGAGCGTTCTGTTGCGGGCTGCAAAATGGAGTGGGGTGATTATTAATTATCAGCGAGCCAAGAGATGAAGAAACCAGCAAGAGAAAACAACAGAAATGATCAGTAAAGGCTTATGTTATACCTGAGATGTAGTTTTTGAAACTTTTAGTTCTGAAAGTTTAGTTGCACACTTTAGTGTTTTTGTATAATTATTTATTTCAATGTGTGCCTTAGTTTTTTGATACTTAAATTCATTTGAAATACCTTTTTGTTTTAGTTTTTGCATCTGAGGAAAGGCTTTAAAATAAAAATGTATGTCACTGTAATGCACTTAATTCATCTCAGTCGACGTTAATACCCCTACCTCACCTATGTGGTGGCTGGAAGTGCGGTTCACCTTGAGTTTTGGCGCTGCGATTATGTTTCCATCTTTCCACGCAAAAAAAAAATTTAACATGTTTAATTTTTTGGGCGGAAGCTTGCGGACCTTGCAGAACTTCACGGATTGTCAACGGAACATCAGCGGGCAATCGCAGCCCTAGAAATAAGACACTAACAGAAATAAATGTGATCCAGACATAAAAAAATTAATCAAACATGCTTAAAACAAATATCAGTGTTTTACTTTTGTCATTTTTATATATTGTTATAACTTAATCCATCATTAAAATGATTATGAACATATTGTGAATCTTTGAGGTAAACTATAAGCTGAGGACATTTTTTATGTAGTTATTCTTTAATAAAATTTTAAAATTGGTAAATTTGGGTTCTGTATTAAGTAAAACTTTAGAGTGTTTTATATCCCATTTTGCTTGTTTCAGTAAAACTGGAAATTATTGTTCAGTATCTGTCTGCATGTTCAGTCAAAGAGTAGAGTCAGGGTAATTCCTGTGACTTTACTAGAACCTGTTGAAACATGCTGAAGATGTTTTTTCCCATAAAATTTCACATATTAAAATGAAGAAAAATATGGATTATTACCACATGGAAACTTCAACATTGTGCATAATGTCTTTTACTTTAAAATCAACATAGTGCCTTTTGTAATGGCAGAAATATACAGTGTATTGATTTTGAATTTCAATGAATGAGTTAATTAATTAATTGTTATTTAATGGTGACGTTTTTAAAAAGTTATTTTTATTTACATTTGGCTTTGGCCAAACTACAATATTGCTAAAGGTTTTCCAGCCCCTGAATCAACTCAGGGCTCCTTTGGTCTTAGAGCAAATATTTAGTTCTGTCAGATTGAACTAACCTCGGTGACCAGAAGACGTAGCTTTAGCGGTTAGCCCAATGTAGCGTGGATGGTGAACCCAAACGCGGGGATAGGCGAGTGGATAGGATAACCACGTGATTTAGTCTAAGGACTCTCACAAAAGGAGAGCAAGGGAAAAACACAAATTTAACCCGCGTCCTATAAATACACACTCAAAATCAGAAAGCAAAAACCCAAGAATGGTGAGTACTCAGAGTTTTGTAGAATGACAACCAGAACCGACATGGGCCGAAACTCAATGACTGAGCGTTGTACTGTGGTTTGTTTACTCCTTTCATACTTCCTGGTTTGACGCCCGCCTTACTTCCGGGTCCTAGTGCTGGGCGCAGACTGAGTGTGCATGACAGGTACACCATCGCCTAAAGCGCTCATAACACCTTCAGTGAAAATTAAACTTGTTTCCTTGCAGGTGTGCACAACTGCTTTACATTGTGTAAGGTATTACTTATCTGTAGTTTGGACACCAACATACAAAATGGTTCTCTATTTTCTCTACATGTGGGTGATGTGATGAAGGGTTTGAGTTGAGAGGTATGGAATACTGGGTGGATCCGGAGCGCCGCAGGCAGCTGGAGCCGGTAGGTGACAGGATTGATACGATGGGTGATGCGATAAGGGCCGATGAATCTGGGGGAGAGTTTTTTGGATTCAGTGTGGAGATGTAAATTTTGTGTAGACAGCCATACTTTGTCACCTAGGTGGTACAATCGTCCCGGCGGGTGTCGACAGCGGTGTTGGGTGATGTAACGGGTGTTGGCTTGTTGTATGGCTGCGTTGGCAAGGCGCCATACCCGTCGACACCTGCGGACCAACCATAGCACACCTCAAAAGGGCTTAACTTGGTGGTGGTGGAGATATGAAGATTGTGAGAAAGTTCAGCCCAGGTGAGGTGGCGGGCCCAGGAGCGCTGACGATCCGGCACAAAACATCTCAGGTAGCGCTCCACCTGTTGGTTGGTCCGCTCCGTCTGACCATTAGTTTGAGGGTGGTAACCAGATGAGAGACTGCAGGTGGAGTTGATCAGACGGCAGAAGGCCTTCCAGAACCGGGCAGTGAACTGGGGCCCTCTGTCCGAGACGATGTCCTTGGGGAATCCATGCAAACGGACTACGTGATCTAATCTCAGCTCACCTGTCTGTTTAGCTGACGGGAGTCCGGAAAGGGCCACCAAGTGCACAGCTTTGGAGAAACGGTCAACAATGGTTAAGATGGTGTTTTTATTTTCTGAAACCGGCAGGCCCGTGATGAAGTCAACGGCAATGTGCGACCAGGGCCGGTGGGGAACAGGGAGTGGTTGGAGTTCCCCGGGTGTGGGTCGGTTTGTGTCCTTAGCCCGGGCGCACACTGGGCACGCCTGGACGAATTCGTCGATGTCTTTCGCCATGGAGGGCCACCAGAAGGTACGTCGGACGAACTGTAGGGTGCGTTGTGTACCTGGGTGTCCAGAGATGGGAGTGGAGTGTCCCCATTGGATGACCTCGTTCCTAATTGCGTTGGGTACATAGAGTCGTCCAGGCGGCACGCCTGCCGGGTCGTTCTCCGAAGCCTGTGCTTGGCGAAACCTTGTCTCCAGTTCCCAACGGAGTGGGGCGATGATTTTGGATGATGGTAGGACAGGCGCGGGATCCGCCCGGGGAGCATCCTCTTCATGCTGTCGTGAGAGTGCGTCGGCTTTGATGTTCTTGGACCCCGGGCGGTAGGAAAGATGGAAATTGTAGTGTTCGAAGAACAGAGCCCACCGCACCTGTCTGGGGTTTAACTGTTTGAGGTTCCGAATGGTGATGAGATTTTGGTGGTCGGTCCAGATGATAAATGGCTCTCTGGCGCCCTGGAGCCAGTGTCGCCATTCTTCCAATGCCAACTTTATGGCCAGCAGCTCGCGGTCCCCCACCCCGTATCGCTGCTGAGTGCGTCTTGGTGAAGGAGA
Source organism: Channallabes apus (assembly GCA_030522415.1). Classification (NCBI taxonomy): domain Eukaryota; kingdom Metazoa; phylum Chordata; class Actinopteri; order Siluriformes; family Clariidae; genus Channallabes; species Channallabes apus. The sequence goes on from CM060104.1 coordinate 26,569,075, forward strand.
ATGGGTGCGGAGGTGAATCAGTGGCAGAGTTCGTGGAAAGCGGAGATGGCAGTAGAGTTGAGTTGAAAGTGATGAGAAAAGGGTTTTGTCAGAGCGGTTATTAAGCGATGATAGAAGTTCGCAAACCCAAGAAACCGGTGGTTTCCAGCGGTCATGGCCACACCCTGGGGCAAGATGACAAAACCCAGGAACGTGGTGGAGTGCTCGTGAAAAGCACACTTTTCCAACTTACAGTACAGTTGGTGGGCAATTAATCTCTTCAGTACCGCTCTGACGTGTTGGACCTGTTCTGTAGGGGTGCGTGAATATATGAGGATATCGTCTAGGTAGACGAATACCCACCGGCCAAGCATGTCTCTGAGAACATAATTTATGAAACGCTGGAAGGCTGCTGGTGCATTGCAAAGTCCGAAGGGTATAACGAGGCTCTCATAGTGTCCTGGTGGGGTGATGAAGGCCATCTTCCACTCATTGCCCTCTCTGATGCGCACCAAGTTGTAGGCGCTCCGGAGGTCCAACTTTGTGAAAATGGTGGCGCCAGAGAGGGCGTCCAGGGCAGAGCTGGTAAGAGGCAAAGGGTGTTGGTTCTTAATCGTGATGTTATTGAGCCCCCGATAAACGACACATGGGCGTAATTCGCCGCCTTTTTTCTTCACAAAGAAGAATCCCACGGCGGCAGGCGATGAGGAGGGATGGATGGTACCATGACGTAGAGCAGAAGACACATACCCCTCCATCGCCTCCGTCTTGGAGGTGGACAGGGAGTATAGATGGCCGCGGGGAGGGATGGAACCCGGCTGCAGATCTATTGCCAGGTCGTAAGGGCGATGAGGCGGTAGATGGGTGGCACATCGCTTGCAGAATGCTTCAGCCAGGTCCTGATAGGCGACAGGGATGGCGTTGGTGTCGACATTGGGGGCCTCGGACTCGCAAGAGCACGTCCCAGCCGGAGCCCGTAGGCAGAGTTCGGAACAAGTCGGCCCCCATTGTAAGATCCGGTTTTGGGTCCATGAGATTAATGGATCATGCTGTAGAAGCCATGGGTGCCCGAGTATGATAGGTGGTGATGAGACGGAGGTGAGGTGGAACTGGATCAGTTCGTGGTGATGATTGATGATGAGGGTGATGGGTTGAGTCTGGGTGGTAATGGGGCTGGAGGAGAGAGGCCAACCGTCGACTGATGTAATTCGAACAGGCTGAGATAACGCTTTGAACTTCACCCCCAGTTCTTTGGCATAGGAAGAGTCAATGAAGTTACCTGCGGCCCCGGAGTCGATGAATGCAGTACTTCTGACCCGTTTGTGGCCAAACTGGAGGTGTACCTGTACCGTGAGACGAGAGACGCTAGGTGTAAGAGCCATATCACATTTGTTATGTAAGATGGATCTGCAGAATTTGTTGTTGTGTTTATTTTATTTTATTTGTTGTTAATTCATTTCATTCTATCTTATTATATTCATTAGTTAAGAATTAAGCATTAGGTTTATTCCATAAGCCATAAGCTTTAAATTTGTTAGTTAAGCATCCATTTTGACAATTGTAAGTTGGTCTGTGATGTCATTCCACTATTACATGCATTTGTATGACTGTCGTATGATAGAAAAAAGTTCAGTTTTTAGTTCAGTTTAGATGCGTAAAGTTCAGTTTAGATGCGGAAGGCTACGGAAACACAAGCTTTTGACCGTGAGCTACCCGTAAGCAGATATATACAACAAAAGTGTTGTTAGATGCGTGAGCTGAACGCACTGAGATAGATATAACATAGGTTGTTGTAAAAGTCATAAAGTTACAAGATACAGCAACAGGTGTTGTAACCACAGTGGATTTACTCAAGACGACTGTATGAAGTGTTGATTCTTTGATGCTGACAAAATAAACTACAAGAGACAAAGAAATCATAAGACTTCAGTTCTTGTGAGTAAATGATCAAACCAAAGCTACGCGTCAAAACTAGTGAAATGATATGTCCGCATCTACACTAGGTGTCGTGGCGGAGAGGTAGAGGTGACCCGGTGAGCTGCTCCCATCGCTCACCGGGCTTGGGCGTTTCCCTGGCGACGCGGGCATATGGCTCTGTGATGCTCCGCTGAACCGCAATAGGCACAGAGCCCCTCTCTGAAGCGTCGTTCTCGTTCTGCAGCGGTCAGGGATGCGCGCCCTAATTGCATGGGTTCCCCGGCTCCTGTGTCAAGCACGGCAGAAGGTAGAGAACCGACATGTCCATAGGTGGTGTTGGTAGCGGGGCTTGACGGTCGTGGGGTGGTGAAGGCAAAGGTGGGTGCTGGCGGCAGGGTTCTAGGAACTGGCTTCGGGCGAGAGATGAGGCGTTGGTCGATTCGGAGGGCGAGTTGGATTAATCCCTCCAACGTGGCAGGAAGCTCCCGCCCGGCTAGTTCGTCTTTTATCCTGGAAGCCAGTCCCTCGTAGTAGGACGTCCGGAGCGCTGCATCTCCCCAGGTGGTCTGGACGGCGAGCGTTCGAAATTCGGCGGTGTAGCGACTCACGGATAATCCTCCCTGCCGCAGGTGGTAAAGCTTCGTGTCGGTCTCCACCTCGCCCGCAGGATGTTCAAAAGCTAATCTGAGTTGATGGGTGAACTCGTTATATATATCAGCTGCCTGCCCTGAGAGCAACTGCCCTGGAGTACTTGGTGGAATTAAACTCAAACACCAGATCGAGTGCTGTTAAAAACACACTGCGCCTCCCGTCCGTGCCATTCCATTTCTCTGGTAATGATAAGAAAACGTCAACAGCAACAGCCGCACGGACATCCGTGTTCTCCCGCCTGAGCTCCGCAACCTCGCGGCGCAAGGCCGCAATGTCTTGGAGGCCCAGGCGCAGATTAGCGATCTCTCCGGTTAGCTTGTTGATTAGCTCAGCATGCTGATCCACCACATCGCAGAGGTGCGCATGATCCGCTGGGTTCACCGCGGAAGGCTCAGTCATTCTGTCCGATTGAACTAACCCCGGTGACCCGAAGACGTAGCTTTAGCAGTTAGCCCAATGTAGCGTGGATGGTGAACCCAAACGCGGGGATAGGCGAGTGGATAGGATAACCACGTGATTTAGTCTAAGGACTCTCACAAAAGGGGAGCAAGGGAAAAACACAAATTTAACCCGCGTCCTATAAATACGCACTCAAAATCAGAAAGCAAAAACCCAAGAATGGTGAGTACTCACAGTTTCGTAGAATGACAACCGGAACCGACATGGGCCGAAACTTAATGACTGAGCGTTGTACTGTGGATTGTTTACTCCTTTTATACTTCCTGGTTTGACGCCTGCCTTACTTCCGGGTCCTAGTGCCGGGCGCAGACTGAGTGTGCATGACAGGTACACCATCACCTAAAGCGCTCATAACACCTTCAGTGAAAATTAAACTTGTTTCCTTGCAGGTGTGCACAACTGCTTTACATTGTGGAAGGTATTACTTATCTGTAGTTTGGACACCAACATACAAAATAGTTCTCTATTTTCTCTACATGTGAGAAATAAGAGCAGTGGTGGCTCAATGGTTACATAGTCATGGACAAAATAAATTACATAAATGTATTACAAAATTGATTTATGTAAAAAATAAAAGTTAGAGTTTGTACAAAAATCTGTGCTACTTCAGAATTTCTGGACAGCAAAAAATGTCTGCGTTCAACATTCATGTTTACAAAGTTAATGTAAAGTGAAGATTCTCATTGTGTCTCTGATGTTCACTTGTATCTTGTCTTTGCATTGTCACTCTCGGCTTTCAGACCTCAGGCGATCAGCTGTTACCAGTCCGTAACCTGAACCAGTTGTTCGGATCCTATTTCATTACCTGAAATCCAAAATGGTAAAAGCAAAAAGGCTTTCTGTTGTTGATTATGGCAGGATTGCTGAGCTGCACACTACACTGCTGCTGAGTTTGGACAGAGGGGGACAAGGGGTCTCACAACACAACATTGCGGCCATGTCTTGGTAGGTTAACAGTTGCAATACTTTTCATAATTTTTAAATGATGGATTGAACAGTTCTCTGTGAGATGCTTAAAGCCTGGGATATTTTGACAAAATGTGGAAAAGTTCATGAACACTTTTGCACTGCACTGTATATATGCAGTATGAGGAATGGAAGACAAAACAACAGAAAGAAGAAAAAGTTAAAGGTCTTATTAATTTGAAATTAAATTATAGAATATTCAAATTAAAATTTTATTTGTCACATACACAGTCATACACAGTATGATATGCAGTGAAATGCTTATACGTGACCTTAAAAATGTAAAAACTGTTAACAAGAAGTGTGTAAATATGAATGTGTGTGTAGATGTCCATGGTCCATGAATGTCCATAATCTATCTGCAATGTGCAGATTGTCCTGGTCTGACTGGTTTTTATACAGACGTAAATAGCTGTTGGAGTGACTCGGCAGTTTCTCGACCGTGAAGACAATGACGCAAGTGTTTTAGTCAGAAATTAGGGAATGTTCCAACTGGTTATACAGCACCTGTTTTAGATTTCATCCTTTTATCTTGCTGTCATCTCAGTTCATGAAGAATTTGTTAAGCCTTAGTTGACTCTTTAGGACTGCTTAGAAGAGGCATCAGAAGAAAAAATTCCCTCTGATGTCATAAAATTTGGAACATCACATGTACAGTACGCAAAACAATATCTAGATAAGCCAGAACTATTCTGGGAAAAAAAAAAAAAAACACTGTGACTATAAGGTGATCTAAAACACACCTCAAGTTTTCTTATAAACTATCTCAGAAAAAGCAAGCTGAAGCCTTTGAATATCATTTTATATCAGTGTCTAGACTTAAATATGCTGTGCAAGGTATTGTTTAAATACTGCTCAGTCACAGGCCTCTTGTGATCATGCTACTCATACTATCCTGCACACGTCCTGTCCTCCACTCCACTCCTGCCACCGACATGGAATACTTACCACATATCACTTTGGATGACACTGATTTTCTTTCTCCAATGTATGTTCCATTAAACGTCTGTTCAAGTACCATTGTACTGTAATAGCACATTTAAGCTGGAATACAGTAAGTCTCACTGTAAGCATACAACAAAATAACCTAGCCCATCTCATGTGATGGAGATAATAAACTTAAAATGGAGAGAAGCGCTTATGGAGGGAGCAGTGAAAGATAGTTACACCACACACCTTATAACACAATGTCTGCAGTCAGAGAGGTGACTAGAATATATATCTTATATACATATACAGTATGTGCTGTCTTCAAGTCAAAGTTGTTTGATTGTGCTGAATGACAGAACACAGTTCTGAAAGCTGTTTTTTTTCCCTGAGAACATTAATATCTAGTAGAATCCGACAGTAGTAGTTGATGTTGATACAATGGGTAGAAAATCCACATGAATGATTCCACATTTGTCTTTAGCTTTATCTACATCTACAAATATGTAGATGCAATTGTTCTGAGTTTTATGGGAGGTGGTGAGTCGGTTTCCTTTATCTGTCATTCATTTATTATCATGCTCTCTTCCTGACTGCTGGCCATAGGTCCACTTAACTACAATTCTGTTAAAGATTTTCCAGCCCCTGAATCAACTCAATAAAGCAAATATTTGGTACACCATCACCTAAAGCGCTCATAACACCTTCAGTGAAAATTAAACTTGTTTCCTTGCAGGTGTGCACAACTGCTTTACATTGTGGACGGTATTACTTATCTGTAGTTTGGACACCAACCTGCTTCCCCTTGATTTTCCTTTGTAAGTCACTCTTAACCTAAATTTAAAAAATGTTAGGTTTGTATTTTTCATGAACAACATTCATGTTTACAAAATTGTAAAGTGAAGATTCTGATTGTGTCTCTGATTGTTCACTTCTGTCTTGTCTTGGCATTGTCACTCTCGACTTTCAGACCTCAGGCAATGAGCTGTTCGAAAACTGTTCCGTAACCTAAACCAGTTGTTCGGATCCTATTCCATAACCTGAAATCCATTCATTCATTCATTCATTCATCTTCTATACCGCTTAATCCTGTGTTCAGGGACCTGGAGCCTATCCCAGGAGACTTCGGGCACTAGGCGGGGTACACCCTGGACAGGGTGCCAATCCATCGCAGGGCACACACACATACACACACTCACACACCCAATCACACACTACGGGCAATTTGAGGACGCCAATTAGCCTAACCTGCATATCTTTGGACTGTGGGAGGAAACCGGAGTACCCGGAGGAAACCCACCAAGCACGGGGAGAACATGCAAACTCCATGCACACAGAGACGGGAATCGAGCCTGGCCGGGGAATCAAACCCAGACCCTGGAGGTGCAAGGCGACAGTGCTAACCACTACACCACCGTGCCGCCAACCTGAAATCCAAAATGGCAAAATCAAAAAGGCTTTCTGATGTTTTTGATGTTTTTGATTATGGCAGGATTGCTGGCCTGCACACTACACTGCTGCTGAGTTTGGACACAGTAAGACAGTCAGTTTGAATTTCTTAAAATTTTCTGAGAGTTATGGGATTTTAAAAAAAGTGGGAGAGTTAAAAAAATTATGCGGTAGACCCACTGAGCTGGAGGATCTGACGGGCTGTTCATGAAGACACAGGCCGATCATTGACCCAAACTTAAGGCCCTTACTGATGCTAACTGTAGCCCAATAACAATAACACAGCATCTTCGAGAGAAGGGCTTAATGGACAAAAAACTTTTTCAAAAGCCATATCTCCTCCCATAAAGCCATAAACTTGCCGATTTGGAATTTCCAATTGAGCAACAAACATGGGAGCTGAACGATGGAAGAAATGTTTATTCTCGGGCAAGAAAAAGATTAATCTGGATGGTCCTGGTGGATTCCAACGATATTGGCATGACAAGGAGATCCGACTATTTTCTAAGATCTGGGGGGCTTTTTTCTTCAATGGGAAAATGGAGCTTCAGGTTGTGCAGGGGCATCAACCTGCTGGCTAAGTATTTTGTTGCAGCAGTCATCCATCTTGACTGAGGGCCCTCATCTAGACCTAACTCTAAATTCGAAAATCTAATTATCTAAATTCGAAAATCAAATTATACTTCAGTATACCATAGTAACATCTGTCAAAAATATGTAAAAACACTGAAGCAGCAACCTTTGTGAAAAATAATATTTGTATCATTCTCAAAACCTTTGGCCACGGCTGTACAAGAAACTTAAAAGCTACTGTTTCTGAAAACACTTACATCACCAAGCCAGCATGTATCTAACATCAAAGCAAAATGGAGAACTTAAAAACAAAAAACATGGCTAAAATTCTATGAAAACTCGATAAAATGTACTATGACAGACACCAGCATTGATATGATAAGAACATGATAATAAAATTGTTCTTGCAGACCTTATCTAAATCTCCATTCTCTGTGTAATTGTAGCACCATTAATGGCTTTAGGGACATTCAAAATGTAAAATAAAAGCTGTTGCTTTTTTTTTTTAAACTGATTTGATCAGAGTTGTATATGCCTTGCAAAGGTATTCATACCCATTGTAGAACCACGTTTTATTGAAAGTCTTTTGGGGTCTGTCTCTACCAGCTTTGCACATCTAGAGAGTAACATTTTTTGCCATAAAAATAGCTCAAGCTCATTCAGATTTGATGGAGAGAATCAGTGAACAGCAATTTTCAAGTCTTACCACAGATTCCCTATAGGATTTTCGTCAGGACTTTGACTGGGTGCTTCTAACACATGGATATGATTTAATCTAAACTATTCCATTGTAGCTCTATCTGTCAGTTTATGGTCGTTGTCCTGCTGGAAGCTGAATCTCTACCCCTGTCTGAAGTCTTTTGCAGACTCTTACAGGTTTTCTTCTAACATTGCCCTGTATTTGGCTCCATCCATTTTCCCATGACTCTGACCTGATCTGAGGTCAGGCTCCCCACAACTTAATGCTGCCACCACCATGCATAGTTTTCATTTTCCACCACACATAGCATTTTACATTTTGGTCTCGTCTGACCAGACCACCTTCTTCCACATGTTTGCTGTGTCCCCCACATGGCTTGTCACAAACTGCAAATGGAAATTCTTGGGGTTTTCTTTTCACAATGGCTTAATTCTTGCAACTCTTCCATAAAGACCAGATTTGTGGAGTGCACATCTAATATATGTGTTATGATTGGCTTTTTGGCTGCTTGTCTTTTTAAATACTCTCTTTGTCTGGCCTGTCAGTTTAGATGGACGGCCATGTCTTGGTAGGTTAGCAGTTGTGCCAAACTTCTCATCAATGATGGATTGAAGAGTGCTCTGTGTGTTGTTTAAAACCTAGGATTTTATTTGACAAAATGTGGAAAAGTTCATGAACACTTTTGCACTGCACTGAATATATGCAGTCTGAGGAATGGAAGACAAAAAAACAGTAAGAAGAAAAAAGTTAAAGATCTTATCAATAGGAAGAACAATTATAGAATATTGTCCTGGTCTGACTGGCTTTCATACAGATGTAAATAGCTGTTGGAGTGACTCGGCAGTTTCTCCACCGTGAAGATAATGATGCAATAGTTTTTGTGAGAAATTAGGGAATGTTCTAACTGGTTATACGGCACCTGTTTTAGATTTCATCCCTTTATCTTGCTGTCATCTCTGATTATGAAGAATTTGTTAGGCCTTAGTTGACTATTTAGGAATACTTAGTAGAGGCATCAGAAGAAAACCTTCTCTCTGATGTCATAAAAATTTGAAACATCACATGTACTGTATGTCCATTGAATCAGTTAGTGAGGAAATTATGAAGTCTCTGACCAGCCTTTCAAAATACTTCATCACAACTGAGGCCAGGGCTACAGGGTGACAGTCCAGTTTATGTTCCAAGACCCAAGTCCCACACTGTGAAGCTTTGCGAGATCTCAAAGGGTCAAAGATAGATTTATCCACCTACTGTAGGGCAATTGCTGCATAGATAATGCAGGAACAGATAAACCAGGTCTATGGTCCCTACAACATATACAGTAATATTTCACATTAGTGGGACAACAGAGTGAATATGAGTAGAAAAAAATAAGCTACATTTCATCTAAGTTTTATTTGTATTTGTTTACTACATACAGCAATACAAAATTACACCACAAGGGATTGAGTAAACCTACCAACCATGTTCCATGAATAGTAAGCACATGAAGACCCAGCAAAGTCACAAGTAAAGTTAAAGCCTTTATTCGTCACATATACATTACTGCAAAGTGAAATTCCTTCTTTGCATATCCCAGCATAACTGGGGTCAGAGCGCAGGGTCAGTCAGGATACAGCGACCCTGGAGCAGGTACTGTAGGGTTAAGGGGTTTGCTCAAGGGCCCAACAGTAGCAACCTGGTGAATCTGGGGATCGAACCACCAATCTTCTGATCAGTACCTCAGTGCCTTAGCCCTCTGAGCCACCACTGCCCCCTTAGCTGGGTAAGGAACAAAAGAGATCTAAGCAAGGGAAGCAAACAAACTCCTATACCTGCAAAAAATACAGCAGAGTCATGCAGGCAGAAAACAGGGCGTGGACTTGTCATGAGCATCCACATTAAAGGGACCAATATTATATATAGTCCACATAATGGAAGGGGGAAAAAAAATAGTATATATATATATATATATATATATATATATATATATATATATATATATATATATATAAGGAAATCAGAAGAAACCCTACAGGAATGCCACATACATCTATTTTGCTTTTTTAGTATTGTGTTGTGTGATCTTCCATTGTTGCGCTGTTGAATGTTTATTAGGCAATGTTCTAGGTGGACCTTTGGTATTGCGCTTAGTCATTTTAGGCATTGTCTCTGTGGTTTTTGGGTGCTTTTGGGTGTGTTTATTTATTTATTTATTTATTTATTTATTTTGAATATAGTGCTGGGTGGTTGGTAAATGCTTGTCTCAGTTCTTTTTATGTTGGGATAAGTCCTTAGGCATTGTACTGGGTGATCTTTGAGTCTTGTGTTGGTGAGCTGAACCTCAGGTACTGTTGCTGAATGTTATTTTTTTCTTTCTGGTGTTGCAGTGAGTGACGTTTGGATATTGTGTTGCAATTCCTTTCGGAATTGTTCTGATGCACCTTTGGGTATTGTGCTGGGTGGTCTCAGGGTTTTGGGTGATTATTGATCCTTGTTGTGGGTGAATTTTTAGTGTTTGACTCAGTCATTTGAAATTTTTGGTGTTTCCCTCAGTGGTGTTTGTGCTGGGTGGTTGATGACAATTAGTGAGTGAGTCTTACCCTGGATACCCACAAGGAGCAGATTGTGGATGTTGTGTGTGTGACCTGAAGGTGTGACCTCAAATGGGCAAAATGTGAGACCTTACAATATACAGTATGCGCCAAATGTGTTTCACTACTGAAACTTTACATTGTATAGAAACCACGAAAAACAAACATGGACCCAATCGTGATTGAAAAGCTCTGGAGAGGTACTGTTTTTCGAATTGCGTATAAAGACAGTATGTGCAGCTATAGACAGGCTCTAAAAACTGCTAGGACTGAGCATCTTAGCCAACTGATAGCAAGAAACCAAAACAATCCTAGGTTCTTATTTAGTACAGTGGCTCGCCTAACAAAACCTAAGATGCCCGCAGAGAGTATCCCATCACAGTTTAGAAGTGAAGACTTTATGGACTTCTTTAATGAAAAAATCAATAATATCAGGAAGAAAATAATGGAGGTTCAACCTCTAATAGTATCTCACGATCCAGTTCAGCCTATAGCTTCACATTTAGATTTTCACTGCTTTACAGGTATAGGACAGGAAGAGCTGTATAAACTTATCACCTCGGCTAAATCAACAACGTGCCTGTTAGACCCAATCCCAACCAGATTTTTAAAAGAAGTGATGCTTACGGTTGGAGAGCCACTCCTAAACATTATTAATTCTTCATTACATCTAGGTCACGTCCCTAAACCTTTCAAGTTAGCAGTTATTAAGCCGCTTCTTAAAAAATCTAATTTGGACGCGAATGAAATAAAAAATTACAGACCGATCTCAAACCTCCCGTTCATATCAAAAATACTAGAAAAAGTAGTATCAGCTCAAATTTGCACATTCTTGCAGGATAACAACATCCTTGAAGAATTTCAGTCAGGTTTCAGGCCCCATCATAGCACAGAAACTGCACTAGTTAAGATTACAAATGACTTGTTTTTAGCTTCAGACCAAGGCTGCATCTCATTGCTAGTCCTGCTCGATCTTAGTGCTGCATTCGACACTATAGATCATAATATTCTCATAGATCGCTTACAAAATTATATAGGTATTCAGGGACAGGCACTAAAATGGTTTAGATCTTACCTGTCTGATCGCTACCATTTTGTAGATCTAAATGGAGAACCGTCTGGTATAATGCCAGTGAAATATGGGGTCCCACAAGGGTCAGTTTTAGGACCTCTGTTGTTCTCAATATACATGCTTCCCTTGGGTAACATCATTAGAAGACATGGGATCAGTTTCCATTGTTATGCTGATGATACCCAATTATATATCTCAACTAAACCAGACGAAATACCTAAGTTGTCTAGATTAACTGAGTGTGTCCAGGACATAAAAGATTGGATGACCAATAACTTTCTTTTATTAAATTCAGATAAGACAGAGATATTACTTATTGGCCCAAAAACCAGCACACAACAGCTTTCACAATTCAGCTTGCGCTTAGAAGGATGTACTGTTATTACCAGCTCAGCAGTAAAAGATCTGGGAGTAATATTAGACAGTAACTTGTCTTTTGAAAATCACATTTCAAATATCACAAAAACAGCCTTTTTCCATCTTCGAAATATTGCTAAACTTAGGAACATCTTATCCGTATCTGATGCAGAAAAACTAGTTCATGCATTCATGACCTCCAGACTGGACTATTGTAATGCATTACTAGGTGGCTGTCCTGCATCCTCAATAAACAAACTTCAGTTAATCCAAAATGCAGCTGCCAGGGTTCTCACTAGATCCAGAAAATATGATCATATAACCCCAATATTATCATCCCTGCACTGGCTACCTGTTCAGTTTAGAATTAATTACAAAATAGTATTACTTACATACAAGGCCTTAAATGGTTTAGCTCCCACATACCTAACCAGTCTTCTGATGCGCTACAATCCACCACGCGCCTTAAGATCACAAAACTCCGGACTTCTGGTAGTTCCCAGAATTTCAAAATCTACAAAGGGGGGTAGGGCTTTTTCATATTTAGCTCCAAAGCTTTGGAATAGCCTTCCAGACAGTGTTCGGGGAGCAGACACGGTTTCTCAGTTCAAAAGTAGACTCAAGACGCATCTTTTTAATCTGGCATACACATAACTCATCCCAGTACTCATACTCCAGTACACCTATACCGAATGGCAACTACGCTAATTCTCCCCATCTGTTCTGTATTTCTCTACCCATCCCGAGGCATCGGGAGATTTTGCCAGCTTCAGTAGACAAAGGCCGACCCTGCGAGGTTCCTGAGGCATCCAGAGAAGGACCAGCTCCAACTGGATTCAGCTTTATGATGGTTGGAGCTACACATGCTGCTCCTGTGCTTCCAGTGATCCAGACCTCATCTGCCCTCTGCACCTACTGACTCGTCCCTATGCTGAACTGGTCTTCATGACAAATTTAAATAATTTCTGTCATATTGAATTTTCACCTGCACAACACACAAGATGTTATATCATTTCTATCTGTTATCGCCCAAATGAGGATGGGTTCCCTGTTGAGTCTGGTTCCTCTCAAGGTTTCTTCCTAATGCCATCTCAGGGAGTTTTTCCTTGCCACCGTCGCCGTCACCCTTGGCTTGCTCATCAGAGAAATTTCATTCATTCGTCTCATTATTATCTGCACATTTTTCTCACACATCCACACTTCCAATGTTTTTCTTTCTATAATTATTATTATTATTTGTTTTTATTTATTTATTTTCTATTATAATTTTATTTATTTATTCATTATTTTATATATAATTATTCTATATATATATATATATATATATATATATATATATATATATATTTTTTTTTTTTTTTTTTTTTTTTTTTTTTGTGAAGCTGCTTTGAGACAATGACCATTGTTAAAAGCGCTATATAAATAAAATTGAATTTAATTGAATTGAATACTGTATGGCTTGTCATTTGCATGCATATGTGCACCGATGTGAGTTGCCGAAGAATTCTTTATTGTTCACACCAAAAGACCTCTTAAAAAATTTGGACATGCCAGAAATCCATTTGATCATCCAGGAGCCACATCATTGGTCCTTTTGATGATTAATTGGGCACCTGTACCCTGTGAAAAACGTGAGAGAATCCTAGTTAATTTTAGCTACTGTACACCTTTTCATCATATGACAGAGACCAAATGCTTTCAATGAAAGTTCACAGAGAAATATTCTTGGTTCAGATTATCAGTTTATTAATACTAATACCACTACTACTAATAATAATAATATTAATAATAATAAAACAAGTTTTCCTAAAATGGAACTGGAATGCAATGACCCTGTGCTATTTCCAGTCAAGCCCTTTAAAATGCAATATTTTTAATGTTAAAAAGAAGCTTAGTATCGACTTTTAAAATCTGTTCAGTTGAGTTTGAGAAGCCCCAGAGCATTTATTTTTTGTACCCCCGCCTAGAAACAAAGCTAATACTTGTGACGCACGAGTCGAGACAGGCTGTGAAGACACAAGGTATTATAACAATTATCACAAGACAGCACACATGTGGTTACAACACAAACTGAGGCAACTGCTTTCGCATTTTACATTGTCACCTCTCACCATAATGCACCTGCTTGAAATTAAAATATTAGAAAACAAAACATGGTTACTGTATATATTTGGATAATTAACCATAAACTCCATTCTCTAAAGTCCATTTTTTTACACTGTGTAAAAATCCCCATGTTTGTCACCTGACCAGGTGAGGCTCCGCCCCTGCAGAAAGCTCCCAAAGTTGGTTTGAGGCTCAGTAACTGGCAGCTCTAACCCTATACACTTCTCCTTAAAGCCACACGTGTCTGCTGACCAAAGTAAGTTTTTCTTTTACACAACATATGAAATGAAATGTGCTTTTAAAATGCTTCAAGTGCTCAGTGTGTTCTAGAGATTTCTTGGCTAGTTGTGTTGTAAGTCAGGTGTTTCTTTGGCATTGTGTTGTAGGCTGTTTAAACATATGCTTTATCATGTTCTTCTTGTTTTTCTTCTTCTTCGATGCCTTATTCTTATCTGCCACCACTTACAAGCAATGTAATACGAGTTAATTTGTATAAAACAAATGTGTGGTTTCCTTCCTGTGCTTTTTTTCTTTACTTCATCCACTTAATTCCACCAAAAATATATTGGCATCATGTGGTTTTATGCCATTATGATTTTTTTCCCTGTGTGTGTGTGTATATATATATATATATATATATATATATATATATATGTATATATATATATATATATCTCAATCACACACATTGGGAAAAATATATATATATATTTTTTTTAATGTTTCTTATATCAGCACTTACAGAGAGAACATTTTAGAACAATTTTCTCTCTCTTTCTCTCTCACACACACACACACAATGCTACTTGGATTAAAGTGGCAATGAAGCTCTTCTTTCTACCTTCTCTACTAGTGAAGCTTCGAACAACCTGCAATTACATCTTTTTTTTTTTAGAAACTAAAGAGAATTCTTTCATTTGAGTTTATTCGAAAAACTTAACTCTCATTTAACAACTACAAAAGATCTGTCACTGGACACTTGTTGCTCTGATGCAATCACAGCTGATGGTGGGTGATGAGACACAACCACATGACTGTAATTGTGAGCTATTAACAAAAGCTCAGACAAAAACAACCAAGCAACTCAGGAACAAACTGTAATAATAGATAAATAAATAAAAAACATCAGCGTCGCACTTTAGTACAAATATTTATTATTACAAATATTTCTTAAATAAAGTGCAAAGAAAACATCAGAGAAAACAAGAAAGAAAGATGTACAATGTAGGCAAAAACATTTAGACTATGACGCCTTGTATCCCTTAATTTATTTATTATTGGATTTATATGTGTTTAACATCCTCCCAATGGAGCACAGTAATGAAGTTCAACGTCCGTTAGAGTATTATGGCCATATTTTATAAGAGCAGTTTAAAATGTCAAATGTCTAAAAAAAAATGTCAAATGTAAAATATGATTAAGTGTTTGGTGAACATGACTAAATCCATCACAGATTTAAAATCTATTCTCTGCATCTGGATTACCAGCAAGAAACACCGTTATACAACACAGGACTCGATTGAAAACTCAACTAGCCAGCTCTGACTAAAATAATGTAGACAGCTGAATGAACTTTCACCACTTTTTGAGGCGTCATGAAAAGCAAAACATGCAATATTATTTTTACAACCATTATGATTTTATTTATTAATCCCATAAGCAGGTGGTAACCTGTCAAACTTTGTAAATTTGTACAGTTTTGCTTTTGCTAATCATGATGTTGCTACTCTTTAATCCTGATTATGTATCTGTATTTGTTTGTGTAGATGATGTTTTTACTTCTGCTCCTGGGGTGTGTGTGGGTGTGTGAAAGTTACCCCAGTGGTCAGGTTTCAGCCAGTTGTGGTGACCTGACTCCTTCTCATAGAACATCGGCTCAGACTAGTACACCTCCATACACTGTCACAGCCGACACCAGCAGCTATAAACAAGGAGACACCATCACAGGTTAGATACCGTACCATGCTTAGCCTACTGTATGTCCACACAGTCAAGTGTGACATTTAAATAGAAATTTTCTTGACCACATGTCGACTGAAGATTCTTTAATTCCTCACTGGTTCCACACAATCCCTAACTGCATGTGTCTAGAGATATTATGATGAAAAATAAAGCTTGTAAGATAGTTGAAGAGCTCCTTGCTGCCCCTGGTGAGTGCATGTAGTTAGTACATTTAGCTGAACAGCAAGGCTAGTACGAAGCTCTGCAATAACTTTCTCCCAGTTATGCTCTGACCCTGTCCTCCATTATAATTAGGCTTTTCTGAACTGGCAACAGAGTCATGGGCGACCAAGGCTCACTGCTGCACATGGGAAGTGAATCCTGGCTACAATAGGAGTGCTACTGTAGCTCAAAATTCAAATTCAAATTCAAATTTTATTTGTCACATACAATACACACACAGTACAATACACAGTGAAATGCTTAGACAACTGCCCATGACCATAAAATAAAAGACAATTAATAGGAAATAAACATGAAAAAGAAACATAGAATGTAAATGTAACTAAGAAGGAATAAAATCTGTACAGTACAAAATGTACAATATAAGAAAAATAAGAGAATAGCTATACAATATAGAATTATAGAATTTGTGGATACTTTTTTGTGTGGGTTATGAAGTTGAATATAAATAGAAATGTCCAGGAGGGGGGGGGGGTGTAAATATGCCTGAAAGTTACATATTTAAAGTGACTTGTGTTAGAGTGAGACTGCTAAAAATGTTAATGCAGCTTCTGAAGAAAGGTGTTAGAACATGGATCATATTATGGTGGCAAAAGGAGGACGTACTCCGTATGAGACAGATGGTCATAAAGTTATGTCTACTGTAATTTATTTTTAAGAGTGATTATGATTATTTAATTAGTTATGAAGATGTCTAGTTGCTAACATAAATCAATTAACCAGCAAAAAACAAACATACAAGTGTGTGACCACATTTACAAGCAACAGCAGAAGAGGTCACTAAGAATAATTCATTGTTAACAAGCAATAGAACACACCATCCGTTACTTTAATATACACCTTAAACTAAGAACATGTCACTGAACACCTCTGAGCCTAACATTAAAAAACAAAAGTGTTTGTCTTGGTGGCCCGAGCAAATAAACCACTACGACTGCCTTTGCAGTGACCCTGAGTGGAACCTCGGGAAGTTTTAAGGGATTTCTCCTGGAAGCAAGACAGGTGGGAGGGAACAGTGCCATTGGTACCTTCAGTCTATTGGGCTCCACATCCCAGCTCCTGAACTGCGCTGGAGTGTCTGTAAGTTTCCTTCAGTAGATCATTTTACTCACTCTACATATTCATTTAATTAGACAAGTAAGTTGTGGTGAAAGGAAGATAAAAATATATTAATTTTTGATTTGGCCTTTAGAACTCTGCAGTTTCCCATATATCATCCACATCAAAATCACAAATCCAAAGTAAATGGAGCGCGCCGACATCTGGCAACCTTGGAAATATTGAATTCAGGTAAGAGTCCTGCTTTCAGATTCCATTTACAAGATATTCATTTAGATTTCATTTAAACATTGCATTTGTATAATTTTTAAGTACATAAGAAGTATGGATGGATGGATGGATGGATGGCACAGCAGTTTGGAAACAATGTATTTTATTTACTTATTTTTTTAAATGATTTTTCCAGTTTATATTGAATATTGTTGGAAGGTCTGAAAAGAGTTACTTTGTTTTCTCATTTAAGCTACAGCTGCTATATACAGTAATTCCTTCACCAGCTCTTCTGTTTTTCGCAATTTTAATGTTCATAAGACTAAAAAAAATAATGATAGCTTGTCATGTTACCAAGAAACACCTTTGTTCTAAAAGAGTTTTTCAGGTGTAATATGAAACATAGGTTACACCTACCCCGACTGACGGTACCCCTGTACTGACGATAGAGACTCCTTAGAAATTTTTATTATTTTGCTCCTTGGCTCCTCCCAAAATATTCACAAAGTAGTGTAAAGGTTCCTCGTCTGCCGTCTTACAGATGAACAGTGATATTCAACATGCACATGGCAATGTGTTGTAAAGTCTTGGAAGCTCAATCTATTGTGCAGTGAAAAGAGCCTTGTCATTTTGTTGAACATGAGTAAGTAATAAGGGATGAACTCATACCAGTATTGTGGTCCATGTCGCTCACAGCGTGGAAGAGCCTATAGGGAACATGCATAGCTACATTGACTAGTATATAACATAAGTTAATGTCGCTACTGCAGGCAGGAGCTACAACTAACCATACACAAGTATTGCGAGATGTCACATTTCTATTAATGTCAGTTTTATTAACAAAATGTAAGCTTAATTTTATCAAAACAAAACGTATATAATGCACATTATAAAAAACATATAATTGTCAAGACTATCATTTGATCCTATCGGTAGCTTTCATCTGGGATGGATTATAAGAGTAGAATAAAATAAACTAGAGAGGGAAAATTCCTGAAGAAATTTTAAGTGTGTCTATGCGCGTGCCGGGTCAGTGCCAATACATCATGCAACCAACATGCTAATCAGCATAACATGTTGTTGACAAACTCATTCAAAGCTGATCTCAATGTTAAGTCTATGGACGGCTAATTGCCCCCTGCTGGGGCAATTAACCGCCCAACCCCTTAGACAAGCCATACTACCCCATCCCCGGATAAGCCGCACGATTTGACACCTCATTCATGGGTCTACGACAAATGGTGTTGGACTAGTGGTTAATTGCCCCCCGCGGGGCAAGTAACTACCCAGCCCTCAGAAACGTCATAGCACCCCATGCCCGAATGAGGTGAACGGTTTGACACCTCATTCAAGGGTCCACGACAAACTCGCTCAAACCTGATTTCAATATTTAGTCTATGACCAATTAATTGCCCCCTATGGGGGCAATTAACCGCCCAACCCCTTAGAAAAGCGATACCACCCCATTCCCGGATAAGCCGCACGATTTGACACCTCATTCATGGGTCTACGACAAACGGTGCTGGACTAGCGGTTAATTGCCCCCTGTGGGGGCAATTAACCGGCCAACCCTCAGTAACGTCATAGCACCCCATGCCCGAAGGAGGCGAACGGTTTGACACCACATTCAAGGGTCTACGACAAACTCACTCAAAGCTGATTTCAATGTTTAGTACACACCAGTCTCTCTCTCTCTCTCTTCCCCCTACCCCCCCCCCACACACACACCTACAAACACACATCAACCATCAAATTACTATTATGGCGTTTAAACATCAGGGTCAGGGGTAGCTCAGTGGTTAAGACATTGGGCTACAGTTCGGACAGGACCAGCTTCAAATCCCACAACCACCAAGTTGTCCCTGTTGGGCCCTTGAGGAAACTTGAGTGAGCTTGTACACCGTATGTTACAATATTGAATGCTGATTGGCTAATCACCATTATTTACTGTATAGTTCGTAGATTATTTACAATTTATAGTTGGGATCACTTGCAAATTTATTTGTTTTTATTTAGTGATTTTATTTTCTACATTGTACAAAAATATTGTGGTTTTCAAAAACTATGAAGTAACATATGGAATTAGGTAATTATGTAACAACAGTCAGTTGTTATTTTAAGAGGTCTGTCTTTCTGGAAGAGTTCTTGCATGGACGGTCTTGTGTCAAGTGCGTTTTCAAAACCCATCCAGCTCCATGATGATGAAACTCATGAAGACCTTCACAGGAAAGCAAGACCAAAACGTTGCTTCTGCTGCAGAGGAGACGTTCATTTAGAGTCACCAGCCTCAGAAATCACCAATTAACCTCAAGCAGCACCTCAGATGAGAGCCGTTATGAAGCTTTACAGAGCAGAAGTAGCAGATATCACAACCGTAAAACAGTAAATATACTTTTTTTCTGCTTTCTCCAATTTGTCACTCAAACAGCAGCATTCAGTGCCTCCACCTTTAAGACCTATTCATGCATCCTTTGCCAGCTGTGCCCAATCCAGCAGCCCTACCCCTTCACACTTCTGCAGAAGGAGAGGCCACATGTGTAGGAAGCCTTTGGAGTGAGACAGGGTAAAGAAATTGCCCCATGCAGGGCCTGATGATTAGCCAATCAGAATTCAATATCGTATCGCGCTGCTCACAAGCTCGCCCAAGCTTGCCTCATTCTACGGCCAGGAGAACAGTTCAAGCACAGCTTCTGACATATAACTTCATGGCTTTGCTTTTTTAAATATTACATGTGCACAAATCCTCAGTGGAGACGCGATGAAAATGAGCATTCAGTTCAATGTTTTTTTTTTTTTTTTTTTTTTTTTTTTTTTAAATGACTGACAGCTTTACTGATCATAAAAGATGCATCCTTTATCCAATTTGTGCAATTTAAAGAAGAGGTTATGTCTTCAAAAATAGATTTTTTAAATGCCATAGTAGTAATTTGTGCATTTGAACCATCGTTGATACTGCAAAATTAAACGTGCTCTGACAAATCTAGAATAGCACATTGCTATGTACTGTATAATAATATATTCTAACTAATGCCAACAGACTGAAGCTTTTAATCCTGCCTTTTTTGTAATTTCCTGCAAATTGTTTAATTCACAGAGCCACCTTTGTCCGTGACTATAAAACCTTTTGGGTGGCAGTGAAGAGCTCACAGATCACCTTCAGCGGCACATCGGTGAGATTCTATGACCTAAAGTCTTCACTATAAAGCACACACACAGTAGAAGCACTTACACTGATGACCAAATGTAATGCTATTCTCAAAATGTTTAAAATAATGACAATCAAAAGCATGAGGATAATTTATTTTATGCAATTAATTTGGTCTACATGAATCAGTATTTAGTATGAAGTGTTTTATTCTCAGGCAGGAATAAAAAAAAAAAAAAAGTGTGTGCATGTCCTCTCCTTGCCTGGTGAGATATGCAGACTAGGATAACTGGGATTTCCCATAGTGCAGTCAGACCCTTGACAAAACAATGCACACAAATAAAAATCATGTAAAAAGGTGACAGCTATGTATAGACAAAAAATATGGACGGGGGGGGGGGGAGTTGTGTTATTGTTTGTTAACATGCTTTCGGATTGTTGTTCCTAAGACCGGTGGCACATCCTCTACCTCATCCTCTACCTCGTCCTCGTCCAGCATCTCCAGCTCAAACTGTGGGATCAGTAAGACGTGTGTAAGTCAGCTAAGTGGCTGCGATCCTTCCACCAGCTCCAGCTGCATCTTCATGTCCGCCACGCCCTTGTCCTCAGGGTCAGGGTTCATGTTCGAGCTCTCCAGCCAAGCAGACGGCTACGTTGCACTCGGCTTCTCAGACGACACAAATATGGTATGGAGTGAATTAATCTCTCTGAGCTGAACGTTATGTTACATTTCAGACGTACTGTAGTGACAGTAAAAGTACTTCGTTATAAATAAATAAAAACAGTAAGGTAATACGATTTTTAATGGAGACAGTGAGGGAGAGATGCTGTACATCACACAGGATTATCCAGGGCTGTAAAAACTGTGCTGAGAGAGAGAGGGAAGGGGGGGGGAGACGAACACTACTGTTACACTACCGTAAAATTTTAAACTGTGATTTACATATTATACCTGTGTGTGTGTGTGTGTGTGTGTGTGTTTCAAAGGGAAATGATGACGTCTACATTTGTGGAAAGGACAAAAATGGTGTGATCCAGTTACAGCACGCATTCACATCAGGAACAAACCAACCAGCCATCATCCCCCTGGTACACACACATTCTCTCTCTCTCACACACACACACACACATGGAGACATATCATCAAATTAATTATTCGTACATATACATGATCAAATGTAAATTATGTCATTTAAAAACCTGTTTTTGTACCCAAGCATGTATGTGAAGCCTAATGAAAAAAATGTTTGTCTTTATATAATCATTAAAGCTGTCTGTCGTTTCGCATTTCAAAGACTCCTGTATTAAACTGAATGCTTTTTGTGTGTATGTGTGTGTGTATGTGTGTGTGTATGTGTGTGTGTATGTGTGTGTGTGTGTGTGTGTATGTGTGTGTGTGTGTGTGTGTGTGTGTGTGTGTGTGTGCCTGCCTTCAGTTCTCTTCTTTTTGAAATATGTCAAAAGCTAAACTGTTCTTTTGCCTGTTGCGAAAATGCGAATAGCGTGAAAAATGATGCAAACTTGTGTAAATGTTACCAGCACCAGAAATCGGGGAATCTGGACCGGTACAAGTCAAATCACACACAAAACTGTGTGTATAAGAAGGAGACAGACACGTTATTGCGTTGCTCGAGTGCAGTTTAATATGACGGATAATCACTGTTTCAGTGAGGACACATCATACGTGGTGGTCTAGAATAAAACAAATTACCTCAATAAGACGGAATTCAAATGTGTCACTTCAAACAATACTGTCATTACTACAGTTAATGCAACTAGATTTTGCATGTGAACAAAAGGGTTTAGTACCTGAAGCAGAAGAACCCAGTACGATACGGTACACGTCTGTATTATGCAGTACTGGTCATACTTTGAGATATTACAGTAATACTGTAAATATAATAAATTTCTTGACTGTATGTATAATAACTTGTATAAATACAGGAATGTTGCCGATCGCTATGATTATATTAACTTTATATACTTTTATATTAACACTTACTTGTTAATAAGTTTACTTGTGATTAACGTGTGAGCAGCACATTACAATATTGAATTCAGTTACTGTATATACACAATATTACACAATAATGTACAATATCTTTATTTGTGTGTGTGTGTGTGTGTGTGTGTGTGTGTGTGTGTGTGTGTGTGTGTGTGTGTGTGTGTGTGTGTGTGTGTTACAGGGAAATGCGACACTTCTTAATACATCACAGATTAATGGTGTGATCAGCTGCTCCTTTACATCTCTGAATACCATCAGCACCACCAGGAGCTCCACACCGTCTACCAGCTACTACATCTTCCTCGCCAGTGGCGCCACCAGCGGCGGTACACACACACACACACGCGCGCATGCACACACGCACGTACACACAGTTTACAGTACCTGGTGTCATTACTCTCCTCAGAGCAGAAAATTAAGATATGTAAACAATTTCTAGGTTTTTAACAATATATTTACATACTTCCGTATTCTTCCTGTTTATGCTTTTCAGAACATGCTGGTCTAAGCCTCAGTATTTACCCCATAATACCTGTAATGTTTTTCGAAGACATTTGAGTGTTTACATTGTGTTTATGTGGGTGTGTTCCACTTTAAATTCCACTGAACATTCATGTGCATGTTGCTACAGGCGTTGGTGTCTAGTCACGACACTGAGTACATTTACCTTCAGGCGTCGGTCACACACTCTTATCCAGAGCGACTTACGAAAGACATCACGTTTACCTGATTAAAGATCGAGAGAATCAGTTGTACAGACATTTAGCTTCCATGAGTCTGAATTGACCTATTTTTCTTTCTTTATTTTTTCACTTAAACAATGCGTAATGTTAATTTGTATTTATTCTTCTACACATGCTGTATGCGTGCGGAAAATAAAGTGGATTGTTGAGTTGAAGCAGAAGTGTGTTGAGCTAAAAACAGACAAGGATTAGATATCAGTGTGGTTTACATCAGCATTCGACAGATAACACAGATAGACTGGAGTAATGTGTGTGTGTGTGTGTGTGTGTGTGTGTGTGTGTGTGTGTGTGTGTGTGTGTGTGTGTGTGTGTGTGTGTGTGTGTGTTCTGACAGGTGTGATTCAGAAGCACGCCACCACACCTGTAATCAGCAGCACTAAAGTGGACATCAGCAGTGTCCAGATAGTGAATAGTAATTCGGGGATTCCACCCATCGTTAAAGCACACGGTAAGGGTTCAGCCTTTGTTACCTTCATCTGCAACCATTAACATAACACAGAAATGTTAAAACACAATTTTAGTAATAATAATAATAATCATAATAATAGTAATAATCATAATTATTATACTAAGTAAAGAAGCTAAATCTGAATTAAAAAATACCATCATACAAACTTTTTTTAATTAATTTATTTATTTTTAAATACTACTATTAATAATAATAATGTTGGCACAGTGGCGTAATGGTTCGCACTGTCTCCTTGCGCCTACATGTTCCGGGTTCGATTCTCGTCTTGGGGTCTGTGGAGTTTGCATGTTCTCTCTGGGCTGCATGGATTTCCTCTGCAAACTCCGGTTTCCTCCCACAGTCCAAAGATCTGCAGATTGGCTAATTGGCATTCACAAGGTGCCTGTAGTGTGTAAATGAGGATATGTGTTTGTACCCTGTGATAGATTGGCACCTTATCCTGTGCCCTAAGTCTCCTGGAATAGGCTTCAGTATACAATATAAAGTGATCTAGACGGTGAATGAGTGAGCAGTCATAATAATAAAGTAAATTAAATGTTTAATTATACAGTGAAGAAGAAATCATTCAAAAAAGTGTTAAGCAATAACAGTCAAAAGGGTGGGAAAATGATGGAAGATCTGAAAAAAATTACGTCTGAAATTAAAATCTTTCTGAATGATAAACTTATGGTGCTGATTGTCACAGATAAATGAATTTTATTAAGAGGTGTTTTTTATTTTTTATTTTTTTAAACATTAGGGTCGTATAGGTCCCTTGTTAAATATTCATAGGAATGTAGCAATTTGTTTTTGAAACTGAAATGTAAATGATTTGGATTAATGTGTCGTTCAGTAGCTTTATTTTTTATGTCGTTTTATAGCTTTAAGAGATTAATGTGTTAATTAAATAAAATGACTAAATGTAAGAAAACATATTATAAAATTAAGGTTCATGGGTAAACAAAACCCATGAATCAAACAGACCAAACAAATAAAATAAAATGATCAAAAAAACATAATGAAAAAAATTTATACTGAAACCAAGTTTAATATATTGTATAAATAATCTCAAAATGAAAGCAATATAGTATAAATATTTTAAAATAAGGCAAGTTAAACCCCATTTCAACAAGTGTCAGAATAAAGGAGACTATTGTAAAAATAAAAATACTTTTAAAATAAAAGTAGTTTCCAAAAATGAAATTCATTAAAGAATAAAAGAGAGAGAAACAAAAGTCACAATAAAAACAATAACAAAAAATATAAAAGAGAAACAGACCATGACAAACTCAAAGGAAATCAAAAAGAAAGGATGAGAGTGAGGGGTGTGTGTGTGTGTGTGTGTGTGTGTGTGTGTGTGTGTGTGTGTGTGTGTGTGTGTGTGTGTGTGTGTGTGTGTGTGTGTGTGTGTGTGTGTGTTGCAGGGTGTCTGATGTTGATTGCGTGGATGACCACGGGCAGTCTGGGAATGCTCATCGCTCGCTTCCTAAAGAGAGCCGCCCCGGGTCAGAGGATCTGCGGGAAAGACTTCTGGTTTGTGGTGAGTTTCCTGTCTTTCTCTGGATGTTAGTAACTATTCACTTACAGATGTAATACACACAGTCACGAAGAGCCAGGACACACACTCAGCTCTGAATAGTGGGTGAGAAAAACGTATTCCTCAGCTACTGTACAATTAACGTGTGTGTGTGGTTCCGCAGGCTCATGTGGTGCTGATGTTGCTCTCCGTTGTGGCGACCATCATCGCCTTTATCCTGATATTTTCATATGCGCGTGACTGGAGTGGGGTAAACACTACATATTACACACTAGACATTATATATTATGTACAGTCGTGTTTTTTATTTAATAAAAAAAAAACAATAAAAATAAGTTTTTGTATTTCTCTGAGCATTGCATGGTGTGACATAAAGGTAAATGTGCTGGGATGAAAAGATCGGCACCTACTGTATTATGTGAATAATCTCACCAAATCTCACTCTGCACACCTGATTGCACCTCTTAATCCTCTTAGCTCCTATGAAAGCAGTAAGGGGATACTTAGTATTGCCTACATGTTTTTGTTAAATACATAATGGTATAGGGTAAAAAAAAAAGTTGGTCTGAGGTTGTATTTACCCAAAACTGAGATGCACGCTATGTTACACACTAAACACTGTTACACACTACACACTGCACATTACATGCTAAACACTGTTACTCATGACACACGTATGTGCCATACAGTAAATGTTATACACTATCGTACACACTATACAATGAAATACCCACTAAACACTATACATGCATTACCTTACACCAGACACAGTACAAGCTATACAATACACACTATACATACAATATGCACAGTTTTACAGCATATGCATGCAACATAATACATTACCCAGTGCACCTACTGTACAGTACATCATAAATGCAGCACAATTCATATTAAACATGTATTGAACATGTGTGTGTTCAGGGAGCTCATCCAGTCCTGGGCTGTCTGGTGATGATCCTCAGCCTCGCGCAGCCAATTGGTGCTGTCTTTCGCTGTGCACCCAATGAAAAAAGGTATGAGACAGACAGACAGACAGACAGACAGACGTCTTGTTTCATGTTCAGCTGACATGTTTCTTTTACTCTGCAGGAGATTTATCTTTAATGGGATTCATGCCCTCAACGCATTAACCATTAAAGGGTTAGCAGGTGAGAACTTCTCCACTCTCTCTCTCTCTCTCTCTCTCTCTCTCGCCACATCATGACCTCAGTTTTTCTATCTCATGGACAGTGGCAGCGATCTTCACCGGCCTCATGTTGGCCGACAGCTCGTCCACTCAGTGGATGCCGAAGTTGATGGGTGGATTTGTTGCCTGGGAAGCGCTGCTCTTCCTCTGCCAAGATCTTAACCACAGATCCAGGGAACAAGGTAAAAGCTCCCAGACTAAACCTCTCCAACACTGACAAGTCCTTATGCCAGAACGCCAATATTATTGCATAGATAATTGCACAGAATCCAATATTATAATAATAATCTAATATAATAATCTAATATATTATTATTGTTATATTTTAAACTTTTAAAATCCATCATGCTTCCATAACATTGCATGATTTTATGTACAACATAATTAGTTTTTCTCAGAGACCATCAGCAATAAAATAAAATGTTTGGAAACATTAGAGCGATGTTCGGGGAAGCACAACAAAAAGTAAAAATTGTAGACAGTGATTAGATTGCAGGGAAAAAGGAAAAACAAAAGAAAAGTGAGTCTGTGAGAAAAGACAAGTGAGAAAAGTGTATTTCAGCAACTCAATTCAGTGAACATTGTATTGTATGCAATAGATTGTATGTCACCTCTCGTTCTTAATTTTGGTTAGTGAATGAACAAGATTGATTAAAATTTGTGTTCCATGAAATTACTCCTGTGTCTGTTATTGTTTATAAACATTTATTCATTTAAAGACACACTGTGGACATCATTTTAGAGTTTTATAAATAAATTATTCATAAACAATGTTTTTACTTTTTGCTCCTTAGATATGGATAAAAGCAACGGGGTGAGTGTGTGACGACATTTTATTTCTGTTTGCATATTTTTAATAGAGGTTTGACTCCACATGAAATGGTTTTGCCTTACAGTATGTTTTTGTGCTTTATTAGGTGCGTACAGGAGTGCTCCTGCTGTTGCTGTTCTTTTTGGTAAACCTGGTGTTTCTGGTGGCTCTGCTTGCCGGAATTGGAACAGCATAATTATAGAATTCTTAACCGTTTTTTTAAAGGTTTTTAAGGTTTTTTTTTTTTTTCT
This sequence comes from Channallabes apus, assembly GCA_030522415.1. Classification (NCBI taxonomy): domain Eukaryota; kingdom Metazoa; phylum Chordata; class Actinopteri; order Siluriformes; family Clariidae; genus Channallabes; species Channallabes apus. The sequence goes on from CM060104.1 coordinate 26,596,386, forward strand.
TTTTAACTCTGGTATATAAAAACTCTTAAACAATCATGTGTTCATTTGTTTTCACACTCGTTCAGATCTATCTGAAATCTATTCAGAATCTGTTACTTATAAAATTAAGATTTTAATATAGCAAATATTTATTTTAATTCATTAAAACCCTATATTTAATTATTTTATTAACTCCTATTAGTGGTGTAATGAAGTTCAACCTTCTACAACCTTGAAATGTTCTCAAATTTTGATCTTGTCTGTATTTGCTACGTATATTGGTTTCCAAGATGGTCTTTCCCATGAGTGTTGAACTAAGATCATTTAAAGGCTCAGGAAACATCTGCAGGTGTTAATGAGTTAAATAGCTGATAATTAAAATAAATAAACACTTGAAATATATCAGTCTGTGTGTAATGAATCTATATAATGAGTTTCACTTCATAGAATAAATTACTGAAATGAATAAACTTTTTTAGGATATTCTAATTTATTGAGATGCACCTGTGATGTATCTTGGATTGCAAGCATAACACATTCCAGAAATGTGCTTGCAATCCAAAGCACTCGTACTGTGTATATATAAGTGAATTTTACCCATAAGAAATAATGGAAACTCAGATGATTCATTTCACAACCTAAAATATCCATATAAAGATGATTAACATATAAAGTATTATCCTGCACTTTACCTTTGAAAATAATTGTAGCTGGTGTGAGACTAGAGAGGAGAGGGATACTGTGCAAGATGACTTTTACACACACACACACACACTTTTTTTTGCATGTGCCTTAGAGTTATGCACAGTACTGCATACACATGTACTTCCACTGTTACTGCCACTTACACTGATTTTCCAGCAAAGGTGATTTTTAACAGGAGTATCTGTTTATGTACAGATCTGGGGCCTCATGTATCAACGCTGCGTACGCACAAAAACTTTGCTTATGTCAGTTTTCACGCTCACGGTCGGATTTACTAACAGTGAAATTAACGTGAGAATGTGCGTTCTTCCACGCCAACTTCCTGTCTGGCGTACGTGTATTTCTTGTGTGTGTTTGTTTTATTTCCGTTGGCGACTCCTAGAGACAATTATGTTAAATTGCACACTACAGAGTATCGCACCAACACATGTGAAAAACATTGCTATTCATTTATAATTGATAAAATGGGTTAATTGACACAATATTTGTCTACCAATTATGTGATTTAGAACATATAAAAGCATTTTCAAATGTATACAACCCTTAGTCTATGGCAATGGCAGTGTTGGCCTTATTAGAGGACATTGTCAATGGCCGAATCCGAAGGGAACACGTTTTTAGGGATCACAGTGATTTTCTGGCCCACGATGATGACTGGCTTATTAGCCGTTTCACATTTCTAAGAGCTATCCTCATGGAGCTCTGTGCTGAGTTGGGTCCAAATTTGGAAAGAGAGACAGCGAGGAGCCGCGCATTACCCGTTCCCTTACAGGTGCTGACAACGCTTGGTTTCCTGGCAACTGGTTCTTTCCAAAGGGAACTGGCAGACCGCTCGGGGTTAAGCCAGTTGTCTTTGAGCCGTGCAGTGCCAGCTGTATGGGACGGGATCATCCGCATGTCTAGCAGTTATATATTAAAGCGCATTAAAGCGCAAGCGATCTCCGGCTTTCCTAATGTAATCGGAGCCATCGACTGCACGCACATTGCTATAAAGGCGGCATCTGAAGACGAATTTGCATACGTGAATCGGAAACATTTCCATTGAATGTATGTAGGTCTTTCGGCTGCTCCCGGCAAGGGGTCACCACAGCGGAATATCCAGTCCGCACTACAACTTGGCACAGGTTTTACGCCGGATGCCCTTCCTGACGCAACCCTCCCATTTCATCCGGGCTAGGGAGCGGCACTGTATCCAGTGGCTGGGGTGTGGGCACTGGCTGGAATTGAACCCGGGCCGTCCGCATGGCAGGCGAAACACCTACCACTGAGCCACCAGTGCCCTTATAAATAAAAGTGCAAATAATATGTGATGCTCAAACAGGTTGCATGATCTGACCGCGCGCACACCCCCCGCCCCGTTGCATGATCTGACTGCGCACCCCGTTGCATGATCTGGGGAAAAAACAATGCTAGACCAGGATGCCCCCTTGAAATTTCTCACTGCCCCTCCATAGGTCAGGTCTAGAACCGTCCCTGCTCAAATGCGGCTAACAAATATTGTGGCAAGGTGGCCTGGGTCAACCCATGATTCATTCATCCTCACAAACAGCATGGCTGGGATGAGGCTCCAAGGTTGGCAGGGTGCGCGATGGGTGGCTTCTTGGTGAGTGATGTATGTAAAGATATTATTCCAGCTAAGTTTTTTTATTTTATTCTGTTATTAATTCCGGAGGATAAACTTGTAAATAACACAGTTTTTCTCCGGTCTACCTTCGATAGGAGCACCTCCAATTCACATTCTGTGAAGTTTCTCTTCTTGCTTGCTTTTGCCATTGCTTTTTGGTTTGGTTTTGGCAAAGTGGAGTCATTACCATATTTATACGGTGGAGGAGGCAGGGAGGGGTTTTGCGCTCAATTTCACGTTAATTCGGATGTACAAAGAGAATCTGCGTGGGATTCCCCGTATGCAGTGTTTCATACATCAGATTTTTTTACTGCGTACACACATTTACAGCTTTGTCCTTACGCAATGTTTTAGTATGAATTCAACGCAAGTGTTTGTACATGAGGCCCCTGGCCTTTAAAAACGCACGTTTTCAGAAAAGGGATCCTGCGACTTGCCGTGGGAAGCTGTGAAAATGCCCTTCATTACCTGTAGGGGGCAGTCGTGTTTCAGTCTGAAGTATTGTGTGTCTACTGAAGAAGAAAATGTGTTGTTTCTCTTAGGCGCCCATTGACAGCAAGCTACAGAGCTCATAAACCTGTCAAACTCAAACTGATATGCATTTATTCTTCATTTTTCTCCCCTCCTTCAATGATGGTACTTCTTTGCGCTTTCTCCATTCAGAATTATTATTAGTAGTAGTAGTAGTTCTCTGAATTTATTATTATTATTGTAACGCACCCGCACGAGTGTGCAAAAAGACTACAACGATGTATATGTTAGCCTAAAACATTATTGTTTTAGTGTGTTAATGCGCTCACATGAGTGCTCAAATGTAAAGCAAACGCAATTATTAATTTATTGTGTATATTTAACTTCATTCAACCATTTAAGTTATATGAAAAACAACATGCCTACCAGCCTACTATTATTTTCTGTTCCCATAATTTTTTTCTCAGTATAAATAAATGTTTTGTGTTTTAAGAACTCCATCAAAAGAGCAAAGACAAAATTAGAAGAAATGGAAGGTGAGACACCTCAATGGAGAATACTGCAGTATGACATGGTGTCAACTGCTCTGTGTGTTTGGCGGGGGGAGGATTGTGTGTGTTAAACGGAGAAATGCAGGAGCGCACGCGCACACACACGAACACACCTCTCCATCTACAAATGCTTTAACTGTTGTCTTGTAAATTGTTGATTAACCCTATGAACACGGCTGTTCAGCATCAGTCCTAAACACACACACAGGGTCTGTTTTTGTCCTTAATTACAATACTTAAATACGTTAATTTATTTATTTTGCTGAATAAGATAATAAGCGATACCAAATAAAATAAACCAAACCAGTAAGTTAAGTAAGTGTTCCATACATTAAAGTACTGTGTATAACCAAGTGCCCTAGCAAACACGGTTACAGTTTACAGTACAAACAAAGAGTGTGGGGGGGGATTGGAAGGTGAATGAGGACCTCATTTACAAGACAAAAGACTGGCAGAGGTGTGAATCTTCGCTTTGCTCTTCAGTGTGTGTGTGTGTGTGTTTGTGTTCTAGGTTCCTAGGGGTGCATTTCTTAAATTCAGTCTGTCTGACTCTTTATAAACGCCAAGTTGGGAAAATCATGTTTGAGAAAACGACAACAACAATTAAACACTTGATCATTTGCATCTGTGTTATTTTGTGCTTAAGTGACCCATTAGTGATGCGCGGGTCGGGTATTTTTCCAACCCGCGGGTCCTGCTTTTATGAAATGTCGAACAGGCTTTAGGTGGTCTATAAACTAACACACAAAGCAAAGGTTCACTTGGATCCATTTTTTGCACCTCAAAACCGAGAAAGTCATGAACAGGCAGCAGTCTACATTTGAATGAGTTTCTAAAAACAGTGGCTACGCCACCACCATGTCCACTTGGTCTGGGAGTGCTGTAGAAGGAACAGTCAGAGGGGGACAGCTCACCAAAACATGACATGTTACCATTTTTTAACCAAGTTTCAGTCATAAACAAAATAATTTAAAATAAAAGTTAACTACTTATTTTCCACCATAATTCGCAAATAAATTCTTTAAAATACCTACAATGTGGTTTTCTGGATTTTTATTTTAATTTTGTCTCTCATAGTTGAGGTATACCTACGATGAAAATTACAGGCCTCTCTCATCTTTTTAATTGGGAGAACAATTGGTGGCTGACTAAATACTTTTTTGCCCCACTGTATAATATTTGTACTACAGATAACATTGTACCTAAGCCTTTTGAACAGATACCCCCCAACACTCAACCACACAATAAATACATGTGTGTATACAGTGGTGTGAAAAACTATTTGCCCCCCTCCTGATTTCTTATTCTTTTGCATGTTTGTCACACAAAATGTTTCTGATCATCAAACACGTTTAACTATTAGTCAAAGATAACACAAGTAAACACAAAATGCAGTTTTAAATGAGGGGTTTTATTATTTAGGGAGAAAAAAAATCCAAACCTACATGGACCTGTGTGAAAAAGTAATTGCCCCCTGAACCTAATACCTGGTTGGGCCACCCTTAGCAGCAATAACTGCAATCAAGCGTTTGCGATAACTTGCAACGAGTCTTTTACAGCGCTCTGGAGGAATTTTGGCCCACTCATCTTTGCAGAATTGTTGTAATTCAGCTTTGTTTGAGGGTTTTCTAGCATGAACCGCCTTTTTAAGGTCATGCCACAACATCTCAATAGGATTCCGGTCAGGACTTTGACTAGGCCACTCCAAAGTCTTCATTTTGTTTTTCTTCAGCCATTCAGAGGTGGATTTGCTGGTGTGTTTTGGGTCATTGTCCTGCTGGAGCACCCAAGATCGCTTCAGCTTGAGTTGACGAACAGATGGCCGGACATTCTCCTTCAGGATTTTTTGGTAGACAGTAGAATTCATGGTTCCATCTATCACAGCAAGCCTTCCAGGTCCTGAAGCAGCAAAACAACCCCAGACCATCACACTACCACCACCATATTTTACTGTTGGTATGATGTTCTTTTTCTGAAATGCTGTGTTACTTTTACGCCAGATGTAACGGGACACGCACCTTCCAAAAAGTTCAACTTTTGTCTCGTCGGTCCACAAGGTATTTTCCCAAAAGTCTTGGCAATCATTGAGATGTTTTTTAGCAAAATTGAGACGAGCCTTAATGTTCTTTTTGCTTAAAAGTGGTTTGCACCTTGGAAATCTGCCATGCAGGCTGTTTTTGCCCAGTCTCTTTCTTATGGTGGAGTCGTGAACACTGACCTTAATTGAGGCAAGTGAGGCCTGCAGTTCTTTAGATGTTGTCCTGGGGTCTTTTGTGGCCTCTCGGATGAGTCGTCTCTGCGCTCTTGGGGTAATTTTGGTCGGCCGGCCACTCCTGGGAAGGTTCACCACTGTTCCATGTTTTTGCCATTTGTGGATAATGGCTCTCACTGTGGTTCGCTGGAGTCCCAAAGCTTTAGAAATGGCTTTATAACCTTTACCAGACTGATAGATCTCAATTACTTTTGTTCCTGAATTTCTTTGGATCTTGGCATGATGTCTAGCTTTTGAGGTGCTTTTGGTCTACTTCTCTGTGTCAGGTAGCTCCTATTTAAGTGATTTCTTGATTGAAACAGGTGTGGCAGTAATCAGGCCTGGGGGTGACTACAGAAATTGAACTCAAAGTTAAACCACAGTTAAGTTATTTTTTAACAAGGGGGGCAATCACTTTTTCACACAGGGCCATGTAGATTTGGAGTTTTTTTCTCCCTTAATAACGTAAACCTTCATTTAAAAACTGCATTTTGTGTTCAATTATGTTATCTTTGACTAATAGTTAACGGTTTTTGATGATCAGAAACATTTTGTGTAACAAACATGCAAAAGAATAAGAAAGCAGGAAGGGGGAAAATAGTTTTTCACACCACTGTATATACACATATACATACACACATATACATACACAATAAAATAATGTTTCCAAAGCACTGTCTTTCGATTTGAAGGGTGGGGAACTTATTTTCCTGGCAGTCCGGAAAATCAGTTTCCCCCTCCCTGTCTGAAACTGACTCAAAGATGTGTGCCTGTAGCAAAGATAAAATAGTGATCAGAATGTTTTTTTTTTTTTTAAATGGTGTCTTTTAATTGAAGTGTGGGAAACATATTTTCCTGGGCATCAAGAAAATCGGTTTCCCACTTCTTACTGGCTGTGGAAGTATCAGGGATATCTGAAATGGCCTCAGACTTGTGTGCTTAGGTAATACAGTGAGATGATGTTTTTAAAAAAGACTCCTGGAAATCAATTCACCCTGTTAACATTTGTAATAAATTTCAAGTTTCCATACTTGGTGAAATTAAAGAAAAATAACCAATTCAGATAAAAACCGGATTCCAAAAAAGTTGGGACACTAAACAAATTGTGAATAAAAACTGAATGCAATGATGTGGAGATGGCAAATGTCAATATTTTATTCAGAATAGAACATAGATGACAGATCAAAAGTTTAATCCGAGAAAATTTTTCATTTTAAAGGAAAAATATGTTGATTCCAAATTTCACGGTGTCAACAAATCCCAAAAAAGTTGGGACAAGTAGCAATAAGAGGCTGGAAAAAATAAATTTGAGCATAACGAAGAGCTGGAAGACCAATTAACAGTAATTAGGTTAATTGGCAAAATGATTGGGTATAAAAAGAGCTTCTCAGAGTGGCAGTGTCTCTCAGAAGCCAAGATGGGTAGAGGATCACCAATTCCCACAATGTTGCGCAGAAAGATAGTGGAGCAATATCAGAAAGGTGTTACCCAGCGAAAAATTGCAAAGACTTTGCAGTCATCATCATCAACTGTGCATAATATCATCCGAAGATTCAGAGAATCTGGAACAATCTCTGTGCGTAAGGGTCAAGGGCGTAAAACCATACTGGATGCCCGTGATCTCTGGGCCCTTAAACGACACTGCCCCACAAACAGGAATGCTACTGTAAAGGAAATCACAGAATGGGCTCAGGAATACTTCCAGAAACCATCGTCAGTGAACACAATCCACCGTGCCATCCGCCGTTGTCAGCTGAAACTCTACATTGCAAAGAAGAAGCCATTTCTAAGCAAGATCCACAAGCACAGGCGTTTTCATTGGGCCAGAGATCATTTAAAATGGAGTGTGGCAAAATGGAAGACTGTTCTGTGGTCAGACGAGTCACGATTCGAAGTTCTTGTTGGAAATGTGGGACGCCATGTCATCCGGACCAAAGAGGACAAGGACAACCCAAGTTGTTATCAACGCTCAGTTCAGAAGCCTGCATCTCTGATGGTATGGGGTTGCATGAGTGTGTGTGGCATGGGCAGCTTGCATGTCTGGAAAGGCACCATCAATGCAGAAAAATATATTCAGGTTCTAGAACAACATCTGCTCCCATCCAGACGTCATCTCTTTCAGGGAAGACCCTGCATTTTTCAACAAGATAATGCCAGACCACATTCTGCATCAATCACAACATCATGGCTGCGTAGGAGAAGGATCCGGGTACTGAAATGGCCAGTCTGCAGTCCAGATCTTTCCCCTATAGAGAACATTTGGCGCATCATAAAGAGGAAGGTGCGACAAAGAAGGCCCAAGACGATTGAACAGTTAGAGGCCTGTATTAGACAAGAATGGGAGAGCATTCCTATTTCTAAACTTGAGAAACTGGTCTCCTCGGTCCCCAGACGTCTGTTGAGTGTTGTAAGAAGAAGGGGAGATGCCACACAGTGGTGAAAATGGCCTTGTCCCAACTTTTTTGGGATTTGTTGACACCATGACATTTTGATTCACCATATTTTTCCCTTAAAATTATACATTTTCTCAGTTTAAACTTTTGTTCCGTGATTTATGTTCTATTCTGAATAAAATATTGACATTTGCCATCTCCACATCATTGCATTCAGTTTTTATTCACAATTTGTTTAGTGTCCCAACTTTTTTGGAATCCAGTTTGTACATTGGTTAATTGTTGTTTAGACTGATGATCAAAGTTCACTAGCTGACAATTTTATTTGTACAAAGAATGAACTGTTATACAGGTCCTTCTCAAAAAATTTGCATATTGTGATGAAGTTCATTATTTTCTGTAATGTACTGATAAACATTAGACTTTCATATATTTTAGATTCATTACACACAACTGAAGTAATTCAAGCCTTTTATTGTTTTAATATTGATGATTGTGGCATACAGCTCATGAAAACCCCAAATCCCTACCTCTCGTGCTCTGGGCATACCGCACAGCAGTGCAGGAGTCATCTCAGCTAACGCCAGCTGCCTTAATGTTCGGCCGCGAGATGCGCACTCCCATGGAACTTGTGTTCGGATCACCTCCCCAACCAGATTTACCCACAAAGCCTGGGTTGGATTATTTTTGTTCTTTGAAAGACAAATTGCTCCGCCTCAGGACAATGTTTGCACTCCTCCCTCTCCCAAAGAAGGGCTCCGGCATTCACAATGCCAGCGCCGACCGCCTTCACGCCCCAGACACTGAGATAGTCATGGTGACCGGGGACGGTCACAGCTCGGGTGGGGGCAGTGTGATGTAGGCGGGGCGGCAGTTGATGATCATCATGCCTTGCGTGGGGTTTTCTATGTGTTCACCCTGTTGGGGAAGTTAATTAGGTTAGTGGTTTCGGCCATGTTTGTGTGTTATGTGTGTGTGTCACCTCAGGCTAACTGTGCTCCAGTTCATGCTTAGGCTGAAGTGTGTGCTCGTGGTTCTCGAGGTGAATGTTTTTTTCCATGCTGTACAGTGACTGTGTGAAGGAATAAATTTCTCCCAGCCATTTGCATTGGGAAGCAATCAAACTCACTTGTCTCTCCAAAACGCTACAATAGTAAGGCAATCAAACTTAAAATTATTTAGTACATTGTAATTGATTGTTTAATTACATATCAAATCCAGGGTTACAGTGTTTCTGTTTGGAGATCTTGTTTCATGGATTCCCTGTGTGGTCTGCTTTAAGTACAGGTGGGTGAATATGTTTACTTACATATGTGATCTATGTGAATTAAACATATGTTTAATTATCTTAATTAATAAGATGTTAATCTAGCCATGTCAGATCGGAACCTAGAATACTTTACTCCCCTTGAAGAGAATGAACTAATTAAACAGATAGTACCAGCAATAACAGAACCCCTGTTGAGAATAATTAATTCCTCACTCAGCATTGGGTATGTTCCATAAGGGGTGATGTGGTCGTATCTTCTGGTTCGAGTGAGGACTCTGAGGAATGCTGCTGCATTCTGGACTAACGGAAGCTTGTTCATGCACCTTGTTGAACAACCATACAGTAGTCTACAATTACAATAATCCGACTTAGAGGTGATAAAAGGATGAACTAAAAGTTTTTCTGCATCATTTGGTGACAATATATTTCTTATCTTGGCAATATTTCTGAGGCGAAAGAATGCTATCCTGGTAATATTATGAGCTTCAAATGAGCTTCAAATGAAAGGCCTCAATCTATAATTACACCGAGGTCTTTTACTGTTGCACTTGATGGAACAGAAAGGCCATTTAAAATCACAGTGTGATAAGAAAGTTTAGGAGAGGGCTGTACCCTTAATTCCTACTACATTTTCTAATCTGTGAAGAAGAATAGCATGATCAATGCTGTCAAAAGCTGCACTGAGGTCGAGTAAATACAAACAGAGTTACACAACCCTGATCAGAGGCCAATAGGAGGTCATTTACTACTTTAACGAGTGCTGTTTCTGTGCTGTGATGAGGCCTAAATCCTGACTGATACAGTTCATGTATGCCATTTCTATGTAGATATGAGCATAGCTCAGAATCTTAGAGATAAAGGGGAGGTTTGATATTGGCCTGTAATTGGACAGCTGACAGGGGTCGAGGTCAGGTTTCTTAATTATTGGTTTAATAACTGCTACTTTAAAAGATTTTGGAACATAACCAATGCTGAGTGAGGAATTAATTATTCTCAACAGTGGTTCTGTTATTACTGGTACTATCTGTTTAAGAAAATGTGTCGGTATAGGTTCTAATATACAGGTTGATGAATTTGCAGAAGAGATGAGTGAAATTAGTTCATTCTCTTCAAGAGGAGTAAAGTATTCTAGGTTTGAATCTGACATGGCTAGGTTAACATCTGTATCAATTACATTGTTTGGTTTCAAAGCCTCAATTTTATGCCTGATATTTACAATTTTATTATTAAAAAAGTTCATGAAGTCCTCACTATTGCATGATGTTGTTGTGGAGATTTCTGTAGTGGTCTTATTTCTGGTTAATTTGGCTACGGTATTAAATAAAAATCTAGGATTATTTTTATTTCCTTCTGTAAGAGTGGAGAGATACGTTGATCTAGCTACACTAAGAGCTTTCCTATAGTTCAGGATGCTCTCTTTCCATGCTATTTGAAATACTAACAATTTAGTTTGACGCCATTTACGCTCTAATTTCCGAGCGGTCTGTTTTAAAGTGCGTGTGTGATCGTTATACCAGAGAGCGAGTTTCTTATCTCTAATCATTTTTCTTTTAGCTGGAGCTACATTATCTAAGGTACAACGAAGTGTCGACTCTAAATATTCAGTCGCCTGATCGAGTTCTGTGGGGTCAGACGGTGACCTAATCGAAGTTGGTAACTGGGAGATTACTGATAAAACTCTGTGTGGTAGTTGATGTGAATGTACATTTAATACGGTAGCGCGGTGCTGTGTGTACATTATCACTGTGACACGCTTGAATGGAGACAAGATAGTGATCTGAGATAATTTCAGACAGTGGAATTGTGAATACATTTCTTATAATTAATCCGAAGAATATTATTAAATCTAAAGTCTGACCTGAGTGGGTCCTACTACACACTGATTTACGCCTACGGAGTCCTTTATGGACATAAATGCTGTTCTCAGAGGGTCTTCTGGATTCTCAAAATGAATAATAAAATCTCTAATATTTTTATATTAATAATTAATAAAAATTATATTATAATAATAATAAATATTCATAATAATTAATAATATCTCATATTTAACAGTCCTAGCTTCAGACCAGAGGTGCCGGCTGCGATTCACTATGTTCGGAGTTTGTGGACTTTATGTTAATTAGATTATTAAAACAGACTTTCTGAGTCTTTCTACATTTTTGCTTAGATCGGGGAACAAACACAGTCTCAATATAGTGAACCCTGAGTGACGACTCTATGCAGCTACAGTAGCAGACGGTTGGTTTACCCTGTCTGTCTGCTCCCTGGCCTGGGCTCTGGATTGTCACAGATTAACTAGACCTCTACTGAGACTACGAGGTATACTACAGGAAATGAGAGCAGCACCTTCCCGAGTGGGATGGACACCGTCCCGCCCTAACAGGCCAACTTTGCCCTCAAAGGTCTTCCAATTATCTATGTAGTCCACATTATTTTCGGAGCACCACCTGGACAGCGACCATAACCTGCTGTAAGTTATGTCGCCACGTCTCATTCGGATGGGACCAGAGCATATTACTTCATCGGACATCGCCTTCACTAATTTAAACACCTCTGTAAAGTTACTCTTACTAACCTCTGACTGACGAAGGCGTATATCATTAGCTCCAGCATGTACCACTATCTTAGAGAACCTGTGCTGTCCTAGAGCCCTAAGATTACCTGCTACTGTATGTCCGGTGCTCTGGCTCCCGGGATACACCTAACCACTGCCGCTGGCTCCCCAAAAGGTCTAGCTAATTTCGTGCCTCAGTATAGAGTCTCCTATAACCAGAGCTCTTTCAGGTTTCTCAGTGGGTGCAGTACTGAGGAGAGCAAACCTGTTGGACACGTGAAGCACAGAGGAGGTGTGCTCCGGTGGGCTAGCCTTAGCGTTAGCTTTGGCTGAACGAGTATGCCGCCGAGTCGTCACCCACTCGCCCCGCTGTGAGGGCTCTAATGCCGGAGTCGGGGGCTGTTTATCTCCGCCTGTGGCACCCAGACTGTCCGCTACGGGAATAACGCTGCTCTCACACTCTCTAACACTCTCTAAAGTCTGGATGCACTCCTCTAACTCTTATATCTTCTCCGTCAGAGTGCTCACTAACACACACCTATCACAAATAAAATTATCACTAACAGCGGAGGAAGAATGTCTAAACATCCTGCACTCTACACACTGAACGAGCTGAACGGTAGACATGATAACGTACCTCTGTGTCGGAGTTTTAGTTGTTTGTAGCTGAATTCCATTTCTTGTTCTTAGCGTTCTCCAAAAATCGCAAAAAAAAGGCGAAGCCGAATATTATGAAGATATAAAAGCTAGTTGCTGTTAATATTATAATTGTATAAATGAAAAAGCTACGATACAAAAACAGGAAATCTACAAACTGATAACGATCAGTCAACTACGATCTGAGCCAGAAGAGGGCTGTTCCCTTAATTCCTACTACATTTTCTGATCTTTGAAGGAGAATCAGGCTAATCAACCTGTTGCCAATGAAAACAGTAGCATTCATAGCGAGCCATAGCGAGGTTACAATAGATTGTTACCATAGTACTGTAAGTGCCAGAAAATTTAAAGGACTAATGTACAGTATATATGTTTTCCTTTTATTGGGCACTGCATTTGTATGTGTATATACGGTTATTGAATATATGTACTAAGGTAGTCAGCATATGAAACATCATTTGACAAGATTATTTACTGTTTGATTTGCTGTGTTTACTTTATTTCATCTGGAGAAAAATATGTGTGCTGTAAAACTGGAACTGTTGTTGAACTGAGTTGATCCGAGTGTGGAAATTGTTTGTTTTTCTCATCACTTTGCCGGTTGAAAAGGAATATTTTAAAACTTATTTTAAAATACATTTTAATGAACAATGTCCAAATTATTGATGTATTTACACAGACTAGAGTCACAGTTCTCCAACGATGCTGTAATGATGATAAAGAACAGCTGAGGTACAGTGACCAAGCTGATGGTGAAAGTCCCGAGGTGAATGATGATGAAGATGCAGAATAACCAGATAGAAAAGACAGTCTGAGGAAATGGGTGTGCATTTTTGTGTGCATTTTTTATCCACCTTGCTTAAAAAAAGTGGTTGTACTAAGTATTTATTTTGTAGTGTATCATCATAATGGTTACATATATTTTACATATATTTCTGAACTGTGGCAAAACGCTGAGATTCATCTACTAAGACAAATCTGTAGAAAGGCAGAACGAAAATGGAAAAAGGACAGGCTGCATATTTCCTTTCAATTATTTAAAGATTCGCTTACATCTTACCAATCTGCTGCTAAATCTGCAAAAGCTGCATATTTCTCTAATATAATTCAAACAAATCATTCTAAACCTAAGGTTCTGTTTTCAATTATTCAGTCTGTTGTTAATCCTTTGGCTAATACCTTGACTGTCGCTTCTGATGCTGTTTGCGAAGGCTTCTTGAGATTCTTTAACGACAAAATTAAAACCCTAAGATGTGGCATTTGCCCCACCTTAACATTAAAGGATTCACCTACCACGCCTTCTGTCCGTACGTTTTGGGAGGTTTTTGAACCCATCAGTGTCCAGGTTTTGAAGCAGGTGATTGACAGGCTTAAACCCTCTTCCTGCCCTAACGATATCAGCCACCCAAGATTCCTAAGTTCAATTCTGGATTCGATTGGGCCAGGCTTGGTATCCTTTATCAATAAATGTCTTCAAACGGGTTGTGTTCTGGCCAATCTTAAGATAGCTACTCCTCTGCTCAAGAAGCCTTCACTGGATTCCTCTGCCCTAAAGAATTTTTGGCCTATCTCAGTCTTGCTTTTTGTTTCTAAGGTTTCTAAGGTTTTAAACTACAGTGTTTTGTGACTAACATGGGTATTCACGAGGTCTTTCAATCTGGTTTTAAGTCTGCTCATAGTACAGAGTCCGCCCTTCTGAGAGTGCTAAATGATATTTATGTCTCCACTGACTCTGGAAACTCTTCCTGGATCTATCGGCGGCCTTTGATACTATCGATCACTCTATACTATTATCTAGATTAGAGTCTTGGGTGGGTCTAAAGGCAAATGTTCTGAAATGGTTTCAGTCATATTTGTCTGATAGACAGTTTTTAGTAAAGATGGGTCATTTCACTTCTTCCCGGGCACCTCTGACCTGTGGTCTTCCAAAAGGCTCTATTCTGGCTCCATCTCTGTTCTCTCTCTATATGCTACCTCTGGGTTCTATCTTACGGAAATATGATGTATCTTTTAATTTCTATGCAGATGATACTCAAATTTATCTTCCCATCAAAAGAAAGAACGTTACTGCTACTACTAATCTTTTGCAGTGCTTAGAGGAGGTTAAATCATGGCTCGCTCAAAACTTTCTCTTTCTAAATGAAGACAAGACCGAGGTAATTGTTTTTGGTATTAATGAGAACTCTCAGTGTTTCAGCCCTGATCTGGACAGTTTATCTGTCTTCAGATCATCGCAGGTGCGTAACCTGGGTGTTCTCATTGACCAGCATCTAAAATTTGATAAACATATCGCCCCCGTTATTGGATCCAGTTTTTATCAGCTTCGACTACTCGCCAAAATGAAACACTTCCTCACCCCCAAAACTCTAGAAATGGCGGTTCATGCATTCATTACGGCTCGTCAAGATTACTGCAATTCATTATACTGCGGTATCTCCAAATCTCAAATTGCTCGCTTACAGCTTGTCCAAAATGCAGCAGCAAAATTCCTTCGTAAAAATCGTAAACATAATCACATCACTCCGATTCTGAAAGAGCTACACTGGCTGCCATTCTCTCAGAGAATTCATTTTAAAATCCTCCTGTTTGTGTATAAATCGTTACACAACCTAGCACCAGTTTACCTCTCTGATGTTCTTCACCCTTATTCTCCTTCCAGAACTCTAAGATCTTGTGATCAGGCTCTATTAGTAGTCCCACGCGTGAGGCTCAAGAGCAGAGGGGCACGGGCGCTTGCGGTAGCAGGACCTCAACTTTGGAATACTTTGCCTTTAGAGATCAGACTGGCACCTTCTCTATCCGCTTTTAAGTCCTTGCTCAAAACTTATTTTTTTTCATTAGCATTTTAATTCCGCTAGGTGTCCTACTTTGTGTTTATTGTGTGTTTTATGAGTATGTTTTTATGTGAAGCACTTTGGTCAGCCTGACGGCTGTTGTAAATGTGCTATACAAATAAATTGAACTTGAACATATATTTTCTCAGTTTGTAATAATTATTACAAATAAAAAAAAAATACATTCCTTGAGATATAAAATAGATTTTTGGGTCAGATCCTTTAATAATAAGAATAATAGAATAATAAGACAAGTTTGTCTAAAATACAGCTGGAAACCTGAATATTGTGGGTTATTTCCAGTCAAACGCTTTAAAATGCAGGATTTTAAATGTGTTTTAAAAAGAAACTTAGGATCCACTTTTAAAACCTGTTCATATCGACTTTATTCAGCAGTGGAATTTAAGAAGCATCAGAGTGTTTAATTTTTGTACCCCTGACTAGAGAAAAAAAAGCTTGTGGTTACAACATAAACTGAGGTAACTGTTTGTGCCTTCTACATTACATCACCTCTCACATTATTGCACCTTCGTGAGAGATTTAAGTCAAAAAGGTTAGATTACTATAGATACATAGACTTCCCATTCTCTTTTGTTTTTAACCTTGTGTTGTTTTTACAGCAGGTACCAAAAGAAATTCCCATGTGTGTCACCTGGCCAGGTGAGGCCCCGCCCACTGCAGAAGGCTCCCAGAGGAAAGGGTAGTCAGTTTGGAGCTGAGTATCTACAGTACACATCTCCTCAAAGCTACTCATGTCTAGTAGCCAAGGTAAGTCTGCTGTTATACAATAAAAATTTATCATTTTGAGAGGACACCCCGAGATGCATTTAAATTGTTCCTTGCTATGTTCTACAGATTTCTTGGCTAGTGTTGGTGCAAGGCAGGTGTTTCTCTGGCATTGTGTTGTATACAGTAGGCTGTTTAAATATTGTGCATGCTTTGTCTTCTTGTTTCCTTACTCTCCCACATGATGCTCTTTTTTACTCCTGTCTCTACTGGTGATGATAGTGAACAATGCTTTGCTGGTTATTTAAAAAGGAAAAAATAGAATTAACATTTAATTTTAAAACTCAGCTCTTGTTTAACATTAAGTGAATATCTGTTGTTTTAGTGACGTAATTAGAGGCGCAGTGTAATTAGATCCATAATAAATAAACAAACATCAGCCCCACAGTGTAGTAGTAGTGAAGGTGGATTTATAGATGTTCTTTATATTAATAATACATTATTCATTAAATAAACATCTGCAAAAACAAGATAAATATGGAATGTAGGCATGGGGCAAAGATCCTTTAGACTATGAGTGCCCCTTTGAAACACATTGAATAAGAGCTTGACAATCAGACACTACAAAGCTCGAGCTTAACTAGGAAACGTAATCATTGTTAAACAAGGCACAGGTGTAAGGAATAAGTGACATGTGACTTACTGGGGCTAATTGGTAGTGAAGGTCTGCACCTCTTTGTTGATACAGTACAATGATGGGCAAAAACAAATTATTAAAAACACTAAATAATGAGAGGAAGTGGCCATTTGCCACGTATTTATTTTTTAACAGCTGTGTTAGTTAGTTTATGAACCACAGACATGTAGCTGTTTTTTATTTTTGTTTTTTTCAACCTACAAAGTCAAGAGAGATTAAATGAATAGGTAAGACTACAATAAATATATTAAAAAAAACTTTAACTTCGAGTTCAAGCACATTTCTACACTCCTCTCCCACACTTAAACATGCAGGTGTTTTTGAGTACACATACACAGACACACACACACACACACACACACACACACACACTTCTTATGCCCATTTTTCGCCTTCTTGGCCAGCACGATGGCCAAGAGATATACTGCACGTGAATATGTGAAATTATATGTGACAATGACAGTGATCAGCAGAAGAGATGCCAGGTTGAAAGTGAGGAGGGTTTAGAGGAGGAAGCAGAGGTTGAGGATGACACAGAGTATAACACGAGGAGGAAGACTTTGACGTTGTGACGCTGAAGTTGTGGTCTAATTTCGGTCCAAAAATGGAACCAAACTCTAGCCCTAACCTGATATCCCATAGGACGAGTGGATGATATCCTGTTTTCAACTTCTCCTTGCGGATTCTATTGCAACCATTGTCATGTGGCATGAACATGACAAACCTGGAGGGGGGAGGGGTTTATGGAAACACCTGGAAAGAGGTAGACCAGGTGAATATTGAAACCTATTTGGGTGTGAGGTTTTTGTGTGGCTACAGATCCAGCAACAAAACTGCATCTGACTTATGGGATGAGGGCACTGGTCAGGGAATTTTTCACACTAAAATGTCAGACCTCAATATCCTGTTACTGTACATGTGATTCATCAGGAGAATTGATTTCACCCCTGCAGGGGGTGGGCGGGTCCGAGAAATTCATTTAAATTTTATTTGTATAGTCGCTTTTAACAACTGTCATTGTTGCAAAGCAGCTTTACACAATCAAAAGAATTATTTAAGTTTGTATGGAATGTGTATGAATCAAAATGGTCAGTTTGTCCCTGGTGATCAAGCCGAGGGCGACAGTGGCAAGGAAAAACTCCCTGAGATGGTAATAGGAAGAAACCTTGAGAGGAACCAGACTCAACAGGGAACCCATCCTCATCTGGGTGAAACAGGAATCAAGAATTGATCTGCATTTATAATATAACAGTTGATGTTAATTGATGTTAATATGGAGTCCAGGTAGTTTATTGGAGACTCAGGTAGACTTGTAGGAAATTCCAGTTTTGAACTATCGAGCAACTGCAGCCAAGTCAAGTCTCCAGAGAAACAGCTGTCAACACCAGTCGAAACTAGAACCATCTTCATAGTAGAGTGAAACCATCCCCAGACACCAGATGCATCCCAAAGTTCAAAACATTGTAACGCCCAGCTAAAATATCTTTAACTAATGTTACAAAAAAAAAAACGAGATCTTTATCTCCGTGTCAGTGTCCTTTAAAATCCAGTGAGCAAGAGTGACACAAACAAGACCAATTCAAACCAATCAAAAGTGTATTATACAAAAAGGGAAACAAAAAGGTGCACCAACCAAGAAAACTATTAAAGAAAACAATATTTACAAAATATATACAATCAAAAACGGAGTGTGTGTGAATGTGTAAAATGTCCAACGTCCGGGTTATTGTATGTGTGTGCGAAGGAGATGGATCGGTCTCACCAGAAATGGTGGTATAATCCCAGGAGGCCGATGTCGGAGAGTGAGAACAGTGACGAAGCAGTTCAGTCATGATAATTCCAATGTAACGGAAAACCCACAGGAAACAGTCCTCGTCAGTCTCTTTGAATCCTCCAATACAACAAACGTGAGAACAGCGCGCTGTGACTCCTAACTCCCTCCTCCAGTGCTTTGCCGGGCCGGCTTTTATTTCCGGGTCATGTGACCACGTGCGTCAACATCTTCCCGCGTCAACAGGCAACGTAGTCTTGCGACAGTGGGAGTGGGAACCAATACACATAGAACATAGGCACAAGAAAACCTTAGTGGGGATAATCAATACAGTGCTGCAGCTGTCTTTACTTTAAGCCGACTTAATTACACAATATAAAATGCCCCTTATGTGGCAGTGCAACATAGCCCCATAACCTCCCAGCTTCCGGCGTATGAGGAGAGGTCCATCTTAACACAAAATAAAACCACATTACATTACTGGTTATTGTGGGTTGCCCTATGGTTGTGTAATTTATTGGTCCTTTTATAAATTTTAAATGCTGCTGGATCCCCCCACTTGGGCGCTAGCTTAGCAGTGTATTTTGACGTGCAGAGGAGAGTGGGTGAGTCTCTCGGCCAAACCAGATCGCCCAGTGGCACGTGCGGTTTGTGCCGCTGGGAATTCCTGGAGCTGGCTTGTTTGGCTTTCTTACTCAGGGTTTTGGGTTTCCTCCTCTGCTGGGTTTCTTGAGTTACGCCGGAGAAAAGTTGGTCAAGATTGGGTGGACAGTCAATGCGTCAAGCCCATAGTCCCTGAAGGGACCTGCTCTGCGATAGCTCCACTGGTGTTGTCCCCGTGGTTTCACAATGGGTGGAACTAATCGCAGAGTGGAATTCCGGTAGCAGTAGCAGTACTGGTCCTTATACGACTGTCATTGATCCTTTGGCAGACTTTAAAGACCCTGATGAATTCCCGTACATCCTTGCACACCGAGGGCCACCAGACGTCCTCTAACAACCCCAACAGGGTTTTTAGCTGCCCCCTGTGGCTGCCAGATGTGTGTGATATTGGTGCAAGGACTGAGGGATCACCAGTTGGGGCCTTTCACCTTGCGTCACCGCCGCTCTGCGATATATTGCCCCCGGGTGATACATGAAGGAACTCCTCTGGCTCGGCGTCTTCCCAGGGTACTCCCCAGCAGTCAGTTGATCTATTTTCCGGTCGTCCTGTTGGGCTTGCGTTATTCACCCTGGGGTTCATGTTGGTAAATATGTAGCCCCCCCG
Organism: Channallabes apus; assembly: GCA_030522415.1. Lineage (NCBI taxonomy): Eukaryota > Metazoa > Chordata > Actinopteri > Siluriformes > Clariidae > Channallabes > Channallabes apus. Next base: position 26,616,136 of record CM060104.1, read on the forward strand.
CTCGTCGTCCACGATGTCTCCATACCGTGAACAGTCACTGCGGATGCGTGGATGCTCACTACAGGAGGGCGAGGCCGGTTGCTCTTTTGATGTAAACAGCTTGGCTGTATGAGCTGCAACCGCTGGGGGAACATCATAGGTGTAATGGCTTACTGGGCCCTGTACCTTTTTCTTGGGTGCCGTGAATGGAGTGCTAGGCGTGGGCTGTGCAGAAGAGGGTGATGGAGTAGGGGAGCCAGCTGGTGGTCGGCGAAGAACAGGATGGCTAGTGAGACCCAGCTTTTGCATCTGCTCCTCCCACATAGCATCTCTCCGCAGAAAACAGTCAACAACCGCTCTCTCCAGCTTTTCAAGAGCCTCCTGAACGTAGTTCTTTAACCCTGCTAAGCTAGCATCCACCACCTGCCGAAAACTAATTTCCCAATTTATCACACTGTTACAAGTATTAACCTCAGTCTGCAAAGTTTGAACTACAGCCATACCCGAGACACGACCAACACCCTCATTGTCATCAGTCTGTTTGTTAAACATGTACAGTGAACTTAAAGAACTAACTGCACAATCTACAGTGTTCTTAGCTATCTGTACAGATTTTAACCTGCCTGAGCCGATCCTATTTGCAAAACTAGCATTGACATTCATCCTGCTCATTAGCTTCAAAACACCCCCGACACCCAACAAAAGATCCCCGTACGGGCCACCACTATGTAACGCTCAGCTAAAATATCTTTAACTAATGTTACAAAAAAACCCGAGATCTTTATCTCCGTGTCAGGGTGCTTTAAAAACCAGTGAGCAAGAGTGACACAACCAAGACCAATTCAAACCAATCAAAAGTGGCAGTGCTACAACATGTAATGTTCACAAGAGCTGACGTTAATAAAAAAGATTGAGTACAACATTAGGTGATAATGTATGTATTATGGATGATTAATGATGAAATAAAATGATCTGATCAAAAGTGACCGGGAACATCATGAGGACATTACAGGAGGACATTTTAATTTATTTTTTTGTCCTCTGGTACACAGCAAATTCCCCAGTGTTGAATTAACTCTTAGTGTTGAATTAATAACCATCAGTGTTCACTTTTGAGCACTGTCGCCTTGCACCTCCAGGGTCCGGGTTTGATTCCCGGCCAGCCTCGATTCCCGTCTCTGTGTGCATGGAGTTTGCATGTTCTCCCCGTGCTTGGTGGGTTTCCTCCGGGTACTCCGGTTTCCTCCAGAGTACATGCAGTATAACATGCAGATTAGGCTAATTGGCGTTCCCAAATTGACCATAGTGTGTGAATGAGTGTGTGTGCTCTGCGATTGATTGGCCAGGGTGTACCCTGCCTCGTGCCCCGAGTCTCCTGGGATGGGCTCCAGGTCCCTGCGACCCTAAATACAAGATAAAGCGGTATAGAAGATGAATGAATGAATGTTTACATTTGCTGAATTGGACAAAAACAAATCTGAAAGTGGAAATCAATAATGAGCCTTTTACATTGTAAAATAAGTTAAGTGCAGAAACAAAAGGGGATGTGATACAAGTATGTTTGTGTACATTGTATACTAATGTATGTATATTTCCTCCTGGAAGCTAAATGTCACAATAGACATTTAAAAAGTGAAGCATAGTCCTAATCGAGTCTACAGTACCTAGGTGTAACACTTGACTGCACTTTAATATACAAATGTTATAATAAACCAAAAAAAAAAATTGGTCGTATTCAGTATTTTTCAAATTCAAATTTTATTTGTCACATTCACAGTCATACACAGTACGATATGCAGTGAAATGCTGGTACAGTATGACCGCGAGTGACCTTAAAAAGAAAATAAAAGCTTATAGGAATAAATATTAATAAAAAGAAATACGGAAGAAAATAAATTTAACTAGTAAAATAAACTGTACAATAAGGGCATAATAAAAATATTACAAAATATGGAAATATAGAAAGATAGGGGGGAAAAGTATATATAAAATTTTTAAAGTGGCAATGGCTGTGCAAATATGCATGAAAAATGACTTATGAAAGTGTCATGTGCAATGGTCCAGATATATAAATATGTAGTGCATAAATGTGTCCATGATTGTCCAGTCAATGTTTAAAAAGATGTTATTACTCCTGTGTGGTGATGTGATTGAGAGACCTTATCGCCTGCGGGAAGAAGCTCCTCCTCAGTCTCTGTGTTGGTCTTCAGGGAGCGGAATCGCTTCCCAGACCGCAACAGAGAAAACAGTCCATTGTTAGGATGGCTGAGGTCCTTCACCATCTTCCTGGCTTTGGTCCAGCACCGCTTGCTGTAGATCGAGTGCAGGTCAGGGAGCTCAGTGCGGATGATGCACTCAGCTGATCACACCACCCTCTGTAGAGCTCGTCTGTCCTGCATGGTGCTGTTTCCAAACCAGGTCGTGATGTTTCCCGTCAGGATGCTCTCTATGGTACATGGTAGAAATTTCTGAGCACCTTAGAGGGCAGTCTGAAGTCTCTCAAGTGTCTGAGGTGGTAGAGACGCTTTTTCACCACGGTGTGAATGTGACAGGACCATGACAGATCCTGCGCCATGTGAACACCGAGGTATCGGAAGCTGTCCACTCTCTCCACTGGGCTCCTGTTGATGACTGGGGTCTGGTAGCTCCTCTCCTGCTTTGTACTAAAGTCCACTATCAGCTCATTTGTCTTGCTGATGTTCAGGAGGAGATTGCCTGGTTCCTCTGGCACCAGTTCTCCAGATTTCCAATCTCCTCTAGGTAGGCAGACTCATCATTGTTGGTGATCAGGCCCACCACGACAGTGTAGTCAGAAAACATGATGATGGCAGTGGAGTTAGTAGTGGCCACGCAGTCGTGGGTGTACAAAGAGTACAGCAGGAGGCTCAGAACACAACCCTGGGGGGCTCCAGTGCTGAGAGTGAGTGAGGCTGAGACATGTCCACCCATCCTTACTGCCTGTGGTCTGCCAGTCAAAATTGGAGATCCACTGACACATTGATGAGCTGAGTCCCAGGTGCTCCAGCTTGGTGGTGAGTATAGACGGAATTATGGTATTAAATGCTGAGCTGTAGTCGATGAAGAGCATTTTAACATAAGTGTTCAGGTGAGTGAGCGATGTGTGGAGGAGATGTGAGATTGCATCATCTGTGGAACGGTTCTGGTGGTATGCAAACTGTAGTGGGTCCAGTGTGTCGGGTAGTGAAGTAATGATGAAGTCTCTGACCAGGCGCTCAAAGCACTTTTCTCACTACTGAGGTGAGGGCTACAGGGCGATAGTCATTGAGAGAAGCAGGATTTGGTTTCTTTGGGACAGGAACAATGATGGACTGTTTGAAGCATGTAGGGATCACTGACTGAGATTAAGAGATGGTGAATATCTCTGTGAACACAGGTGCTAACTGGTCTGCGCAGGCTCTGCGGATACGACCTGAGATGCCATCTGGTCCTGCTGCTTTCCTGGTGTTCACTCTCTTGAAGGTTCTCCTCACGTCATGCTCGGTGATGATGAACACGTTTCCGGTGCTGGCAGCATCTTCCTGTCTGCAGCCGTTAGCATTATCATCGCTAGCGTCTTTAGCTGCAGCCTTGAAGTGAGCATAGAAGGTGTTCAGCTCGTCTGCCAGAGTCGCGTCCGCGTTCATCATACTGCTTGTTGGTGTTTTATAGTCCATAATTGTCCTTAATCCCTGCCACAGGCTCCTAGAGTCACTCTGTTGGAGTTGTGACTCTAGTTTCCGTCCATAGCGCTCCTTCGCCTCTTTCACCGCTTTCCGCACGTTATATGCCGCAGCCTTGTATGGTTCCATGTCCCCCGACGCAAGTCCCGCGTTGTAGGCAGCGGTGCGAGGTCTCAGATCGTCGCGGATGGTTTTATCCACCCACGGCTTCTGGTTGGGAAATGTTCTCATAGTCTTTTTCTCCACGGTATCATCCGCTAGTTTTCCAATGAATCCCACAACTGCTTCCGTAAACACGCTGACATCATCGGAGTTGTTTCTGAACATGTCCCAGTCTGCGTCATCAAGTGCGTCCTGTAACGTGGCCACCGATTGGTCCGTCCAGCGCGCGACCTTCCTGTTTCAGCCTTTGTTTGTATTTTGGCATGAGGAAGATGGCGGTGTGGTCAGATTTACCAAATGGTGGACGAGATTGTGCCTTATAGCCATCCTTGACTGTTGTATAACAATGATCTAGTGTCCTTTCACCCCTGGTGGGGGAGGTGATATGCTGATAAAAGTTTGGCGCTGTGCGTTTGAGGTTGGCACTATTAAAGTTCACTTAGGCACTCCCCTTGACTTCCCCGAGTCCCGCGTCCTGTCCATGCGGTGAACCGAGAAGAACTCGGCCGGCTGGATGGCGTGGTCCGACACTGCTTGGTTCAGCCATGTCTCGGTGAAGCAGAGGTGATTGCAGTCCAGAATGTCTCTCTGGAACTTTATCCTGGCCCTGAGGTCATCGAGTTTGTTCTCCAGTGACTGGACGTTGGCGAGCAGGATGCTAGGCAGAGGTGTGCGGTATGCATGGGCTCTCAGCCTGTTCCTGATGCCGGCTCGTTTCCCTCGTGGCTGCCGCTTCGCGTCCATTGTTCTCCCTCAGGATCTCACTCGGCCAGCTCGGATCCAGAGTTAAAAAACGTCGAATTGTGAGTACATTGTATACCAATAGAAACAAGAGTGTCTCTATCATACCTAATGTACTCAATGGTGGTGATTTTGCAGATTTTAAAACACTGAAAACTAACTTAAAAAACTAAACAAAGAAAAGGTGGTCGGAGCAGTCGTGACGGCAGCCGACCTCACCGGCACCATCTTCAGGATCTTGTAGTGTTATCATAATGGTTACATATTCTTAGTTATAGATTATTCTAATAATTATCACAAATAAAATTAATGAATACATTCCTCGACATATAAAATATATTTTTGGCTCAGATATATTTTTGGTTCAATCAGTAGACGTTCAGCTGTACAGCACAATACAGACTGTCCCTTGACCTCAAATGTTTGTTTCTACTTGAGATTCTCTCTCCACCATCCCCAGAACAACTACACTTGGTCTTTACACTTTAATGTTTTATTTTTGGTTTTACAAGTGTTTAACATCCTGACAATGCAGCACAGTCAACTTGGGCAATGATTATAAGAGCATTTTTTTCAGGGGCGGTTTTGTAAAATGTTTGTGTCAAATGTCAGTGTTGATTGACGTGATGCTAATGCCCAGCCCAACCAGAGGCAAATCTGCTTTAGTATTTTGTGAGCTTAACAAACAATCAAAAATTTAAAGTAAATTTTCTCTATCTGAATGCCAAAACCTCTATACAACATGACTATTAAAAAAAAATAATAATAAACAATGACAAATGTTAGTAAACACAGAACTAATTTAATTACAAACTCCATTAGCCAGCTTGGACTTGGACTAATGTAGACATTTAACTGGAATGAATATTTAAATCTTGAAATAACAAACAAAGGAAACATCTTAAAACAAGACAAAAGCATGAACTGTTATGTATACAGTACAACCATTATAATTGTATTTAATACTCCCACACCCACCAGGAGAGAATGACTAACCTGTGAAACCATTCAGTAAAACTTATCAAAAACCCCCTCCCTTTGCTAATCATCATGTTGCTGCTGTTTAATCCTGCTCATTTATCTCTGCCTGTTTGTGTAGATGAGATTGATTCTTCTGCTCCTGGGGTGTGTGTGGGTGTGTGAATGTTACCCCGATGGTCAAGTTTCATCCAGTTGTGATAACATGACTCCTTCTCACAGAAGCTCGGCTCAGACTAGTACGCCTCCGTACACTGTTACAGCCGACACCAGCAGCTATACACAAGGAGACACCATCACTGGTAAGACATGATGCTTTAGAGTCACTTGCCTTGCATTCACACAACTCATGTGTGACATTTTGATAAAAAAAAAAAGAAAATTCTACATGAATCCACAGTTAAGTGTTAATGAATCCCTGGCTCAATCCTACAGCACATGTGGTCTAAATGTGTATCTGGGTATTATGAGGAAGAATACAGCTTGTAATCAAGTAACAGGGTTCTCCGGTGAGTCTATTTACAGAGTACAGCAAAGCTAGTACAAAGCCCTGCACATATCCAGTACTGTGCAATCATCTTAAACCCCTCTTCTCCCTTCTTCATAGTTCAATGAGCCAGACTTTCTTGTTTTGTTCTTGTTTTTCTAATGTAGTCTTGAGGAATAATAGGAACTTTTTTGGCTTGCTTTCTTGGCAAGATTTTGTCTCTCTTTCGGTCCTGTCCGTGTATCTGATCTTTTTCAGCGGAAAGTTTTATTTGTATATTAAGCCAGACAGTGACACAAATCATAAAATGATAAATGAATAAAACGGAATCTAACTTAAGGTATAAACCAGTGAGAAACAGATGATCAGGCCAGTGATTAGTTATACTGCAGATGCTAAATACTGAGAGGTTAGAACAGACGAGAGGGGAAATGAGGTCGCTGTTGAGGATGTTACATAAACAACCAGGTTTTAAATTGTATTTTTAGATACTTTTCAGCCTGTCACAGTAAAACATCGGTTCCTGTTTCTTTAATCCAATTGAATTGAATCTTTTAATTTTATTTAACATAAGAAAATGAGGGGGTCAAAACCTTTGCACATCACTGTACATATATCAAACAATCACTTGAACAATTAATTGAATTACTTGTAATTTGACCAATTAGTTTTTAAAGACCTATACAGTGGGAAAAATAATTATTTGATCCCCTACATATGTTGTACGTTTTTCCACTTACAAATAAATAAAGGGTCTATAATTTTATGATGGGTTTATTTTAAAGGATAGAGACAAAAAAATGGGTCTGAGTTGAAAAAAAAATAGTTGCCTTTCAGTCAGTAAAATAAGTATTCAATCTCCTACCAGCCAACAATAATTCTGGGTTCCACAGACTTCTTGTATGCTACTGTGGTACACTAATTTAAGAAGATGCTCCTAATGACAACTAACTCCTTATGTGTATAAAAGCCACCTGTCAAGAAGCTTGGTAAGAAGAAGACAACTGTTGGAGTGATTATTGGCAAATAGAAGAAATACAACTTAACCATCACCCTCGGCCTGGAGCTCCATGCATTTACACGGGCGGAGCTTGTGAATGATCTCAAGGAAGTTGGGACCACAGTCATCATTGGTAACTCGATATAGATTTAAATCCTGTTGCACAGGTTTCTCCACCAAGTACTAAGTCATATTTAGGTTTTAGCCTGTATTTAGGCTTTTGGCAGACACTTTTATCCAGAGCAACATACACGAGCTTACGTTTCCCATCATTAGATTCATTATTAGACTAGGTCGCTAACTAAGTACCGTTAGTCAAACACTGTTGGTAAGGGAGAGATTAATCCCCAAGTGCTGAAGAAACATATATTTATTACGTCATCATTTAAAGATTGCCAGATTACCATTTAAAGAGGAAGTTCATTCTACAATCTAGGTGCCAGAACAGAAATGAGTTTGGATGAGCTGAATAGTGCTGGAGGATCAGAGGGAACAGGGTGCAGTGTGTGGTGTGATTAGAGCTGAGACGTAGGTAGGTGCTGTGCCATTTTTAGCTTTGTAGGCAAGCATCAGGGTTTTGAATTTGATGCGTGCAGGTGCAGGAAGCCAGTGCAGGGAGCGGAAAAGTGGGGTGGTGTGGGAGAACTTGGGAAGGTTAAAAACGAGACATGCAGCTGCATTCTGGATCAGCTGCCGAGGACACATGTTGGACAGGTGCAGACCTGCCAGGAGTGAGTTAGTAGTTCAGTCTTGAAATAACAAGGAGCTGAACAAGCACCTGAATAGCCTGTGAAGAAAGCAATGGAGACATTTTTCGGATGAAGAAATTGACAAAAGCGAGTGAGGTTAGCAGCATGTGGTGAAAATGACAGTTGATTGTCCAGAGTTACCCCAAGATTGCAAGCAGTGGCTGAAGAGATCACAAGGTCTTCCACGATACTTACAAAATATGCAAGGGAACAAATAAATATTTTCCCAACTGTAGAATATAGCAACTCATGTAATGATGCCAAAAAAAGAGTGGCCACATGCACAAACGGCAGCAGAAATGATTACTAGTGCTAGAGTTAACAAGCAACAAAAACACAAGTGATACAACCTTATACTGTAAAATTTGCTCAACTTTCAGCTTTCTCTGAATGCTTTTTACTCTTGCTATAAAGTTTAAAATGTAATTAGTTTTATGTGTATTTGACCTACTTCTCACTTTCCAGTTTAGGCTGTGCTTTTGTTTGGGTTAAATGGCATATGATACCATTTGAGACTTTATAACCTACAATAATGCTGGTGTAACCTATCACTCTGATAAATGGACAACACAAAAGGGCATCAAACTTAAAACTTTGCTTAGGGTGGTATTTCTAGCACACACAAAAATGTTAAATAATGTACAGTAGTTGTACTTGTCTGAGAAATGGGGTTAATGGCAGCTCTAGACGTAGATTATGCGAAGAAGGTGAGCGAGAGAGAGCAGTGCCCAACCCTGTATTTATGCTCAAGTTACGAAGGAGGAGTGTTTGTTTTATATACAAAGACTAACAATAAAACAGAAAATCTAAAATAAAACTAGAGACAAGAAGCAAGTAAAAGAAGAGCATCCACAATGCAAAAACTCTCCAGATTTTACTCAGTCTCGGCTCCATTGTTTGATTTTAGCCAACTAACATACTGTAGCAAATAATGAATACGTAAATTATTCAGTTCATTGTTTGTGAGGATGATCAGTGTCTCAGACAGAGTTTGGTGTCATTGCTCATCAGTATCGGACTAATGTAAAAAAAATAAATAAATAACGTGTTAATGAGCTGAACAATGTTATAAAAGGATTCAGAGTGAATTAATTTACAGTTAAATAGCAAACTAACCTCTGCGACTGCCTTTGCAGTGACTCTAAGTGCGACATCAGGGAGTTTTAAAGGGTTTCTCCTGGAAGCGAGGCAGGTGGGAGGGAACAGCGCTGTCGGTTCCTTCAGTTTGGTGGGCTCTGACTCCCAGCTCCTGACCTGCTCTGGAGTGTCTGTAAGTTTCCTTAAATAAATAATTCCACACAATATACACAATCATTTAATGAGACAAATGCACTGTAGTGGAAGGAACACAAAAAGACATTTATTCCTTCAGAACTCTGCGGTTTCCCAAACTTCAGGGACTTCAAAAACACGAATCCAAAGTAAATGGAAAGCACCAACATCTGGCAACCCTGGCAACATTGAATTCAGGTAAGAGTCCTGCGTTCATTTCCATTTACCTTCTGGTGTCTAAACAGGATATCAATATTTCAATATTACTCAGGATCAATTAAATTCCAGTTAAACACTGCGCACATGTCGTATCATTGACTAAATAAGAAACAAAACCAGCTGTCAGAGTAAAGAAACGTTTATCTTTCCTCTTATTGTACAGCAGTTTGTCCACTATTATTATTATTATTATTATTTGATTAGTTTCATGTTGGCGGCGCGGTGGTGTAGTGGTTAGCACTGTCGCCTTGCACCTCCAGGGTCTGGGTTCGATTCCCCGGCCAGGCTCGATTCCCGTCTCTGTGTGCATGGAGTTTGCATGTTCTCCCCGTGCTTGGTGGGTTTCCTCCGGGTACTCCGGTTTCCTCCCACAGTCCAAAGATATGCAGGTTAGGCTAATTGGTGTTCCCAAATTGCCCGTAGTGTGTGATTGGGTGTGTGTGTGTATGTGTGTGTCCCCCTCGATGGATTGGCACCCTGTTCAGGGTGTACCCCGCCTAGTGCCCGAAGTCTCCTGGGATAGGCTCCAGGTCCCCCGCGACCCTGAACAATGGATTAAGCGGTATAGAAAATGAATGAATGAATGAATAGTTTCATGTTGCCTTTTTACATTTAATGTTAAGTAAAGTCTATTAAAACAATGACTTCCTGTTCCCTGTTCAAGCAACTACAAAGCATAACCTCCTCTGTATTAACGATTACAAAAAAAATTGCTACACTTTTACCCCATCTGTTACAAAGTGATGGCACTGGAAACTCTTCCAAAAGAAAAAAGTTTAATAAGCATGTCTAATTGCAGAAAAGTCTACAATATTGACTTTATAAAAAATATACATCAATCAGCCATAACATTAAACCTGGCATTGTTTAATGCATGACATTAAACCTGGTATTGTTTAGGTTCCCCTTGTGCTACCAGGGAGGCTCTGCCACCAGAGGTCTTGTGGGGTCATGTCCAAAGTGCCAAACACTACAGCCAACCCCCAGATTGTTTGCTTTGGGTGCTGGGCTTCAGACTTGTTTGTCTGTTTGGATTTGAGATTTGTGCAATTTGGAGACCGGGTCAACAACCTTGGACTCTTTGCCTGCTGGCCTCCATATGTGTCCGTCTGTGGTGCAGTAGGTATTCTAGTGCCATTCTCCTGCGGCCAACCTTGATTTGGTTATGGTCCTCATGGGCACAGGAGTGCCTTGGATGCTTCTAATCATGTAACCATTCACTGATTAGCCATACCATTATGACCTGCCTCTGTCATGTTCTGGTTGATCAGTGGTCATGTTGAGGATCCACCATAGTGTACGAGTCCCTGTGAATGAACTGTTACTGTAGAAACAAAGTATTCGAATGCACTGCTGTCAGATCTGCGGATGCAGAAAATGAAACATCCCTTGACCAATAAAAACCTAGAATGTATCAGTGCTGTGCAATAATGTACTCTTAACAAACAGTAAATAGTAACGGACTCAAGTTTTTAAATCTTTCTGTTTTGTAATTCCCTGCTCATGGTTTTATTCTCAGAGCCACATTTGTCTATAATACTGCCACCTTTTGGGTAGGAGTGAAGAGCTCACAGATCACCTACAGCGGCTCACCGGTGAGAGTCAATGGCTGAAGAATAGTTTTTTTCTTGACTTTCTTGTTTTAATATTAATATTTTAATATTAAAGAAAATTCCTTGTTTTAATATTGTATGAGATGAAAATGCATCTATTTATCTATGTATTGATGTATAATACAAAATAAGCAGGAAGAAAGGCAGCAAAAGACAAAATGGCTCTGACACAGACCCATGAATAAAAGGTAGAAAAGAATAGAGAAATACAGCTTGAAAGAGTTACAAATCCACAGGAAGATATGGGTACACATTGAGAGAGTTACAGGCACACATCAGACAGACAGCTACAGATAGACAGAATTGTAGGCATTGATACCAACAGAATGCAGTCTGACAAAATACAAAAAAACAGTGATGCATACACGCAGAGATGGAGACGAAGACAGACAGACAGAAATGCAGACAAACAACAATAGATGGAAAAGTCAGATGCAGAAACACTGCGAAATTATTTATTAATCAGACAAAATGCAGATTGAGATATAAAGAGTAAATGGTACTGACTGACAGAGAGAAAGAGAGACAGACAGAAAGAGAGAGAGACAGGTCATGATTGTTTGCTGACATTATAATGGTTTTGGATTGTTGTTCTTAAGACTGGTGCCACCTCCACCATCTCCATCACTTCGACCCTCTTGACCCCATCCTCCTCCACCTCTTCCACCTCCTCCAGCATCTCCAGTTCAGGATGTGGGATCAGTAAGATGTGTGTAAGTCAGCCGCCTGGCTGTGACCCTTCCATCGACTCCAACTGCATCTTCATGTCTTCCATGCGCATGTCCTCAGGGTCCATGTTCGAGATATCGGGCCTTTCAAATGGCTACATCTCCATCGGCTTCTCAGATGACACAAAGATGGTATGGATTTATCACACTGAATCTAGTATTCTGTCCAATTCAAATGAAAACTTACACTGCGATTGCACTTTACACCCTACTGTAACTAAATGAAACAACATTTCTCCTGGACCAAGGTGCTACATACAGCATAATTTAACAAACATCTAAGAACTATACAAAAAAAGCCAACATAAAGTGCAGTTGTGCAAATGAGTATATGTGTGTATATATATGTATGTGTGTGTGACAAAGGGAAATGATGACATCTACATATGTGGGAAGGATGCAAATGGTGTGATCCAGATACAGCACGCATTCTCAACAGGAACTACAACACCAACCATCACCAACCTGGTACACATACACTCTCTCACCTGTGCATGCACGCACATGCACACACATACACACACACACACACACACACACACACACACACACACACACACACACACATTTAAGTAGGAGAAAGTACAGTATATGTGTGTGGTTGTGTGTGAACCAGGGAAATGTGACCGTGCTCAGTACAGCACAGAATAACGGAGTGATCCGCTGCTCCTTCACATGTATGAACACAATCAGCACCACCAGGAGCTCCACTCCATCTAACAGCTACTACATCTTCCTTGCCACCGGCGCCACCATCAACGGTACACACATACACATGTACACGCACAAAATAAATATTGCTATATGTTTTATTATTATTTGTATTATTATTATATTGATATCGTACTATTTTTCTAACCCTAATATAATAATATTATTATTATCATTATTTACTTTGTAGTCTTGACCTGAAATTAATGTAGAAGTGTGTGTGTTCCGACAGGTGAAATCCAGATTCACACCACCACACCTGTAATCAGCAGCACTAAAGTGGACATCAGCAGTGTGCAGATCGTGGAGAGTCAGTCAGCGCTCGCACCCATCGTTAAAGCTCACGGTAATTATTCACCATTAACATGGATGCACACAAACACTTATTTCACAAAAATAATGAATGGACAGGAGTTCTGTTCTCTTGATGTGTATTACAGTAGAACCTCGGATTGCGGGTTTGCAAGCATTTCGGAAGAGGAGCAAAAATTTTAGTTAAATTTGACTTGATAAACGAGCGAGTCTTGATTTACGCATCATGCATCACCCATGCGCTTCTTGTTTTGATGAAGAGCGTAACATGATCACAACTGAGCCAACGATTTTCCTGCGGAATTGTAGGTAAACATCTTCCATGGTCGGTCCCCGTGTGCGTGCGTCACTCGTATAGTCAACATCTGTGTGCTTGTGTGTTTTAGAAGAAAAGGTGGAAACAAAGTCTCACAATAACTTGAAAAACTTTAAGAAGGAACAGAACATAGCAGAATTAAAATACTAATTGAAATTAATTATGACATTATTAAAATAGATTATATAAATAAATAAAAAAATATAGGGAAAATTCCAACAGACAAAACAAACAGGAAAAAAATAACTTAAAAATTATCATCATACACACATGCTTCAATGATTATGGCACTGATATCACAGAAGGAAAAAAAAGATGAGATGCAAATTGCATTGTTCACACCTTTGTGAAACATTAATATGAATATATTGATGGCCTAAAAATTATAATAAGAAAAGAAAATGCATTAATACAAAACAAGTAAAAGTTTTATTGAAAATTTACTAAATAAAAATTCTACCAAAATAATAAAAAGGAAACAGATCATGCTAAACTCAAAGGAAATGAAAGAAATGGGTGAGTGTGAAATGACTGTGTGTGTGTGTGTTGCAGGGTGTCTGATGTTGATTGCGTGGATGACCACGGGCAGTCTGGGAATGCTCATCGCTCGCTTCCTAAAGAGAGCCGCCCCGGGGCAGAGGATCTGCGGGAAAGACTTCTGGTTTGTGGTGAGTTTCCTGTCTTTCTCTGGATGTTAGTAACTATTCACTTACAGATGTAATACACACAGTCATGAAGAGCCAGGACACACACTCAGCTCTGAATAGTGGGTGAGAGAAACTCATTCCTCAGCTACTGTACAACTAACAGTACTGTACTGTGTGTGTGTGTGTGTGTGTGTGTGTGTGTGTGTGTGTGTGTGTGTGTGTGTGGTGTGTGTGTGCGTGTGTGTGTGGTTCCGTAGGCTCATGTGGTGCTGATGTTGCTCTCTGTTGCTGCGACCATCATCGCCTTTATCCTGGTATTTTCATATGCGCAGGACTGGAGTGAGGTAAACACTACATATTACACACTATACATTATGCACTATCCACTACACAGTGCACACTCTATTATACACTCTCCATTATACACTGCACTATATTCTAGATATTGCACAATCTGCATTAAACACTGCGCACTTTATGCTACACACTCTACATTACACACTACGTTACACATTACACATGCTACATGAAACCCTACACACTATATATTAAACACCACACACTATACAGTACATTGCACACTACACACTCTACGTTAACAAAATCTACACGATACATATTACACAATACAGTCTATATGTTGCACACGACCAGTTTTTAAAGTAACTAATTACATTACAAATTTACTGTCATTAAAAAGTAATCAGTTACATTACAGCGTTACGTTCTGATAAAAGTAACTAGTTTGAGTACTTTTCCACTGCAGAAAATGAAAACTCCTTTGTGATTCCTCATATACAGTTGTGTTCAAAATAATAGCAGTTTGTTGAAAAAAGTGAGTAAAGCTCCATATCCATGTAATAACTTTTAATTTAAATCATATAAATGCATTGGACTCCTGTACATTCTATACTGAATCACAACATGAAGAAAAATGTGCTAAATGTATTATTACATTAAATTATTAGTTTTAATAATTAAATATTACAAATATTAGTCTGTTCAAAAAAAAAGTAGTGTGGAGGTCAATTAGAGATAAATTATTCTTGAAAAACACAGAATGTGAAACAAGTGTCAAACAAGTTCCCCTTATTTAAGGATAAATGCAGAAAAGGTCGTCCTGTTGTAAAATGGGTCGTCCAGACGTTGTTCAGAACAACAGCGTACTTTGATTCAAAAGTTGGTTAGAGATGGAAAACATACAAAGAAGTGAAGAAAATGATCAAAATGACACCAAATCATTTTTCAGCTTTAAAATGGAGACGAAAACCAGAAAGACGTGGAAGAAAACGGAAAACTAGCATTCGAATGGATCGAAGAATAACAAAATTGACTGAAAGAACATCTAAAGTTACCTGTTAGTGCTGTTACTATTAGAAGACGGTTATGTGAAGTCGAGCTACCAGCAAGAAGCCGCCGCAGAGTCCCATTGATGAAAAAAAGACACGAGCTGAAGAGGTTACAGTTCACCAAAGAACACACTGACTGGCCTAAAGAGAAATGGGGCGATATTTTGTGGACTGATGAAAGTCACCGAGGCCGCAGACAGTTTGTCATGTGACCCCCAAACACTGAATTCAGGCCACAGTACACTGTGAAGTGTCGGGTGTCGGGTCTATTTATCACATTTCAGGGATCATGGATCAATTTGAGTCCATCAGAATACTTAAACAGGTCATGTTGCCTTATGCCCAAGAGGAAATGCCCTTGAAATGGGTTTCAACAAGACAACGACCCCAAACACACCAGTAAGCCGAGCAGCATCTTTTTGACATTATGGAGAGTCCAGTCCGATCCCCAGACCTTAATCCAATAGAACAACTTTTTGTGGCCGGACATTAAAAATACTGTTTCTGAGGCAAAACCAAGAAATGTAGAGGTGTTGTGGCGTGTAGTAGAATTGTACAGATGTGAAGCAGATCTCAGAAACCTGATTATACAATGAAACATTAGTTCAGAGACACACAAGAGAGATTAAACTTCAAGCATTTTTGTTTAAACAGTAAATTCATCACATTGTAAAGATGAGTAATGACCCTGCTATTTTTTGAACAGGCTAATATTTGTTTTTCTTCACTAATAATACATTTAGCACATTTTTCTTCATGTTGTGATTCAGAATAGAACCAGAATTCGCACTGTGGCCGTAAGTACAGTTCATCATGATACACCGCGAGTTCTTCCCGCGCGTTGGCCTTCACGTAGTCAAACCGCATAGGTGAGATAGGGGTATAACAGAGGGGGGCGGGTTATCAGGGGCGGCGCTTGTAGGATGACTTTCACACACACACACACACACACACACACACACACACACACACACACACACACACACACACACACACACACACACACACTAATGGATTGGGAATCACTGCTGTCTGGCTCACGGGTTACATAAATTGTCTGAAAAACAGATTACATTTTTGAAAAAATAACTAAGTAACTGAGTACTTAAACGGCGGACCTAACGCGTTAGAGTACCTGGATTACTTTTTTGATGTAACGAGTAATCTAACACCCAACACTGCACACTACATACTGTATATTACACACTCTATATTAAGATAACAGATAAAATAAAACATTATTAATCCTAAGGGAATTGCAGAAGTGTATTACACATGATACAGCATGTATTGCAAACTACACAATTTTACACACTACACTGTACACGCTATATATGTCACATGCTGAACATTATACAGTATGTTGCACACTACACACTATACTCTATATTACTCACAACATCTGATGTACAAGCTATACAATATTCACTATACATTATACATTACAGGATATGTGCACTAAATAATAAACTACCTTGTGCACCTGCACCCTAAATGCTACACAATACACACTTTGCATTAACCGTATATTGAATTGTGTGTGTTTAGGGAGCTCATTCAGTCCTGGGCTGTCTGGTGATGATCCTCAGCCTCGCGCAGCCAATTGGGGCCATGTTTCGCTGTGCACCAGAGGACGGAGGGTGAGAGAAAGAGACTGAGCTCGAGCGATAGATGAATAGATATATGGATAGGAAATGAGACCGACAGACACACAGCTGACATGTCACTCTGTTTCATTTCCTCTGCAGGAGATTTATCTTTAACTGGATTCATGCCCTCAACGCATTAGCCATTAAAGGGTTAGCAGGTGAGAACTTCTACACACACACACTCTCTCTCTCTCTCTCTCTCTCTCTCTCTCTCTCCACACCATGACCCAAACATGTTCCTCTATCTCATGGACAGTGGCAGCGATCTTCACCGGCCTCATGTTGGCCGACAGCTCACCAACTCAGTGGATGCCGAAGGTGATGGGTGGATTTGTTGCCTGGGAAGCGCTGCTCTTCCTCTGCCAAGACTTTTACCATAAATGCAGAGAAAAAGGTAAAAGCGCAGAGAATGATTATCTCCAACACTGACAAGTTTATTATTTATTGTATTGCTTATGTGGCGAGTGGTAGGGGGGCGCTGGCTCGAGCTCCGCCGCTCCCCTACTGTTAACAACTGTAGCCAATTACGCCACCTTGGGAGTTGCACCCAAGGAAATAAACAACCCTAATTATTAAAGTAACTAAGGCACCCAGGTACGTTCACTGAAGATGCAAGAGGCGTGGATATCGTACAGAAATGTTTATTTTCTCACAAACATACACAATGTCACAGTTCAACAGCTCTGTATAACAATACTAAAAGTAGTTTTAATTTGACATCAAGGATATGCTATGCTAAAAATTAGAAACATTAAAATACACAGTTCAATTAGAGCTGGAGCTTACCAGTGGATGGCAGACTATGAAAGAGAGGGAGGGGATGAATATCCAAACCAGAGTCACCCCAAACACACGTGAATCACATCCACACAATTCACTGTGACAATCGACCCAGAGGAGTCACCAACACGCACACGAAGAAGGGAAACAAACCCCAACACGTCCCAATGCCACCACCTTTAGCTCACAGCTCTACAAGATTGGAACACATCATTAAAACAAAAGAGAGGAAGAGAGAGAATGGCAAGAAAGGGACAAACAGCTTACAATTTAAAAATAAATTCTCAGACAGAGAATGCATACACAGCAGCAAAATAGCAAAGTACCCCGCCAAGCAAGCAGCAGTCATGCAGCACAGCAGTGAAGCAATTATATGGCATATACTTGTCCAATGACGGTAAAGCAAACACAAATAAAGCAAAAACAAAATGAATCAGTAATCATGCAAAAGCAGCATTCGGGCAAAGCAGCAGCATTCATGCATTTGTCCACAGCATCCACTTCGACCTATAGTTCCTAATTAAAATGAAACAAATTGAACATGTACATACCACGGAGAACAATAAAATGTACTAATAAAATGTACATACCTGTTCCCGGATGCTAAATGAACAACCCCTAGCGATCGCGGTACAACCAGAAAGTACAGGGAACGAACCACTTACCGACTCCAGTAAGGCAATGACGTTACCAAGGGAACCCAATCATCCAGGTGAAAACTGAAACAAAACCCGGAAAGTTGGGCGTGCAGCAAAAAGCATGCGCTCTACACAACGGATAGTCGATAGAAAGGGATTTCACTACTAATCAGGAGAAACCTACAATTCCAATTCAATGAAAACCATTTCCAAAAATATAAATAGCGAAGAGTACTCATACCTGAGACGGAAGCGGAAGTCAGACGCGCAATGAAACAACGTGCATGCTACGCACAGGACAGTCCACAGAAAAATTACATCACTGTAGAAAAATCCAAAATGAGTCTACAAGCCGATTTAAATAAGTGCCTCCGTCCATAAGCATAGAAGAGAGATCGCAAGAAGCATTCATATCTGATATGAAAGCGAAAGTCAGACGCACCATAAAACAGCACACGCACTCTATAAACAGTTTATAGGAAAATATCCCACTGTTAATGAGTCCTGAGGAAACCTGAGGAAAACATTTAAGTAAGTACCACGGCCCATAAGCATAGTTAAGCGATTGCAAGGAGCACCCTTACCTGTGGTCAGGTACACAACTAAAAGGATGCACTGCACACAGAACCAAGGCCCCCCTGGGCAACTACCCCCACAGATTTTGGTAAATGATGGACATTGGGGTGCTGTCCGGCTGTGGTTCGTGCTGTCCTACGCACCATAACCCTACCACTATCTCGGTCATCCAAAACCGAAACCACCGGGACTACAGGTGGTGGATCTGTCACCACTGGTGAGGGTACGACAGGATGGGGCACACCAAGGGGCCGACTTGTCTCAAAAGCTGACGGCGGAAGGGTGGCTGGAGCACCTGTGTCTGGGCAGGTAACCGACGATGGACAAAAACTTTGAGGAGGTTCATGATCGAGAATCAAAGGTCATCCTCACAATAAGACTCATTCTCCAGATATGGATCATGAGGCAAAGCGAGAGCGTCATCAGGAGAAACAGGACAAGGAACATTCTGATGTACCGCCAATTTTAACAAGGAACGGTGTACGTGCCTAGTCCTGCCAACCTCCCCCACCGGTACAATCGTGTAAACTGACCACCCCCCCCCTACTCTAGGTGCCCTCAAAACCTGATGAACCACCGAGCTCCACAGGTCTTGGATTTTGTGACGCCCCTGCACTAAAATCACGCACGTACACCAACTGACCCTCCCTCAATGGCTCACCTTGCACCTGCTGATCATGATTTTGCTTTCTGCGAGTTGCAGCAAGCCTCAACTGTTCCTGGGCCCCCTCAAATTCTGTTCGCAAGCGAGTCTGGTGCTCCAGAATCATAAACAGTACAGACTGACGTGAAGCACCCACAAAACCAACATGATGAGAACACAGCTCATCCTGCTACACTTAGTAAACACCAGTGCAGGTTTTGCCAGTTACTAACAGTGAAAATAATGCATTCTTGAGATAAGGAATATGTTTTTTGTATTATCTGATAACAGATATTATCAGATTATATTATATTATATTAACAGGTATTATTATTATAATTATTAAAAAAATATTTGCACAGCATTTAAATTCTGGTTTTATGAAATTGCATTATTTATTTATTAAAATAAAATTGAATTAAATCTGGTTCAAATTAAAACATTCGAGCGAGGAAAAAAACATAATAAAGAGAGAAAATAAAAAATGATTTTAAAAAATAGATTTTTCAGCAACACAACACAGTGAATATTTCATTATAAATGATGTACAATAGTGTAAGAGCCATATTTCATGTTATAACTCTGTTGTTGTGTACATTATTTTTTTAGTTAAGTATTAAGCATTAAGCTTATTAGTTAAGCACTAAGTGTGGCGGTGTGGTGTGATGCGGTGTATTCTTCTCTACTGTATATTGGGAAACAGAATTCCCCTTCACCAACCTTAATAACTAAGTTACCGATAACGCCACCCAGGATTGGTTACCCGGGAAAAATGTAGGACACAGGTTCGAATCTCTCATTAAGAACACAGGGACATGGATGCAAAAATAAACATTCAAATCTTTTATTCATACAAGCAATTTAAAACCAGCAATATCAGTATAATTTAAAATCAAAGACTAAAACGTCCCAGACAAAGAGAAACAAACAAAGAAATTGGAAATGGGAACTTACTGTAACGGTAGAGGGGCAGGCTAGAGATGGGGCTCCACTCCTGCCCGATAATAATAAATGATCACACGTGCACCAAACCACTCACACTAGGGAAAATGTAATACCACTCCACACTGTGTAAACATGAGCACACCACTCTATAAACAGCTAGCCTGCCTTCTCCCCATTCCCAACTCCTAAAGAAGAAAAAGGAATGCAAATCAATACACAATAATTAATTACACAACAAACAAACAAATAATATATAAAAGGAAAAAAACAAGAAAAATGTAGCCGACATTTTTGTAGCCGACAAAATAGGACAGACATACAGGTCACATCATATGCCTAAGGATCTTAAGCCTGCTATATGAAGAAACAAATAATCGGCGTACCAATTATACGATAGCCTTCGTCTCTGCAGTACACGCGCACCAAGCGCGCAGCTCTCTTAGAAAGGGTAGTTGTATATGGACGGCAATAAGCTGCTTCTCCGCGGCCTCGGATACAATAAGGACCCGAAAAATCGCCGGCATCCCAAAGGAAATCACTATTAGCTAGATAACGTTTACAAATAACCAAAAGGCCAAGCATGACAAACATATCTCGCACACACCGGAACCGGACGACACATTTCCGGAAGCGCAACCCTGGGGGTGAATTAGTGCCACACCTGGCTGTACCCATTTATACTCTCCCGAACTACACCAGATAATCAATCTCATGTGCATAACCGGAAATCTGGAAGGAAGTATAAAACTTCCTCTCACCACATAAGCATTAAATTTGTTAGTAATTTCATTCATTCATTTTCTATACCGCTTAATCCTGTGTTCAGGGTCGCGGGGGACCTGGAGCCTATCCCAGGAGACTTTGGGCACTAGGCGGGGTACACCCTGGACAGGGTGCCAATCCATTAGTTATTTATGATAATCGTACAGTAGGTTGGTCTGTGACGACATTCCACCATTGCACGTAGTTGCATGACTATTGCACGGTACAGAGTCAGATACGGAAGTTGTAGAGAACACAAGCTTTTGACCGTAATCTAAGATTGTAATCTACAGATACAGCGAATAGGTTGTTGTAACCACAGTGGATTTACGCAAGAAAACTGTACAAAGAGTTGAACCTTTGATGCTGAAAATAAAACAAGAGACAAAGAACTCAACGGACTTCCGTGTCGTGAGCAACCAAATGCAATAAGACAGATACGCGTCAGAACTTGTGGAATAACATGCCCGCACAAATAGTCTACGTTACATCCTTCCTTTTTTTCCTTTAATAAATGCACAAGATTATTATTATTATCATTATTATTAAATTGTATGTATCTGTTATTGTTTATGAACTTTGATTACTTGAAATAGAGAAACTGGACATGATGTGTTTTATAAATAAATAATTCCTAAACATGTTTTTCTCCTTGTTTATAGATGAAATTGATGGTGGGGTAAGTGTGTGACATCACGTTGTTTGTTGTTTACATATGTTTTAAAGAACGATTTCAAATGGAATGAGACCTTTGCTTTATTTTATTATAATTAGGTTGGTACAGGAGTGCACCTGTTGATGCTGTTTTTTTTGGGAAACCTGGCGTTCCTGGTGGCTCTGCTTGTCGGAATTGGAACGGCGTAATTATGGAATCCTTAAACTTTTATTATTATTATTTTAATGTTTAGATTTTAAACAAACACATTTTCTGTTATTACCTAAGTAATATAAACACATTTCTGTGTATTTGTGATACTTATTTAGAAACTGTTACATGTTGTTTGCTTGTTTTAAATGAAGCCAATTGTCTGATTTCATTTTCCAAACCAAACTCCACTCCATTAACTCTTATTGATGGTCTGATGAAGCTCCTATTACAACCTTGAACAACCAGTTTTTTTTCTGTAACAGGAAGAGTTTTTCTTACACCACCACAACTTGTCAAGAAGTAAATTTCCTTATTTACTGTAGGTTTATAAAATTTAGTCGTACTTTATTTTTTTATGGTTATATTTTAAATGTTTAAATGACGTTTATATACAGTGCCGTGAATAAGTATTTGAATTGGGGCAATTTTTTTTTAACATACTCTAGTGCCAGTTAGGTTTGGACAGCTTTTTTTCCTTAAAAATGAAATTAAGTTAAAAACTGCATTTTGTATTTATTTTGTGTAAAATAAAAATTTATTTGATAATTTCAGTCATTTATGTGTGACAACTAATGCAAAAAATATATATAAATCAGGAAATACTTTTTCATGGCACCACACACACACACACACACACACACAGGAGGGGTATCACCATCCTGTGCTTGGAATCTTCTGTGAACATCAGTTGGTTTTGCGCTTTCACCAGAAATGTACATTTCAAAGGGCCAGTTAAACACTATTCAGAATACACACATCCATACATTCCTAACGCATCATGATGAAAGAGTGTATCAGTGTATCAGAAAAAAGGTGCATATGTGTGTGTGCGGACATGTGTGTGTGTGTGTATGAGGAAGAGACAAGAAGTTCTTGCTTAAATGTAAACACTTGCTGTCACAATGAGTTGTGTTATTCCGAAAGCACGATGTAAACATCTAAACTGGTAACCCTGTACATTACAGTACCTTCTGTTTGTTTTTCCCATGTTCACTTTATTTTTTAATACTTTAAATCACATCTGTCAATCTGGAGTTATGGTAAATTAATTTTTCTGTCTTAACTTCGTATCCAACTCTATGCAATAGTAGACTGTACTGTACTATAACAATTATTACTTTTACTTCAATATATGACCTTTAAAATGGGGCCTTTGTCATGTGATATTGTACACTCCAACTGGATTAGATTCTGAATGTCATTTTTAAAAGGCTTGTAGTAATAATAATAATAATAAAAAGAAATTCATGTTATACTTAACATAATATCAGTAAAGTTAAACAATAAACATTGAAGTTTTTATCTGTTTGTCAGGATGACATCATCAGGTGTCACTAGTCACTCACACATACAGTTATCTCGAATACACTTCCCTGATGATCGAGTCATATACTGTAAAGCTTTAATATCAACAGGAACTGACTGCAGCCCAAAGGCTTTTGTTCAATTTTATTCAACAATCGTATCACATGGATCCACATGGCAAAGAATTATATTTTTATAGTTCTATCAACTCCATAGATGTGATGACCTTTGCCCAGCTGCCTTCTCTTCTGCTTTCGTTCAGCTTCCCTGTTGAGTCTGGTTCCCCTCATGGTCTCTTCCTACAGTATTACCATCAGCCCTCGGCTTGTTCATCAGGAACAATCTGTTAATCTTTATTCATACACATTCACATTTCATACACACTTAAATAATTCGTTTGATTGTGATTGTGTAAAGATGCTTTCATTGTAAACATACAATGAAAAAAATTGCTGGTATATATAACAACCACAGCAGCAACCTCATTTCCCCTCTCATCTGTTCCAATCACTCAGCACCAGCAGCATTAATCACTGGCCTGATCGTCTGTCAGTTAGATGGTTAGTTCCATGTTTTTTATGCTTAGATTCATAGGTTTCTCATAGATTCATAGGTCACTGTGTGACTTAACAAACAAGAACGTTCCTCTGAGACTGTTCAGGTACAGGGACCGGACTGGAAATGAGAGATAGTTCTTCGTGAAGCCTGGAGAACTGTTCTGCAAAACTATATTACAAGTACAAGAAAGTCTGGCTCTGGCTACCAGTAATGTTGTAGTGTAGTTTAGTTCATTAACTAACACAATCCAGTTTCATGAGTCAAAAACAGCTTGGGGCATAAAGTACTAAACATTTATGCGCTAAAGGTAATTAGAAGGGAAGCTGAAGGTGAGTCAAAAAAAAAAAAAAACAAATGCATAGAAAAGGGGAGAGAACATGAAACTAGACCGCACAGAACAGAAGGTCTTCATCTTCTTACTGTGTATCTACTGTATGCGTTATATACTGTATAAAATACAGACAGTAAGTTGAAGGTCTACAGAGGATCCTAAAAGTCTCTAAACATTTTTAATTTTATCTCATTTTGTATTGGCACCCCGTATTATGACAAGTACTGTACACTAGTACAAAGGGTTAAGAAAAGTTCACCTTTAGATGAAATAGATTAACACTGAAAAAAATAAATCCAACTTTTAATTGGAGTAAATCTACAGTATTCTGAGAAAGACTAATCCTGACCCATGAAGCACATGTGCTGTAATTACTGATGCCCCGGAAAATAATAGTGAACACAATGGAACAGGCAGAAGTGGAAGGTAATTGAGTACATTTACTTCTTCACTGTACTTTACTCTGTACTTTAGCCTACAACAAATATCTACTTTTACTTCACTGCACTTCTGCATTGTGTTGCTTTACGTAACTACAGTAGGGCATACAGTAGTACATGAAGTGTAAATTTCTCCACCTACTGACCATCATGTGTAATTGTGTTTCCCTTGTGATGCTTAATAATGTCACAGGTGTTTAAAATCAGAAATGGAGAAAAACAAAAACAGCATGTTCACATTCAGTAAGCAGACAGAGAGATTTTAGTTTTAAAAAAGGCTAATGTGACTTAATACAAGCTCAGTAATTTTGATACTTAAGTAACTTTAAAGGTGAGTACTTTTGTACCTTTACTCAAGTAGATATGCAAATAGGACATACTTCACCATATTTCACCATGTGTACAGTATCTCTACTTTTACACAAGGACAGGATTTGTGTACTTTTTCTTCTCACCACCGAGAACTGAAACATATTTTCCAATGAAAATGTACATTATTGAGTTGATCAGAGTGTGTAGGACGTCCTGATTAACTGGGCCAGTCAGAATCCAAATTTTATATACTGTGAATAAACACAAGAAGCCACTGACAATTCTCCATGATGCCAGCAGAGGGCAACATTTTCTAACACTTTTCAGCAAAATGTAACTGTCATGCACATAATAAAGTTATCCAGAACATATCTGGCATATTATATATATATATATATTATATATATTATATAGTGCATTTTAAGTGTATTGTTTTAAATCAGTTGTTCTCAGCTTCCTGGAGAATAATAATAATAATAATAATAATTTTTATTTATATAAATACCTAAACTGCAGCATTCAGTGCTTCTTCAGCTCCCAATACTCCTTATTTAACCAGTCAGCTAATTAGCAATATTCTCTACATTTAAGTCAGTGTGATAGAATAGAGGGGAAAACTGAAGTTCATTATAATAATAATAATAATAATTAATAAATCAATCAATAGATGGATAAGTAGGTAACACTGAAACATCATTGAATGAACTGGTCTTTGGGTAAAAGAATTACTAAGATAATTAAAATCCAAAGGATGGTTTTATCTTTTTTGTTTGTTTACTGTCTGTTGTTAAAAAAAACCACCTCTGCAAGTAAGACTCTCGCTCTCATTTTCTCTACCGCTTTTCACGTACAGGGTCTCAGGAAGCCTATTCCAGTTAAGTCGGAGCACTAGGAGGGGTACACACTGGAGCCAATCCATTGCAGGCCACAAGCTCACACCCTACGGACAATTTGGAAATGTCAATTAGCCTAATCTGCATGTCTTTGGACAATGGGAGGAAACCCGGTGGAACCCACCTATCACGGAGAGAACATGGAAACTCCACACTCTGAGGTTGGAATCAACCCGTTTGTGTTGGAAGGCTGCAGTGCTAATCACTACATCACCAGGCCGCGCAAGTAAATCTGAACTTACTGTAGGAAGGCTTTTCCAGAAACTTTCTCAATTGTGTGCTTTAACTAAGCACTTAAACTGTGGAGATGTCAGAGCCGTCACTGAGTGAAGACGATTTGGTTCCTCTCAAGGTTTCTTCCTATTGCCATCTCAGGGGGTTTTTCCTTGCCACTGTCTCCTTCACCCTCGGCTCGCTCATCAGGAACAAGCTCATTATTATCTAGACACATTTCCTCACACATACACACTTCCATAAATGTTCTTTACATTTTTGGGAAGCTGCTTTGAGACAATGACCAATGTTAAAAGCACTATATAAATACATTTATATTTAATAAATGACGGATTACTGTGTGACTTTGGATGTTGTTATTGTGTATCTCCATGTTGTTTTGCTTGAATAGTTCTCATGTAAGCTTTCCTCTGTGACTCCTGTGATGCATGTTTTTCCTCACGTCTCGCCCCCACACACACACACACACAGTCCAGAGGGACTCGTAACTGAAGGAAATATGAAGCTGCGTGTCGCCCTCAGCTTGGAGCGATCTAATTAGCACATCATCACACCTTCTGTACACAGTGTTCCCCTAAAGCACCGTGCAAAGAACACACACACATATACACACACTGTCCACTTTAATGCTCATTTATACAATCAGCCAATCATGAGGCAGCAGCACAATGAATACAGTCATGCAGATACAGCTCAAGAGCTGAAGTTCATGTTCATGAAGAAAAAGTGTAATCGTGGTAACTTTTACCCTGGTGTGGTTGTACTGTAGGTGCCAGTTCATGTTTGAGAAACTGCTAATTTCTTAAGATTTTAACACCCAACAGTTGATAGAATTTGGACAGAGACTAAGTTAGTGTCACACCTGTCAGCCAACAACAGCAAATCAAGACGCACTGAAACCATAAGGCTATGGCGTCAGGTTCCTGTTGTTCTCTGACCGGAGTGGAACCTGATCTGGTCGTCTGCTGTTGCAGTTTATCCATCTCAAGGTTTGCTGTTTTGTATATACAGAGAGTTCAACCCAACCTGGACATTTCCTCCTGGCCTCTCACCCACACAACCGGGAACCAGAGGGCTGAAAATAAAATAAATAAGACTGACTATGACAAGAACTGATAGAAATCACAGCAGCACATTAGTGTAGCAACTCCTGTAAAATAAGTAAGGACTTTATCTCAAATTCGGGATAAATCAACACCACAACACAATCGCAACAAGTTACTTTCAGTGTTTTGTTTTGTTTTTCAGTGGGAGACAATTGCCCTTTGACATGTCATTAAATTGTCTTGCTATCCCTTTTATCTTCATGAGACCTGATTTAATGGTTTCTTAAACCTGAAGCTGGACATTTAACTTGATGACTTTACCACCAGTATGCTATTGCACCAGATGTCCAGCAGAGGTCAGACTCCACTCATTCATTCATTCATTTTCTATACCGCTTAATCCTGTGTTCAGGGTCGCGGGGGACCTGGAGCCTATCCCAGGAGACTTCGGGCACAAGGCAGGGTACACCCTGGACAGGGTGCAGTCGCAGGGCACACACACATACACACTCACACACTACGGGCAATTTAGGAACGCCAATTAGCCTAACCTGCATATCCGGAGGAAACCCACCAAGCACGGGGAGAACATGAAAACTCCATGCACACAGAGACGGGAATCGAGCCTGGCCGGGGAATCGAACCCGGACCCTGGAGGTCGAAGATGACAGTGCTAACCACTACACCACCGCGCTGCCACAGACTCCACTCAGTTTTGGTTAAAATTGACAACGTCCACCTTGTCAGTTATACACAAATACTGTACTGTACATTGGAGTGAAAGACTTAAATGTAAATATCCTAGTTTAGAAGGTTCTGCTCAGAGTGCTGAGTCAAACACGACACACTGATCTTGGAGCAAGAGAAGGTTAATGGTCTTTGTGATGCTAAGGCTTAAAACCATGAGCTTGTGATCAGGTCAGAGTCAAAAACCTTAATTATGGATTATGTTTTCACATTTTTTTGACTATTAGTTCAATGGTTTCAATTGAAAATATGATTTTTCAATCAATGTTTCAATCAATGAACCGTTCACTTTCACTGTGTTTGTTGACGGTGGAGTGACTGGTTGCTTTACGTCCCGGTTCCCCCTCATGTCTGTGTTTATGTCTGGCTCTCCCTTTTAGTTATGATGTCATAGTTAGTCCTGCCGGAGTCCCTGCTCGCACTCTACACTAAATATACGTTCACATTATACTGTACATTGTATGATTGTAACAAAGAACAGATAATAAATATTGTGCAAAAAAGCACCTGATGGTTGGCGTGTGAAATTGCTAAATGGTTGTGTGTTTGTGCATGTGTGTCTGTCAGTCCAGTCCTATTTTATCCAGATGGTTGTATTTATCTTGTGGTTGTGCTATGGGTTGTAGGATGGAGCCTCTATGAACTGGAGTGCATCCCATGGGTTGCTCAATCGAATTGTGATCTTGGGGGATTTGGAGGCGGGGTCAGTAGCCTTGGGCTCTTTGCACTGGGTGTTCTGATGCCTTTCTAGTGGCCACCTTTTTAGTGATTTTTTGCTGGATTGGCTTTTCTGTGGGATGGGACTGAAAGGTCTGGCTTTGGTCCTAGAGGGCATGGGTGAGCCTCGAGTGCTCATCGTTCTTTCACCAGGTTACTGGTATATAGTGTATAATTAATGTTAACGTGTTAATGTTTTGTGGTGTTAATGTCATGGCTGATCGGTGTAAACGTACACTATTGTCAGAGTTGCTTTTATTAAAAAAAAAAAAAAAACCTCACCAGCACCCTCAGTAACCAGCATCCAGAAACCTTATGGTATAAAATGAAAAAATATTTTAGTTAATAGTATTTAGACATTGGAAAAGTGCACACGCATACAGGACATGTGCATGCGCTCAGAGGAAAATAATTACTCTGCATTCTTAGAATTTTCCGCGTGCTAGTCATTACTAAGTGCTACTCATTTATATTTCACCCAACTCCATTACTCTCCTTCAAATAAGTGTGATTTGTCCGTTTGCACAAAATACTAATCCTCACAAATGAGCAGAACAAAGAATAAATCATTTAAATGATACAGAACAATTACTGCAATCATAAGCAATGACTTTTGTTTGAATGACATGCTGTTGTCTGTCTGTGTCTTTACATGAGCTTATAGGAAATGGAAACCAATTGAATTCTCTTGAGCAAACCTCAATCTCTCGTTTTGTTGGTCTACCTCTTGCTTGTGATCATTATTCCAGTGCTGTGGATAGAGACGAGGAAAGAACATACAGCCGTGTTTGTATTGCAAATATTAAAAGGCCATTAATCCGGAGTGGAAATATTTAATTACATGATGTTCCATTAATCGAACAGCGAGATTCCTGGCCTGTTAGTGCACAGTAGGGTATGATGAGGCTGTTTAAAGCACAATCTGCAGAATGGAAACGCTAATGCCTGTCAAAACACTGCAGCAGAGGCTTTATCCTGGATACTTACAGTAGGTGGCCATTTCCCTGAAAGCCTGCTGGAGATTGCTTTCAAATGATCTTCCACATAAATGTCTAGCAGGCAGCTTGCAGTGAACAGACTATGAGGATGAGTAACCCTCAGGAGAGCATTAATGCTCTCTTCAATTGCACTTTTATTCACAAACATTATCCTATTCATATGAACCAAATTGAAATGAAACTTGTGATGTCGGTGGAAAAATATCAAGCGCATACTTATGATTTCTTGCCATAGACAGAGAGTACAATAATTTTGGTAAGCCTTAGAGCTACAGTAGGGGTTTAGAGAAACAGCAGCATGATCACACCACCTTCACTCATAATTGAAAGGATTTTCACCTCATCTTAGTCAACACTCCCCATATTAATTATTAAGGATGCATCCAGAACTGTTACGAAAATCAGCAACCGAGGAGCCTAAGCTCAAACCAAGGAGTCGATCCAAGGAGACTTTACATTCAAGGTAAACTGTAACTTATGTTGGAATTAATGATGATGAATAGATAGATTTGGAGTTAATGGATGCTTTTGTGTGAATTATTTGAAACTAGTATTAGTATTCATTGTTCGTGGGGAAAAAAAAGTTTTTAGAAATAGTTGAGAGGTTAAAGCTATAAATAATCCGCTGATCTTTAATGTAATCAGTGAAATTATTATTATTATTATTATTATTATTATTATTATTATGATTATGATTATTATTATTTGAGGCTGAAGTCCACGTCCATGTCCGTGTGTATTTCTGTACAGCAGAACTCTCTGTCTAACTTATTAATAGACAGAAATGACATTCTGTAAGGTTGAGTATCTGACGCCTTGTTTACACTAAGTTGTCCTTCTTTGGTGCTCAGACAAATACACTCCCTGTTCGGTAATCGGAGAGAGAATCACAGATGAGAAATGGAAAAAGTCGATCAGATAAAGATGAAGTTTTGTCTTAAAACGACTCCAGCGTGTTAAAATTCACTTATACCACTTCAGCGCTGTTATTTCAGACAAAGTGAAAATATGAACTAATCCCAGTCAAAATATTCACTTTGTCTTTTCTAATTAATATCTATTGGTGCAGTTGTTTGTTTACATTGAGACAGTAGCGCATTAGTAGATTATTATACAGTAGATTATTAAATCCAGCACATAACTGTTCATAACATCACTTTTACTCCACATTTAGATTTAAACTGATGGTGCAGATTAAACTACAGACTGAAGATCTAAGGACTGCAGGAGATTCAGGAAATTCAGTCATGTTTGCAAAATGCTGCAACATAATCTGTCTGGACAAGCAGTCAGACAGACAGACAGACAGAAAGCACTATTCTTTGAGGAGTCATTTTCACACATCAACTGGACACCACATTGTACACTGTAATAAAGGTTAAGCTATGGTTAAAGATGAACAAAATATTGAGGTTAAGGTAAATTGTGTGGCTAAAAAATTTAAAATTCACCAGCTGGATTTAACAAAGCAAATAGATAAGAGCCTATAATGGATAATTACTGCAGTGATTAATACTGTAGCTTTCAGCTGCAACAAGTTATCATTGAGTAGTTTCTAATTTATTAAACAACCATGTAGAAAGACATATCATGTGGTAGTAGTAAAGATGTTGCTCTGTTTCCAAAGGGGCAGATGATTAGCCTGCATCAGGCAAAGGAAACAACTAACTAACACCACGTGCAGTCCTAACCTCAGTCCAAGCCTTTCCACATGTTTTTGGTATTAAAGAAGTTCCTGGGGAGCCAGTGTTTCAAACATGAAGTAGGCAATACAATCATGGCTCGGGCGTACTGAAAAATAAATGTTCTACCTTGACGGTATCCAAGCACCAGTGAAATGTTGGGATAAGTGAAGCAGAGGGTTATATAAAGAAATAAAGGGACTTTTTACTCTCAGAACTGTTCTGTCATTCTGCACCATCGCAACTCATGCTTGGACTCTTTTCTTTGCTGATCTTGTTCCAGTTTTTTTTTAATTATTTTTTTAAAATTTAATTAAAAATGCCCTTTAGTGCTGTGCTGTTCTCAGATCAGGAGTGCATGAAAGTTACAGTGATGGAGACAGAGACAAGAAATAGAGGCATTTCTCTACTTTATATGGACTGCATATAATGTATAAGCAGGTATATACAGATGTTTTCATAAGCATTAACCCAAAAATGAGCTTTTTAAATACTTATGACAATGAACTTCCTCCACAGCATTAATTCAGTTCATGTAAGCCTAACACTGATACACACTGCCTTTCTCATGCATCAAGCGCTTACAAGCAATTATAGCCTAATTATCAAAAAATAAATGGAAACAAAACAACTGAAAACTGTAAATTATATTGTGCTTTTTATCAAGAACCAAACGGTTGCTACAGTAATAGTGTACCAGCATATGCTACTGAATCCAGAAGGCAACATTACATGCAAACATTTGATTCATTCTTGGCTTGATGCCCTTCTTCCTCCAACCACTGCCAATCAACTTCTATGACTGTGTTAAAGAATCACCCATTATTTGTATGCAAACTTATTAAAAGAGATCAAAGCAGATGATTCGAAAGGGAAAGAAGATCAAATACTCTAGGCTACAGTAACCTTGTGATCTGTACAAAACTAACAGCAGGAGTCAGATCACACTGTGTCTAATTTATTTACAATTATTACCATGTGTTAAGAAATCTATTGCTAATAGTATTTTGCTGATTAAATCAATCAGCCTTTATGTTGCTGCTGTTATATGTATGTAGACACTATTTTATTCTGATCAAGGTCATACTGAATCTTTCAAGAAGAGAACTTACCTTGGAAGTAACAATAGTTCAGGTCTTGGGGAACTGTATCGGTTACTGAGTGATTGTCTATTGGTACTGTATATCTATTGGACCTGATTAGTTGTGTATGGAAGACCATAACGAATTCAAAGTGGAACATCAATAGGACACTACATGTTAAACGTTGTAAAATTGTCTTTTGCAAATGCTATTGATAATTAGACTTCAAAAGATGAAAATCCCCCCAAACACACAACCAAAAACCTGATTCTTTAGACTGATCATACTTTTGGTATGAGATATTTATGGATAGAGTTCGACTACAAAGGACTTCTGCAAGTTGCTCTGGATATAAAGCGTGTCTGCCAAATGCTGTAAATGCACATATTTAACACCTCACAGATCACTGCCACATAATTCCAAACTACTTTAAACACTCCACTATTATTCCTCTGCCAAAAAAAATGAACTACCCAGTTAATACCACCTGCGATAAAGTACCTAGAAAAGCTTCCAACATCATCACTGCAGAGTCTATAAACCCCTAAAGTTTGGTTAAGGCTGTGAACAATGCAATTTTATATTTACGTTAACAATTTACATTTTTGTCACTTGGCAGATGCTTTTATCCAAAGCAATTTATTATTATAGTGTTTCAAAGGTGAATTTCTTAATCAGTTTAACATACATTTAAGAGGTCTCTAAATGTATATGTTAATGTTTTAGCTGAAATATCTTTTAAGTCAGGCATTCTGTTAATGCTAAATGGCATTCAATCCTTAAACCTAGAAGTTAACAGAGCTGATATTCTAAAGACAAAATAAATGCAACTACAAAGTTAATCTTATAAGATTCTCAGGACTGTCCACCACCTCCATGGTTTATTCCCCTCAGCTTTTGGCTACATACAGTAGTACCGGGAAGAATCTAAAACAACTTTCACTATATTCACTCAAAAGCTAGTACCCCTTCCTTGTGTATAAAAACATACGTAAAACCATCTTAGTATTAGGCAAATAGAACCTCAGATGAACAACAACCATATATATATATATATATATATATATATATATATATATATATATATATATATATATATATATATATATATATATATATAAAACTCTTAATTATTTAACACAAATAAGCCCCCCCCATAAAAAAAATAAGCAGTACTAAATGGGAGTGGTGCTGCTGTTGGTGCATTGCCACACCCCTTAATTCCCAGAAACTGTATTTACATTTACATTTAGGCATTTGGCAGATTCTCTTATCCAGAGCAACTTACATTTTTTCTTTTCTTTTCTCATTACACATCAGAGCAGTTAAGGGGTTAAGGGCCTTGCTCAAGGGCCCAACAGGGGCAACTTGGTGGTTGTGGGGTTTAAACCTAGGCTCTTCCGAACCGTAGTCCAACGCCTTAACCACTGAGCTACCCCTCAGTATTCAGTGCCAGTCTCAAGCCTGGGTAAAATAATAGGGTTGCATCAGAAAGTGCATCCAGCGCTCGCTGGATATTTTCTCTTTTTCTGAACATTTTCTAGAAAAACTCTAGAGATAATTAAGTGTGAAAATCCCAGTAGTTCGGCAGTTTGGGAAACACCCAGACCAACCTGTCCGGCATCAATAAGCATGACACAAGTCCCCCTTCCCCATTCTGATGCTTGGTTTGGACTTCAGCAGGTCTTGATCATGTCCACATGCCTAAATGTGTTGAGTTGCTGCCATGTGATTGGTCGATTAGAAATTTGCATTAATGAGCAGTTGAACAGGTGTACCTAATGAAGTGGCTGGTGAGTATACTGTATGCTTATCACAGGTGTCTGAGTAAAGTAAAAATTTTTAAGCATTTTTGCTTTTAATTCTAGACCTGACGAGTTTATTTCTCAAAAGATGATAGCTTTTTATTTTAACATATATACACATATATTTATATATTTAGACAGTGAATACAGTGTTTTATAAACTGCAGTTGTAGGAAAAGCATTTAGTCAGCAACATCTAGCAAAGATGGACACAGAGGAAAGTAAAGGATCTGAGATAGAACTGCTGGGTCACCATGGTCACAAAAAAAAGGGAAAAAAAGTAGTGCAACTTTGATGAATAATGACATCATCTGCTCACCCTTTGTTGGAAAAAAATTATAATATTTCACATCACTTAAATACACACTCCAGGCTCTAATGGACAGGAAAAGTATTTAAACACTAAAAAACATAACTTTTTAAAATTGATACCCGAGTTGACATTTTGTTAATTTGATATTGATATTTTACATCAGAGTAACATGGCACAAGCATGAGAACATTCATATTACAATCACAAACTCCATCATCATCATCATCATTATCAGCAGCAGCAGCTCAACCATCAGTGAATATCTACATATTGGCACATTCAAGTCTTCAGACTCTGTTTACACATTTTGTAGAAAAAAAATCATCCTGCTGAATGTCAGAAGGCAGGAAGGTCTGTGGATGGCTACTGCTGCCAGCAGTCAGTTAACCAGAACAACCCGTCACAAGTTGTGGACAGATTGGAGACCACCTTCTCTGCCTTATTGACCCTGGACGTCTTCAGTTAACAGAGCAGCAGTAGACACTGAGAAGAATGTGTCTGGTCCCCAAAAGAAAAAAAGAAGAAAAAAAAACATTCTGTACACCACATAAAAAAAAACAGGGAAACCATATTAATGAACAGGTTGCATATTGTCTGGTAAAAGGAGCTGGCTTTGTGCTTGGGACATGTTGTGGAGTGAAAAGGGGGCATTAACCCTCATCTTCACTCTCTTCTTCAAGATCTTCTTCAAAAATGTTCTCAGGTTGCCTGAAACACTCTTCGAAAAAGTTGATCAGGGACTGGCTGAGGTGCTGCCTTGTTGTTTCGCTGTGGAGGAAGTGACCTTCATCTGGATAGATCTGGATAATCACAAGGTAAGACCCATATTATCAGCACCAATATCACCACATACTGTATAGTGTCATTTAACTTCAAGTCAGCATGCTAAAAGGACACTAATGTAATTCTCAATAATTATTATAAATATGTTTTGTTAATATGGAATATAAGACAATATCAAGTCACCTCTCACAACAAAATAAACTGCATTTTCTTCTAAATGGATTTATTTTCATCATGGAATTAGCAAATACTACTAGCATAACTCTATTATTATTATTTTTTTAAATAATACTTTTTAATATTTGAATCCATAATTTAGACAACATGGTTGTACAGTACTTTTAAAGTGACAATCATGATGCAACATCCTGTTGAAGATATGTTGGATGTCCCAAACGTTTTGTAGGACTGAATGCGTTCACCAAATTTCAAATTGTCTTTACTGTTGATGATCCAGATTATTAATGTACAGTACTAACAGAAGGTGAAAGTGCTCAGCTTTCCCAGACAAAACAGTCATTTCTCATTTGTTGTTCTTGACCATGACATGACACAATCTTACTCGTTAGCATGCTATTAGCCAAGGGGAGCCGCCTCGAACAGATACAGGCACAACCTTCTTGTGGAAAATCCAAGTTTCATTAGATATTTAACATTTAACAAGCAAGAGTGAGACCTTTTTTGAGAGGCATGACTCAATGATTCTAACCACACTGGTAATACACTGACAAATATTTATGTCTGGATAAAAGATAAACTTTTGAACACAAGTGAAGGGTTCTTCTCAACAAACTACAGCATGTGCATGTGAAAAAAGATGCATAGCGAATGTATTTATAACTGCAAACGCATAATCTATATAGTTACAAGATTGTCTGTACTGCTTTATACTGTACAGAATTCAGGGTTGCAAGGTTCCAGCAACCTATCCCAGGAGATTTAGGGCATGAGGTGGGATGCCAATTTGTCACAGGGCACACACATACACACAACTACAGGCAATTTGGGAACACCTCCAGGTCTCCAGATCTTTGGGTGGAAACGGGAGTACCTGGAGGAAACCCACCAAGCATTGGGAGAACATGCAAACTCCATGCACACAGAGACAGGAATCGAACCTGGCTGTGAATCGAACCCGGACCCTGGAGGGGCAAGGTGACAGTGCAGTCCACTATACCACCATGCTGCCCCCAGTAAAACTTCACTTTAATATTGCCAAGAATTTTATTTAAAGAATGTAATTATCATAGACATTATCATGCCTTTTAATAGTTTAAAGAATTATCCCAATATGAGTGCAAGTGACATATATTTGTTCATTTATTAAATTTTCCATTAAAGAAAATTGATTATAAATTCATCTATCACCTTTTTTCTTTAGTGACAAACATAGACATTGCTTTGGATTACTTTAATGTTTAACACTTGCACTGGGGGACACTGATCAGCTGATCATCTAAATTGATAATCATGTCATCTGCATACGTTTAGCAACTGGTTTGTTTACAGGCTTAAGGTAGATTGTTTAAACACAATCAGGGCCGAATATTGAGCCCTGTGGCACACCTAATTGACAAGGGTTGATATCACATTACTAATTTTAATAATGTTGTATACATTGTTACACCAATGGTGTATACCAGCTTCAAGCTCACAGTATCGTATTGCATCTAAGAATACTATTCCATGGCTTTTGCCTTTATCCCAAGTACTTTTTATGATTTCTGTAAAGTGACACATAGCTATTTTTGTTACAGATCTTGATCGAAATCTAAATTGTTTGGGATTTAAACATTGATTTCTTTCCACATAATCCCTGAAATATTCAGTTTCGTGAACGTTTGAGATTGCTTTTGGTATAACTGAATGGCTCTGTGAATACATAAATAACTCACCAAGTTTTTCAGCCATACACTATATAGCGAAATGTACCTGCTCACCTGCCTTTACATGCATATGAACTTCAGTAACATCCAAATTCTTGGCCTCGCCCCCTTTGTAGCTATAACTGCTTCGACTCTTCTAGGACGGCTTTCCACAAGGTTTCGGAGTGTGCTTATGCAAATGTTTGACCATTTGTGACTTTGAAATTGGACGAGAAGGCCTGGCTCACAGAATCTGATCTAATTCATCTCAATGGTGTTTTATCGGGTTAAGGTCAGAACTCTGGAAGGTCATTAAAGTTCTTACACACCAAACTCACCTTCATCTTTAAAACCTTCATCTTTATGAACGTTGCTTTGTACACTGGTGCGCAGTCATGTTGGAACTGGTGTGGAGTTGTTTTTCAGGACTTGGGGTCAGTACCTTATCTTCAGTGAAAGGAACTCTTAATGCTTCAACATACCATGACATTTTGGACAATTTCATGCTCCCAACTTTGGGGGACAGCCCCTCCCTGTTCCAACATGACTGCGCACCGGTGCACAAAGCAAGGTCCATAAAGACATGAATGAGCGAGGTTGGTGTTGAAGATATACATATGTATATACTGTTCGGTTAAGTAAGATTGTTTTGGATTTCACCTTGACCAGTGATTATGATTGTTGCAGTGTTTATTAGTTGCACCATGCTCTTGCAAGACACTTATCACACACTTACTGTATGTCCAGTGGCTTGGTATTAAAACAACATATGACAGACGCAGTGCTTTTCATTCCAAAGTAACTGTGTGAGGAATTTAATTCAGTATTTATACTACATTCTCTGAACTTTACATAGACATGCTGATAACCTGCTGCCATAAACATGGTAATCACTACATGAACATATTATGAACTTAATGCAGTATTCTACACGGACCTACCATTGTCATAGCTCAAGCTTGAAGTAAGTGCTGTGAGAACTTAATAAAGCTCCTATGAGGTGCTGGTTACATTGTTATCTGGCCATTGCCTCATTAATACATGCTTGTTACTGTACGTTCTCCCTGCATCAAGCTTTAATCACGTTCCTACCAGACTTTTGAATTATGAACATGTCTAAAAAAATAAAAAATAAAAAAGTTAAAGCAGCTCCACATCAAGGGAGACAATACTATGACTTTACTGGTTTGTAATGCATTCCTGCCAAGTTGTACAACTTTGTGTTCGTTTGTTTGTTTGTTTGTTTGTTTGTTTGTTTGTTTGTTTGTTTGTATTTAATTTTTTTCTCTTAAAAATTTCTCTACATTAAAACACCAGAATAAATGACGAATATAATAAATGAGAATTTAGCATTTTGAGCAGTTCATGAAGATCATAAAGAGAAATAGTATGAGAGGACCGGTTATGAAGAACCAAAATATTAAAATCTACTTTAGGTAAACACATCATATTTTAATTAAGCATTCTCACCTAAATGTATCCAATGCAATTATAAAGCATTTAAAACTATAGTTCAGCAGTAGCTTTTGGTTTTGTTTCATCACCCTAGATTGACTTTAAATCAAAGTATTTCCTTTTTGTTCTCTACAGTACATGCAACACAACCATGAGTTCCTTCAGCAGTATATAGTGCTATTGACTTATTTAAAGTTCATTCCACTTTCGACAGATTGCATTGTTCCTGTAAGTGTACTTATTCAAACACCATGAGAAAGGAAGGACTGGAAATCCCTTTTTTCTTTTTTGCTAAAAGACACTCTCCATGATTTCCTCTTGTTATTCAGACAAAAGTCCACTTTTTCTATCATAGCTACAGTATTTTAGTAATTCTACTGTTCCAACAATGATTGTATCCTTGAGTTTTGTGCAAGACTAGTGGAAAACTTTAACACTGTTCAAACTGCAGGCATCCTACAGACCAAAAACCTACAGGACCACCAAAACATATTTTTTTTTCCTTTGGGCTTTGTTTGCCTTTCTTGTTTATCACATTGCCAGGAGGTTTAATAACTTGCATGGTACCCATTTTTAGAGACGTTTAGTTGTGTTACTGTATAATAATCATGGATGAAACATGGACAGGAATGCTTCATCCTCAGTCACAACAAAATGTTGTCCAAGTGGAATACGAAGAAAATACATTCCTTCTGTTCTGCAGTTTTTCTTTTTTTGCAGCATTATTTCCTTCTTAGTTTGAAAAAGTTATGTGCAGATTGATGGGAAGGGTACAAAACACCTGAGAAAGTACTCGTCTTGCCCTGGGGCAGTAACCTCCCACTCAGTGTGCTCCACCATCCAATGATTGTCAGATGAAGCAGGTGGAAGTGACTGCTCATGATAAATGTGAGCTTGTACAGTATCCTCATCTCCTTCACCATCTCCAATGTGTCCATCCTGGAACCTATTTTGATTGGTTCAGCTCAATTGATGACATTGTTGAGTCTGTTGATGTTCTTTGTAGTGATGACTTCTTTACAAGATGGAAAAACAGAGTCCTAGAGTTTTGTAACAGCTGACTTTGCACTCCAATGAACCTTAGCTTTCTGTCTTTGTCTCTTTCCTGTATGTACAGACTGTACACATTCCTTTCTTTCCTTTTCTAGGGGTCAGGGGTAGCTCAGTGGTTAAGGCATTGGACTACGGTTCAGAAGATCCCAGGTTCAAACCCCACAACCACCAAGTTGCCACTTTTGGGCCCTTGAGCAAGGCCCTTAACCCTCAACTGCTCAAACATCAAACGTTTCAATAAGTTATATATTTTATAATGGTATTAGTTTTTGTTTCAATAAATATTCTATATTTAATATCAGTAGCGTAATATTTCCACAGCAGCAGCGACAGGTATCCGAGGTGCTTATGTTACCATAACAGAAAAGTGAAGTTGTTTAGTTTGTGGTAGATCTGATTCATTCAAACACAATAATAAAGCTTTATATCCTCAGGAGGGTCATTACATTGTTTCCGATAATTTCACAGAAGCGAGTTCAGAACTAATCTAAAGCACTGTCACACTAAAAAACATCCGAAAAGTTCAGAAGCTTCAAATATAATGAACAAACTAATAAATTTTCTTAAAACATTATAAAATTAAGTAGAGACTTAGTGACTCCCCTTAGAGACTCTGTAGTAGGTTTTCTCAGTTGAATATGAAAAAAAAATATCGCTGATTATCAACGCGGGAATGGAGCATTGCCCAAGTGCAAGTTGATCTTGGAGCTAAACTATTTGCTTTGGGTGAAAGCGCCATCTAGCGATCATTGTGTGTCAGCAACAGCTTCCCATTCAAAATAATAGGCGGTCAAAACGACCGTGAACCGCGTTCTAAGTAGGTCACACTGGCCCGGCGCTTCTAGTGTTAACCCTCAACTGCTCAGATGTGTAATTAGATAAAAATGTAAGTCACTCTGCATAAGAGCGTCTGCTAAATATAAATGTTTTGTACCTTAAGTGAACATCAAGCTACATTCGCCACTTTGATGTTCTGATCCTCAGTGGTGAGTGCTGGGGCAGATTCTATTTTAAGGAAATCCTCCAAATTTCCTTTATCTTGCTGGTATTAATCTGAACAAGGTTGCTCTGACACTACACTACACCACAATTTTGCCAATCAGCCTTCGGAACTATCAATCTCTTTATTATTAAAGCCCACAGTAATAGTGCTAACATCTCAGAACTTCTATATATGACATGTTTCAGAGTCATGCCTGAAATCAGAGGTATAAATGGTGAACAGGAAGGGTGCAGAAACATTCTGCTGTGGAATGCCTGTACTCAGTCCACCCACACATCTACTGTACACATACCAGAAACTGGGAGTCAGGTAGTTAGTAATCCTGACCGAAGGCCAGTGTCCACTTATGCCCTTGATCAGATGTAATATCAGTGCTGCAGGTATTTCCTCATTCAGCTTTCCTGAACCCCTCTCCTTGGATGGCAGAGACCTATAGTAGGCATCC
Organism: Channallabes apus; assembly: GCA_030522415.1. Classification (NCBI taxonomy): domain Eukaryota; kingdom Metazoa; phylum Chordata; class Actinopteri; order Siluriformes; family Clariidae; genus Channallabes; species Channallabes apus. Next base: position 26,657,007 of record CM060104.1, read on the forward strand.
AAGGTCCATAGAATACCTTTAGTATGTCTTCTACAGAACAATGAATGGACCTTTTCCAGTTTCAGGCTCAAGTTGTAGATATAATGTAGGACTTTTTACAGTTCCACTGCACAAGTATAGTATTGGCCAAAATAGACAATCCTAAAAAAGAACAAGAACAATATTACTTTGCTGTCATCTCTCAGCTTATTTCTCCTGAAAGAAACTAATATACACACTATTAACATGTTGATTTACCACAGTATAGGTTCTGTAAGTGTTCAGACGGTGTGTGGACCACCTTACTGTAGACAATGTTCATATCATCCATGCAGATTCTCAAATATATCCTGGACAAAGGTTGCTGCAGAAGGAGACAATTTGCTCGCGTAATGCAGGCACAGTTCTTAGCGGATCTTCACAGATGAACACACTCTGCTTTAACATTCCCCACATTTAAGCATCAGGTTGTGTAAGATTGGAGGAATAAGACGGGTATGGGAAGAAATGTGTTCTGGCACCTTTTTCAAGCTCGGTCCTCGTTCACGACCACTTCCATATGAGCAGAAATAATACTCAACGATGAATAACTTTTTCCTCCGTTGAGAGACCCGTTTCCAACAACAACTGTACAACACGACTTTCTTTTCACTAATGGGAACCTGTGCGGAAGGAGCTACAGTATGTCCCGTCGACAAACACACATTCATTCGACATGCACAAGTTTCAGTACTGTATATTTGGGCGCATACTGTACATTAGCACTGAAATGATCAGGGAGTTTTTTTCAGTATTTTTTTTTTACCTGCTGAGGTGTGATTGACATATATTGGGGAGAAAAGGACGAAGAGGGCTGCAGTCAAAGGGTGTGAATTGCGTTAGTTGATCTGACTATTATCACAACGCCTGAAGAATGATGTCTATGTGACTGCTGCGTGCAGAGTAAGTTAAACCCTAAGATCCTTTTAATTCCATTCGCCATCTATTTCACCTTTCACTAAACCCTTGTTTGGGTCTTGTAGTGGCATGCTTCAACAACGAGAATGCATTGTAACTTTATACTGTATATACACATAATCTATTTATAATATAATCAGAACAGAACCGAGTTTCTTGAGGAGTTGCACTCATGAAGTTCATGTCTGTTTAAAAAGTACACGTAATTAAAGGTATATTAATTTTGAATTATAAATTCCCTGAAACGTTATTGGATTTGCATAAAAAAAGATTTTTAATACCAGTGTGTGGCACTTTATTGATTAAACAACACATAAATTATTGTGTTCGGGCCGCCGCTTTGGAAACGTTTTTCTCCCGAGAGTCACAAATATTTTACGTTTAAACAACAACAAAAGTCTGTGGATTAAGTCAAGTGCAAATGTGTGCATGTTTGATTATATGGAGCCTCATTTAAATAAATAAGTGTAAGTATTTGCAAAGAAAAGCTTGTGTACTATTAAAATAATACTGTGGAGTTATCAAATCTTCCCCTGTAGAATTCCCCTTTGAATGCAGTAAACATTTTGGAGGGAAGCATTTCTGTCTTTATAGATATAAATAATATATATATATATATACATATATATATATATATATATATATATATATATATATATATATATATATATATATATATATATATATAGATACTGTATATTATAGTGCCACAGGATGTGAATACATCTTTCTGTAATTGAATATGTATGTAATTTTTTTAATTCACTATTTTCTAGCAATTTAATTATCTACTAGGACAATCGTCTCAGCTGGGACTTCCTGCACTGTAATAACCTGGAATTAATGAGACGATTTCTGTAGACAACACATGTGGACTCAGATGGTGTATTACCTGTAGACTGTAGTTTCCTTTCTCACTGATTAACCTGGAGATAAATTTGGCCGTGTGCTGAAAATGTACTTTTTCTGCAAAACAAAACAAGAAAACAATAATAATTATAATAATATATAATAATAATAATAATATAATATAATAATAATTATAAACAATAATAATCTAGCTGATGCTTTTGTGCAAATAACTTTCTTAAGCACTGGACTGGGGAAACATAAAAAAAAATGTCACTTAAAATCTTTTTATTTTGTCGATTCACGGCAGACAAATGTGAAAAATGAGAAGGATTGAAAGGCGTACTCACCATCTGCAGTTGGATGAATGATCAAAAACTTCTTATCAACAAACTGAGAAGCTCGATGTGCAAGATTGCTCATCTGTGGACGTGGTGAAGGAATGCACATGGAATGTTTGCATAAATAAATGGCAACAATAATACAGAGCATGCACATGCACTCCAGAATTATTGGCATCCTTCATAAAAGTAAGAAAAATTATTTCAGAAAATAAAAATAACTTTTTTTAACAGTAAGAAATATATTTTAACTGTAAATGTCAATGTGATATACTGTATATGTAGAATTATATTTACAGATGTCGCACCTCATATGCTCGTCTGTCTGTTTTTGAGATGCCCAGATACCGCTCGGAAAAAGCAGACGCTGAAAGACAAAAAGCTAAATTAGTTAAAGAATGCAGAATATGCAGTTCTGTCCAAATGTCTTGAGCCTGCCTCCATTATTTCTTCATATTTTGCTTTCAAACAGACAGCCTTCTTGTGTTTGAATGTAGATTTGCGTAGTTCTCCAGGCTTCCTGAAGGACATTCTGCCTCTCATTTCCAGTCCAGTTCCTGTAACTGAGCAGTCACGGACGAATGTTTTTGTTTGTTAAGCCACACAGTGACCCATTAATCATTCAAGAATAAACTGACTCGGTGAGAAACAGGTACAGATGATGACAGATGATCAGGCTGGTGATTAGTTTACTGCTGATGCTGAATGCTGAGTGGTTGGAACAGACGAGAGGGGAAATGAGGTCGCTGCTGAGATTGCTACATAATTTACATTATTGAATTGAGTTTAATATAAATAAATGAAGGGTATCAAGACTTTTGCCCAGTACTGTTCACATCAATTTTGTTGCTTTTTTTTTGTTCTCAGCACTTAAATTACATATATTTCTCTTACTTAAATACACTGTACTCAGTGCTGACTTAATCAAACAGTGAATTTTTTAATAGATACAGTTATGCATGGTGTTATGTTTCTTTGTACACGTAGATTTACAGTTGATGCATAGAATTATTTCGGCCACTGTTTTATTAATTATGAAAACTTTAATAAATGAAATAAAAGTGTAATAAACTCTCCTACATCTTACACACGTATTCCAAGTTCATGACCTCAATTTACTATCTCATGGCTTCATTAAGTTTAACACATAGATTTCTGGTGGAGCATGATCTAAAATATTAAAATGTGAAATAATAGGTGGTGCTGCATTAAGTGATTCTATAAGCTACTGAATAATGAGTGTGGAAGCCATAGTGTTAAATTAAACCAGTGATTAATGTGATCATTACAACTAGAGTCATTCATGCAGTAATGTATTGTTGATGTACGAGACTCATCAACACTCACCATCTTCTCATTCATATCAAATATCATCATACTATCTTTTCCTTTATGTTAAAGTATTGGTGTTGTTGGTGTTGCTGTACCATAAAGCTGGAAATCAGTGATGGGTGAGAGAACAGCTCCACACTTCAGCATCGAGGCTTCAGAGCTGAGCAGGCGACTAGTGATGTATCCACCATACACCTGTAACACACACGACAGGAATGATGACAAGTCCTCACTCCATCATCACACAGCTGCTTTCTTTTTCTTTCTTTCTTTCTTTCTTTCTTTCTTTCTTTCTTTCTCTTTTTCTTTCTTTCTTTCTTTCTTTCTTTCAGCTCTAGCACTTCCCGGGTTTGGAAGCGTCTCCAATAGACATTTTCAAAATCCTTCTAGGAAATCTAGGTAGTTTAATATTCTACTAGTTCTAACTCACTTTAAGAGCTTAAGCTAATTAAAAGTAGATTAAACAGCTAAACATGCATGGCATGGCACAGAGTGTACGTAGTGTTCTTTCCCACTACACTACACTACATCTAGACCAACTACATAGAAAAATATTCACTCTATTTACTGTAACTCAAATCTTTACATTTTATGCATTTTATATTACTTTCATGGACAGTTACAGATGTCGCCCTTAAAACCCTGCGTGTTTTCCCGCGGGATGCCGCAATTTAGCGCGCGGCGTGCCGCGTCTTGCCGGAGGCAACATTCGGGAATTTTAAATAAATGTGTTGCGCTTCACTGAATATCCGCCAGATGGCGCATGGAAGGACTTTATCTAAAAGCCGGACCAAGTACAACAATGAATGTAAGGACGCCGATGAACAGTGCTGAAGCGAACATGAATTTTATTTTGTTTTATAATAGATCTTTCATGATGAATGAGTGTATATGTGCTTCACATTATCAAACACAGGCAAAGGAGACAGAAATTATTGAGGGATCCACTGAAAAAAGTAAACCTAGTTTAATGTGTTTTTTTTTCTCATTCCATTAGTAAAAAAAATAATTTGCTCTTTTTAACTGAAGTGTCTAATTTATGCTTATGGGTGAATCTTTTTTTTTTTTTTTTTAGTATAATGCTGTTTACAGCAGGAAACCAAAGTGAAATATTTCATTTTGATCAAGGTACTCTTATTAGGTTGAGTGTGATTTGCGCATGCGCAGTCTTTAGACCATAGTTTTGCCGGTATAATTTTATTTCCGCCTCAAACCGGAGCATGACGTTGAAACAAGTAAGGAAGGATATCAGAACCTGTATTTCAGTTACTGTTAGTTAAAGCTCCTGGTTAAACTTAAATCTAATCCATTCACAAAGGACATTTCTGCTTCAAACCGTGTCTCATGACCTCATGACGCAGCATTTTCACGGACTGAATCACATGCGGGTGGAGATTCTCAAAGAAAACTCCTTTAAACCAGGTAAGAAAGCAAACTCATGTCATTTCTATGTTAAATGTATCTCTTCTATGAGCAAATTCATGATTTATGTCAGGAACAACTACTTTGTAGATTGAGTTTTGTGTCCGTGTTTGCTACTGTAGCTAAAACCACCTATATTACCTGCATTAGCATTAGCTAACTAACGTGGTGATTTTCAAAAACACCGGAGTTTATACAGTAAGTCAGCGGCGCCGAAGAAAATAATTATATTGAAGTACCGTTGGTTAACGATGTAAAAATTAATAGGAAAGTGACGTAAACATAGAACAAGCTAATTTGGAGTGAGTGCTGTTTGTAGTGTACTGCTTTCTATACTTTATACATACTGTAATTAAGATTTGCTAACATAAGAACTTGAGCCAGTCCAATTTTTGTTTTTACCTTTTTTTTTTTTTTTTTAAAGATCAGTAATGAGTTTCTGAGAATTATATCTGCTCCACTTCAAGCAAGATTACTGGTTTCCCTGGACAAGCAACACTACAAACTAATTGAGATCATCAGAAACTAGGGAGGAACCCGTCAGAGAGAGAAGACCAGAGATATAATCTTCATCTTCAAGTTCTTGATCTGGTATGTATGGTACGGTTCAGGACCAGGGAGGGAGCCGGAGACAGCAGAACAAAGAGATGATATTGCCAGCACCAGCACAGGGAGCACAGTTTTTAGTTTAGATCTCATGTTTACATTTTATTGTATGTTGATGGCTTGACTGTAAACAACAAACAATGCAATAAATGTATAAAAAATATATATATTTATTGTCTCTTTCCAGGACCAGGCATATCGTTCAATTATTTTTTGGCCAAATAGGCAGTCGTAACAAGAGGTGAGGGCGCGCGCGTCATCACATGTGCTTAGCCGACTCTGCGTTCACCGTAAACTTCAATATACATAGACGTTTATATTTTTGTTTATTTGTATATGTATGTTATTAATTTTACTTTTTTAGAGATTGTATGTGTGCGTGCACGGAGAGTATGTGTTGATAAGTTTATGTGGATAAGTTGATAAGTGTATCAGAAAGCATTAAAATGTTCATTTGAATTAAAATGACACACACACGTCTGTGTATACAGTATATCAATTACATATATATCAATTTCATTAGTTCGTTCATTCTATTTGAAGCTTCGGATGTTTTTTGTTTTTTTTGGTTTGGTTAGATTAGTTCTGAACTCGCTTCCGTGAAACTATCGCTAAAACAATGTACTGAGCCCTCCTGAGGATATAAAGCTTTATTATTGTGTTTGAATAAATATTCAGATCTACCACAGCAGGTAATAAACTATGGTGTGTCATAACCGAAGCAAACACCACGATTATGCCTCGTTTCGTTTGACAGGAACGTGGTTCACTTGGCCGCGGTGTATTATAAATCTGTGGAATGTTTCACTGTTTATGCTCACATAAGAGGAACAAAAGCTCAATGAGGACACGCACACACATAGACACACACACACAGACACACACATAGACACACACATAGACACACACACAGACACACACACACTCCCCTGAGCCCTCGGGAAACATCCAATCACCGTCGGTATACAAATGAGTCAAGACGCAGCCTAACATGGTGTCGTGTCGGATTTCAGTGGTCACGGAGTGGGAAGACTTTGAAGAAGCTGCAGTGACAGTGAACAGCTGAACAACTTCACTTTTCCGTTTACCTCTGAGGAAAAAAAGCTGTATTTTGTTTGTTTATGTCTAGAATTTTTATAGTAGTAAGAGAGAGTTATAGTTTGGTCTGTACTGTTCTTCGCACCCTTGTAGAGAATAAATAAATGAATAACACCTTCATATCCCCTCTCAAGAGTGTCATAGTCCATTGTTAGTTTTAATGATCTGGCTGAAACTAATTATCACTACATAAGTACCCTAACACCATTGATCATGAGTCTCAGCTGAACCTAATTCTATAATTGTAACAAAATGTAGATGCAGATTCCAAATGTGTATTTATATAATAGATAGATAGATAGATGTGTGTGTGTGTGTGTAGGCTCTACGCAGGGGCAAGAGAGGGCAGCGCACCCTTAAATGTCTGCACATGTTAATATATTCCTAAAATGTATGTATTACAAGTTGATGAACTGATCTGCGGTAGCGATGACGTCACAGTCCGACAGTTTTAGAATGATGTTTGATCAGGTCTACTGTATATTCTGAACATAGAACTGCAAAATGTCTGATACAGTACTTTGGGGGAAACAAAGACTTAAACTGTTAAGTAATAACATTATTAATAACAAATATGTAATAGTTTTGATATTTGAAATTTTTTTATTTTAATGTAAAAGGACTATAGATAGAGACTTATAAGCAGCTGGTGTATCCGGGTTGTTTAATGAACTTTAAGCAAAAAGACAACATGTATTCATCTGTTTTATATAAATTACTGTTTTAACTTTGACTAGTTTTGGAAGAATAAATTGAATTGTTAAAGTCATGTTTTGCGTGTTTTAATTTTGGGGGATTGTTTGGGTATTTAAAAATTGTTTAGTTGAACCAACAACTTCAATGGGCAAAAAATGGGACACAACTTTGTTTTAAATAGTCAAAGAGTTGGGCTGAAAATAATAATAATAATTATTGATCATAGAAACAAATGAAACCAGTTAAACACTTGATTATATGTATTTGTGTTTGTGATTGTGACCCATAATAATTTTTTCTCAGTATAAATAAATGTTTTGGGTTTTAAGAACTCCAAAAGAGCAACGACAAACTTGGTATTCTCCATTGAGGTTTGTCACCTTCCACTCCTGGTGTTAATTGCTCTGTGTGTGCGTGTGTGTTTTTGGCGGGGGGATGGGTGTGTGTGTGTTTTCGGCTGTTCAGCAGTTCTAAACACAAGCACAGTTTTTGTCCTTAACTAAAATACTTCAATACGTTAATAATGAATTTATTTTGCTGAATAAGGTAATAAGCGATATTTAAACCAAACCAGTAATTTAAGTAAGTGTTCCATACATTAAAGTACTGTGTATAACCAAGTGCCCTAGCAAACACAGTTACAGTACAGTTTACAGTACAAACAGAGTGTGTGCGCTGGGGGGATTGGAAGGTGAGTGAGAATACTCATTTACAATACAAAAGACGGTCAGAGGCAGCGCCGTTCTAGACCAGACAACACGGGGTGTGGGGAGGGGGGCATCATGTTCGAGCACTGTTTTTACCTGGCCTTACTGTATAGTAACAGTATTGTATTTGCTGAATTGTGTTGAGGCACGCAAACCCCCAGACCACAATAATATATAATTATATAATAAAATATCCTTAATCCAGATTTTATCAATGACATAACATTTATCTAAGCTGGATGGTCAAATTCTCAAAAACGTTTAAGCTAATAGTAAGACTTAACACACTATAACTAAAATATTTACAAAACTGAAAGGTTGTCTTATGAATAATAAAAAATACAAACTAAATTAAAACAGATGGGCTGTTGAACAGATCATAATATGTTTTATGTTTTCTGATTATAAATGATATATGGGTTGATTTTAGAAAGGCTAAATCAAATAGCTAGTTTTTGGTCATGTCAGTCCAGTAACTATACTATGTAAAAGTAATTATAATATGAATTAATTAAGGGCAGGACCTAACCTAATGTTAATAATTTACTCCATGATAACATTAGTATTCATGTTTTTGTATTTTTGTATTAACATTTTAAATGTTCAAATGAACGTTTCAGAGTATATAATTTGCCGTGTCATCTGTGATTGAGACCCATGAGTTAAATTGAAATATTTTTTATAGGTAGTAAGCCAGGTTTTAGTAACCTGCTTTAGTAATGGGCTCTAAAAGACAATGGAACATTACAGAACGTGCGAGTTGACGCCCATGCACAGATTAAAATGTTCATTTGAATTAAAATGACACACGCATGTCTGTGTGTGTATATATATATATATATATATATATATATATATATATATATATATATATATATATATATATATATATATATTAATATATATATATATACCCTAAAAAATGCTGGGTTAAAAACAATCTGGGTTGTTTTTAACCCAGCTGCTGGGTAAATATAGGACTAACTAAATGCTGGGTTAATTTAACCCAGCAAGATGGGTTAAATATTCAATCCAAATGCTAGGTCATATTTAACTATAATGCTGGGTTAATTCTACCACATAAATGGTTCAAATGTTCTACCCATATGTTTGGGGTTTGTTGGTTCATTTTAACTGGAATGTTGGGTTAATTCTACCTCACAAATAGGTTATTATTATTTTCATGTTTTACAGTGAATCTGTAAAAAAAACACCCATGTCTATTAAACAGTTAAATTATTTTGATATACTTGCCTATTACAAAAAAACATACATATATGCAATAAACACCATCCTATTACATGTTCTTAGAAAAAAATATTTATTTTTCAAAAGCACAAGAACAGATAATCAACAGCGACATCATTACTATACTATCATTGATAAGGGCGGGATGGAGTAATTGCACAAATAGACTGAGGCAGCTTCTACAGAGCAGGATCTCTCTGTGACTTCAGATATCTTTTCTGAAGAAGAAAAACTATCCAGCTATTTTTTTTTTTGGTTTGGTTAGATTAGTTCTGAACTCGCTTCCGTGAAACTATCACTAAAACAATGTACTGAGCCCTCCTGAGGATATAAAGCTTTATTATTGTGTTTGAATAAATATTCAGATCTACCACAGCAGGTAATAAACTATGGTGTGTCATAACCGAAGCAAACACCACGATTATGCCTCGTTTCGTATTATAAACCTGTGGAATGTTTCACTGTTTATGCTCACATAAGAGTAATAAAAGCGAGTGAAATGTGGAAATGATGTGTGGCAACTCAATGAGGACTAAACCAATGATTTCGGTAACTCCACTGAGTGTAACATCTGCATAGTGACACTGAACATCTTCACTTTTCCGTTTACCTCTGAAAAAAAAGCTGTATTTTGTTTGTTTATACACACACATAGACACACACACAGACACACACACATAGACACACACACACACACAGACACACACACACTCCCCTGAGCCCTCGGGAAACATCCAATCACCGTCGGTATACAAATGAGTCAAGACGCAGCCTAACGTGGTGTCGTGTCAGATTTCAGTGGTCACGGAGTGGGAAGACTTTGAAGAAGCTGCAGTGACAGTGAACAGCTGAACAACTTCACTTTTCCGTTTACCTCTGAGGAAAAAAAGCTGTATTTTGTTTGTTTATGTCTAGAATTTTTATAGTAGTAAGAGAGAGTTATAGTTTGGTCTGTACTGTTGTTCGCACCCTCGTAGAGAATAAATAAATGAATAACACCTTCATATCCCCTCTCAAGAGTGTCATAGTCCATTGTTAGTTTTAATGATCTGGCTGAAACTAATTATCACTACATAAGTACCCTAACACCATTGATCATGAGTCTCAGCTGAACCTAATTCTATACTTGTAACAGAAAATGTAGATGCAGATTCCAAATGTGTATTTATATAATAGATAGATAGATGTGTGTGTGTGTGTGTGTGTGTGTATAGGCTCTACGCAGGGGCAAGAGAGGGCAGCGCACCCTTAAATGTCTGCACATGTTAATATATTCCTAAAATGTATATATTACAAGTTGATAAACTGATCTGCGGTAGCGGAAAAATCCGCTGAAATAGGACAGGCACACTAACCCGCACACACACACATACACACGCGCGCGCGCACACACACACACACACACACACACAGACACACCTCCCTTGAGCCCTGCGTCTGTCGGATTTCAGCGGTCACAGAAAGACTTTGAAGCAGTTTATATATGAATCTAAGCTTGAACTTATCAGCATTGTAAATATATAATACTTTTCAAATAAAATCGCTATTACTTTGACCCTGAAGTTTAGTTTAGCACACACAAAAAACAGAAAAGTCATTTCTGGTAAATCAACGGAATGTGTAGTTTATTTACAGTAATTCATTAAAAAATGAATATACATTGTACAGTACACGGTAAACACGGGAAAGATTACAAAATGAAAAAACAAACAGTGTCTACTTTATAAACAGCTTAGTATGTGCGTCGAGATGCTGAAATCCCTTGCATGTTTTTGCTTCCAAGTGGAGAGACATTTGACCGATAGCCTAGAACAAAAGATCTATAGGTGTGATCACAACCCCCTCCGACCGACCGTGCCATCAATCACTGACCACCTCAGAAGTTCCCTCCAATGTATGGCTGCAATACTTGTTTTGCAAGTATTTTTAACACCATTCAAAGGCTTCAAAGGGGCAGTTATCGGCTATGACACGTTGAAGGAGAACTTAATAGTTCTCAAAAATAGTGTAAATGTCTGCAACAATCACTAACCATTAAAATGTTTTTTTTTCTGTAATTAAACACGAAAATATTAATTATATTTCCATATATATACATACACACACACACACACACACACACAAGGGCGTAGGTTTGCTATCTATTACTCCGTATAATAATGTAAACATTGCTAATTTATGTTTTGGAAAGAAACTTAAGTAATTATTTCATCTATATCTTTCATAAATCACACAACTAAAATATAATTAAACAGTTTATTCACCAACATTACCAAATATTTGTGACATTCACAGTCTAGATCCAAGTTGTCTTTTTAATAAAAGTGCATTCAGCTAAATTTTGCATCCATAGAAAAAAACTGCACGGCACCAGGGCCTGAAATACTTGTTTTAAACAAAATTGTGTAAAATAATAAATAAATAAAATACAGCATTCATTTAGAAATAAAATGCAGCAGAAAATACTTTAAACAAACTGTAGAGTAAACGTTAAAACGTAATAGCCCTCTGAAGCAGTGAAGTTGCAACTTTCAAATCAGCACTCTGGACTAGTGCACTTAAAAGTATGCCATTGAAACCTTAATGCATGAAAACATTTTAAGCTGAACATGTAAACACAACATGTAAACACTTGTAGTCAAGCCAAACCAAATGTTTTAAGATGATAACTTCATCTTTAAAGCTTGCACTTTTGGTGATAGCTTAATCCCATCAAGTTCTAGAAGAACTTTCTGAAAATAGCCTCTCCTTCAAGGATTATGGATACACCAACCGGTTCTTCCCCTTCAACAGCACGGACGACAAGGATTTTAAGAAGGTGTCACTTCGTCTGTCCCCCTGCATAAAATTTACAAGAAAATAAATCATTTATTTTGAGAAGCAAAAAAATCTGAATTGCTTCAACCTGTGCTGACTTCATTGAGAAAAAAATAATAATAAAAATAAATGATAATAAAAAAATTACCATCACTTCATATACTTCATATTGTTAAACTTGGGTTAAATTGCTTTATCTTGCATCAGTAAAACATGGCATGAGATGGCTTTACAGTGTCAGGAAATCCTATGATGAATGCTGAGTTTGTATTTAAAGGGTTAGTCCAAACATGAAAATTCGTTCAATAATTACTCATTTATATATACATTTGCATTTATATGCTTCTGTCCAATACAACAAACACTATATTCAAGGTATTAATAAATTGTATAATTAATAAGAAAACAATGCTTTACCAGGCAATCATCAAAGAGATCCTCTTCAGATTCACGTCTCATCTTTACACTTTGTTTCTGTGAAAATATTTACATTGTATCATTACATAATCTTTTATTCGTACAACTACATTCAGGCATTTCTTCATCTTTTGTAAGTTTGCCTTTATCCAAAGCAAATTACAAAAGAGGAAGGCATCAAGGATGTCAAGCAGTGCTACTAACACAAAGTTTCTGACACCGTTAGAAAATACAAGATAGAACAGTGAGGGATTAAGGAAAAAGTGAGAAGCAAGAATCATGTGTGCAAAGATTAAGCATGTAGGGTCACAGGATGACTCGTCTTATTTTTATTGTCTGCAATGCGATTTAGACAAATTAGAACTGCGGTAAAGCCAGCCGCGGTTCAGAAGAACACGGTCAAGCCAGCCGCGATTGATTTTAGTGTGCGCACATATTACAGTGATTACGGTAGTTTCAGGACCGACACAGAGACAACGCGCTTTCAGAGCGCTTTTCATTTAGACGCCCAGGACTGAGAGATAATACAACATGCTCGTCAATTTTTACTTGCTTATTTATTTGCATTTCTGCTTTAATATCCGTGTTATTTATTGGTGACTTTGACGGTTGTCTGTTACAATATTTTTCTTAAATATTCACCATTCAAATAATTGTTTTATGTAGATAAGTTACAGCAGAATTCGTAGAAAACAGACAAAATAATGTATTTAGTCTTTCTAAATACCAGAATTGATTTTTATTTTGTTTTACTGTTCAAAAGTAGCAGTTATTCTTCAATGAATGTTTTCTATAATGAGGATTAACGTCTGCTTTGGAAGAGAGGTCAAATAAACAAATGTTCACAATGGGGGAAAAAAAGTTAAATAAAATGCCTTTATTTCACTTCAGAGACCTATGAAAAAATAAATTCTAGTAAGTATAAAACGCCATGGTCAGTTTTTATCCCATATAATGTACACACATTATATGATAAAAAAAAAAGTAGAAAAAAACAATGATCAGTTCTTATTCAGGACGTCCCATACTATATACACACCACATATGAAACTATTTTACTGCAGCATTTTTGAGATATTGGACATTATTACACTTTAAAGGGGTATAAAGACCCCATTTCTAATAAGTAGAAAAAAACAATGATCAGTTCTTATTCAGGACGTCCCATACTATATACACACCACATATGAAACTATTTTACTGCAGCATTTTTCAGATATGGGGCATTCTCTCTGTGTTGTTCATGAAACTACCGTAATCGCTGTAATATGCGCGCGCACTAAAATCAATCGCGGCTGGCTTGACCGTGTTTTTCTGAACCGCGGCTGGCTTTACCGCAGTAAATTAGAGCTGCTGTCAATACTGTATGAACATATGTACAGGTTCTTTACTCGTAACTCATTAATAAAGTCCGGCTTCAGAAAAAAAACGTTTATTGCTAGTGCTCTTTTACCATTTAATGCTTTAACACACACGACTCAGTTTGTTCAGAAATGGCATCTAACTGGCGAGGCTTTGTCTGAACACGCCGTTTTCACTCGGGGTGGGGGTAAGAAACACACATCTCGGTGTATTAATCCGCGCGCTCGGTTCGTTATTATTTTATTTATTTATTTATTTACCACAGGACCCATGGGGGGCTCCGTAGGTTCAGGTTTTTACACGAAAACGGTGTTTTGTGAATCTCCACACTATTAAAAACTGAAATTGCTAATTGTACGTCCTGAGATTAAGATGAACATTAATTGGGAGTCATGAAAGCGAGAATCACATCCAAAAAAGAAAGCTAAACTTACCTCGAACACGACAAACTCCAGCAGCAGCCACACCGTGTTGTACCTCCGTGATGATCCACAACCGACTGATCCACAGCGCCGGCACAGCGACTCCAAACACGCATGCGCAGTTTAATTTGCACACATTTTCGGCTTCAGTAGACACACAATACTTCAGACTGAAACACGACTGCCCCCTACAGGTAATGAAGGGCATGTTCACAGCTTCCCGCACGCAGCCGCGCAAAGCCGCGGCAAGTCACGGGATCCCTTTTCTCGAAACGCAGGTTTTTAATGGCGACATCTGTATGTCTAGTTGTGGTTTCATTACCCACAAAGCTGTTCAGTGGGAATTAGCCCACATCTCACAGCAGCACGTTAGTCCTTTACACTGTCCGTCTCTCTCTCTCTCTCTCTCTCTCTCTCTCTATCTATCCTCTTCCTCATCAACATCTTCATCTGTTCAAAAAGTTCCCCAAGCTTTTCATGCTAATACAGCTAGTGTTTATTTTACACTAACATCAGATAAAAAGCTCATATATACACAGTAGAGAGAAAGCTGTACCTGTCCGAAGGCTCCAACCCTGGTTGTGTCAATATATGGCTCCTTTGCTATAATGCTGAAAAAGACGTAGAAACAGAGAAGTACAGTTCTCTTAAAAAAGAAATGGACTGAACGTACTGGACCCACTGGCTTTAAACAAATCAATGTGCCAAAGGATTCAGAGTAACTGTGGAAGAGCATTCTAGAAACTTTCTAACAATTCCTGACACAATGTTCAGGTTTAGTAATTGGCTGGAATATGTTCTTCTTCTTCCTCTTCTTCTTCTTCATACTACTACTGCTCAACAATCTCAGTTTTGTTGATTCTGTCTCATTTATAGCTGAGTACTGTATATTTCCTCAGAGGTGTACCTGAGAGCTTTCAGCTGGTCCTCCTCTTCAAGTCTGCCCAGTCTGCGATGCACGGTGTGGAGAAGGTTTGTGCCCTGAAAGCCACTGCCACGCCCATCACACCGCATTACAATCACACCAAAGCTGCTGACCAGCACAGTGGCCCAGTTCACCTGAAACTGCTCAGACACGGACTGACTTCCTGGAGTGCCATCCCTGAGAGACAGAGAGAGAGAGAGAGACAGAGAGAGAGAGAGAGAGAGAGAGAGAAAGAGACAGAGAGAGAGAGAGACAGAGAGAGAGAGAGAGACAGAGAGAGAGAGAGACAGAGAGAGAGAGAGAGAGAGACAGAGAGAGAGAGAGAGAGAGACAGAGAGAGAGAGAGAGAGAAAGAGACAGAGAGAGAGAGAGATGTGTATTAGCAACCAGCATTTTAACTGTATATATAAATATACATCCTGTACACAGGGGTTGGACAATGAAACTGAAACACTGGCTAATTTAGGATTGGAGGTTTCTTCATTGATTCCACCAGTAAGAGCAGAGTGTGGAGGTTTAATTAGCAGAGTAATAGCACAGTTTTGTTTAAAACATTTTTATGATGCACCTTCACCAAGAGGTTTAACTGAGCTCCCATCACGCCTGACTTATTCCTGGCCACATTTCTCTATCCTTCCTCATTTTAACAATGTGTTGAACAGTTCAGTCTGGTGATGTCGGCCAATAGTTTGATCCTTCTGAAACAGCATTTTATTTTCTTTTTGGCCAGGCAGTGTAGAAAATTAATCAACACTTTCAGATTTAAGAATTAAAATGTACCATCGCTGTGGTAAAAAGGCACAACTACAAAAATGAGTCTATTTGAACCTTTGATGTCACACCGCATGTACAAGGATTAGGCTGTACTGTACAGTATGTATTATCATGTAAATGAAGTATGTGGCATCAAAACAATTTTTATTTATTTAAGGAACAAATGATGTGTAAAAAGTAGATTCTTACATTATATGTATTTTGGACCAGTTCTAATGTTTAAAATTTTGATTGATAAAATCAGTGCTTTCCCACATAATAGACCACAGGACCTCAGTTTAAACTGAACTGTATACTGTATATATGTGTTGTGTTGCTGGTGAGACTCACACAAGCAGCAGTAGAGGGTAGTGTGCTGTATCCACAAAGCTGGCAGGTTTCAGGATCTGCATTGTCAAAACTGAAGATCAAAAGCCACAGAGCAATGGTAAAACATTACAGTGCTCCTATTAAAACACATGAGTTAACGTTAACAAAATATCAGTAATTTTGAAGTTACAGTACAAAGGAAAAATAAAGTGTACTGAGACTACTGTAGTTTTTGTGTGCATTTTTATTAGTGGCGTATCATTGCTGATTTTTTACACAGATTATTATTTTGTTCTTGATGACCCCCCATTAATAAATTTAATGACCCAAACATGTTTGAAATGCCTTGGAGTGAGGTACAGGAATGTGGCAATAACTCCCAGCTGAGGTCTTGTAATGTGTAAGAGGTGTTGGTGAATGATTGTGTGTACAGTTCCCACAAATAGATGGCCTTCGTTAAAAGGTTTGCACCATTCAAATATGCAACTAAGAGTCTTCTGTAAATGTCAATCACTTTTACGCATGTGCATTTAGGCATTTCTTACCCAGAGCGACTTAAAAAGTGCTTACGTTATACCTTCATTTGCCACAAATTCCCAGTTTGATTTGAACGCCCCTCGTATACGAAATATGTATGAAGTATGATATATTTAAGGAGCTTTTCAAATAATCGCTTTTAATAGCTGAAATGGTTTCTGGGAATTTATTACTTGCCTTTCACTCATACAGATTTACACACAACTGGTTTACAGGCTGCTATAAATCACACTGAAGATAATAAATTAAATGACTTTGCATCAAGTCTATCCAATATTTCACATCTTTATGCATATTTATTAAGGAAAATGTGTGAATCAGACAAAATATGTGATTCCATGACATTCTTAGTAGAGCCTATGAGGAAATCAAAAGTGGGTGTTATGAAGTTTATGTATGTTCATAAATCACTGACTAGTTATGAGTAATGGAGGCTGAACCTACTTTACTTACCGTAATCCTCAACATCTATCTCTCGATATTCTACTTTAGGCATCTGCATGGAGTCCACGGCTTGCTGGAGGTTGTGGTTCAGCTCAATGTCCAACAGCTCTGTACGAAAGCATATACACAAGCCTTTAGCATGATAGTAATATGTCTAATATTAATTTTTTCATCTTGCGTATCACTTTCTCATGTATCCTAAACAGAAAACTTGCCGTAAAATAAATGTATAAAAATATTAATTCATTTTTAAAAATGAAGAAATAAATAAATGAATAAATAATAATTGTGCTGGTACATGTACAGTAAATGTCTGCCAGGTTCACATCCATGTCTGAGGTCATCGCTGTTCTTGCAGGTCTTCTCTAGTGATCTTTCTCTTCTTATTACAGTATGTGTCCAACAGAGACCAGTCTCCTCTTCATCATCTGTGTGATTAGTGATATTGTTGGCTTGATCTCTTTGATAACTGATTTATTGCTTTGTCTTCATCTCCAAAAGCACAGCTGTGTACAAGTCTTGTTTTAATTACTAGTGATATATCCTATGACCTTACTACTCTATCAAACAACTTCACAGTTGATTTACATATTGCGATGCTTTTATTCATCTCTGGGGTTGATGTCATATCCGACTTGACGATTGATCCTAGTAGGTAAAAGTTGTCATATGTTTTAATCTCTTGCCCATCTATCTAAAATCTATCTGTATTAGTTTTGTCAGTTGTCAATATTTTGGTCTTTTGACAGTTATCATGCCTCCACCACTCCACCATCATGTCTGCAGTCAGGGTTGTGTTGTCTGCATGTATTAGGTTGTTTATATTTCTTCCACCAACTTTTATTTCTTTGCATTTTTCAGGTATTCTGGCTTGGTTTCAGTGTATGAATTGAACATGTAGGGTGACAAAATTGTTTAATCTTGAACCAAAGTTTTCAATCAGCATCAACATGCACTTTGGGATCCCAGTTTAAAGCAAAACATTTCCCTAATCAACACAGTCTAAATGAAGTGTAGTTGACAAAGCAAAGGCAGATCCTCCTGATATTCTTTTGCCTTTTTTCCAATATATTTAATATCCAAATGTGTAATTTTTCCTCTGTCCGGGTTTTGCTGGCATTATACTGTAACTCCAATTGTTCGATATTTTCTCCAATTGGTTTCTGTGCCTTTTTTGAGGAAATGGTACCAATATTGACTTTATTCAGTCGTTTAACCACCATAGTTTTCCAAATTTGTTGACATAGCTTTGAGATTATATCTGAATGTTTCATCAGTTCTACAAGGACATAATCAAAATCAACGATATTAAATAAATCTGCACCAAACTGTTCCTTTAGTACATCGAGTTCATGTTCAATGTTGAACTTGTGTCTGCAATAGTGGTGTTTTTATAGATTGTCTATATAGTCTTTACACCCTTCTTATATTTGGTCCAGGTCATCTCCATTCTAGCCCTTTAGTCGACCAACTATTGGTTGAAATTCCATCCTTATACCCTTTGTAGGCCAGTCACGTTTGTCCTTTTATGTTTTCCTTTTTTTTTCAATTTTAATGCACATTGCCTTGAGAAGTAGTTTTCTTTGCTGAATTCTAGAGAGGCGATTTATTTTGTCTTTATTGACAGTTTGCTTTGGCTCTTTTTCTTTCTTCGAAAATTAGCAGCATATCCTGTGTTATCCATTGTTGTGATCTTATCTTCCTGCTTCTTTCTAATGGGATCTTCATGGATTGATGATTTGATGCCATTCCATAACTCTTCACAGTCCATTACAGTAAAAGTGATTGCTCAGGTTATAACAAAATGCCCCCGGAATGTTGTTCAAGTTAAACTTTGGTATCTTATCATTGGTCTTCTTGCATAATTTCACTTTCAGTTTACACATCAGAAACTCATTACATGTTCCACAGTCAGCCCCAGGTCTGGTTATACCGTCATGATAGAAGATCTCCAGCATTGTTGAATAAAAATGTAACTGATCTGATTCTTGTCCATTACATTCAGTGATGTCTGTACAGTATGTACAGGTGACACTTGTGGTGTTGAAAGTTACAGGAACTCAGCTGGGAGTTATTGCCTCAGTCCTGAACTCACTCCAAGCCATTTCCACATGTTTGGGCCATTAGTGGAGTTCCTGGGAGGCCAGTGTTTCAGACATGAGGCAGACAGTCTGATCATGGCTCCAGAAAAAAAACTTTCTACCAAGTAATAGTGAAAGACTGGGATAGGTGCATTAGTGTATGAGGGGATAATATAGAGAAATAAAGGGAGTTTAACTCTCATAATTGTGTTCTGTTATTCAGCACAATCAAAAGTCCTGCACTGACTTGAATGCCTGTTGTTGTTGCAAAAGTTTATAAAAAACAAACAAAATTAAAAAATAAAATGATCCTGCTAATAACTCTTTTACACATTCTGTAATGAGGTATCAGTAAGGTCTTTGTAAGGGAGGCATAGGAAGTCTTTAGTTGAAAGCAAATGCAGGAACATTCAGAGGTACAGCTTTAACTTCTTCTTCAGCACAGAGGAGTTTATACTTCTTTGCGGTTTCTTCCATCTAATGTTCAATATTTACTAATCAACTATACAGTACCAATGACCAGTGATGATGTCTTGCATAGTTAGCCATGTATAAAGCAAGGTTCATCCTCGACCTGGTCTTTATCCTTAGCTATCTGCAAACATCTCATACTATTAAGTGTTCTGTGTACGGAAGCCCAGATGTAATTCAGAGTTTGTTTACAGAGACGTGTATCAGAAAACATGGGCATGAAGACCAGCGAGCGGCTGCTACTGCTGATAGTATGAGGATGTGACAAGAGCACAATGCTAACATTGTTATGCTAATCACAGAGACACTTTGTGAATTCATAAGAGTCATGTAACAATGAATTACAATTAAACTTATGCAGTGTGAAAGGATTTGGGCTTTAAATGGGGTTATCAGAGCACACACACACACACGCGTGCGGACACGCGCACACACGCACATGCACACACACGCACACACACACACACACACACATACACACAAACACACACACACACACACCCACACACACACACGCACATGCACACACACGCACACACAGACACACAGAGTTCCCAGAAAATTACGTACATTATTAGTAAAAATGTTTTATGCAGAGTTGTGCGTACTACTACTACTAATAGATAATAAAGATCTATCTATCTATCTATCTATCTATCTATCTATCTATCTATCTATCTATCTATCTATCTATCTATTTTGGCAAACATATTCACTCGCCTGCCTTGAAGTTGAGTAATATCCAATTCTTAATTCACAGGGTGTAATACTGTATGATGTTGGCCTTTTGCAGCTATAACAGGTTCAACTCTTCTTTCCATAATGTTTAGTGTGTTTAAGGGAAATTTTGACCTTTGTTCCAGAAGTACATTTGTGAGGTCAGACACCTCTGGTTAGGCCTGGTTAAGACAAGGCGTGGCTCACAGTCTCCACTCTAATTCATCCCGACGGTGTTCTATTGGGTTGAGGTCAGGACTCTGTGTGGGTCAGTCAAGTTCTTCCACACCAAATTCACCCCCCCTACATATTTATGGACCTTGCTTTGTGCACTGGTGCACAGCCATGTTGGAACAGGTGTGTGGTTGTTTTTCATTTTGGTGTCATTGGGCTTGGCCCCTTACTTCCAGTGATAGGAACTCTTAATGCTCCAAGACATTTTGGACAATTTTATGCACCCAACTTTGTGGGAACAGTTTTGGGGACGGCCACTTCCCGTTCTAGCTTGAATGCACACCAGTGCATGAAGCTAGGTTCATAAAAAGTTCTTTTTTTTTTCAATTCAATTTAATTTTTATTTATATAGCACTTTTAACAATGTTCATTGTCTCAAAGCAGCTTCACAAAAATGAAAAGAAAATTTATGGAAGAGTGTATGTGTGCAATGTGCAATGTATGTGTGTCTAGATAATAATGAGGTTGTCTCTGATGAGCAAGCCAAGGGTGAAGGAAAAACTCCCAGTGGCAAGGAAAAACTCCCTGAGATGGCAATAGGAAGAAACCTTGAGATGAACCAGACTCAAGAGGGAACCCATCCTCATCTGGGTGATAACAGATAGAAATTATATGACTTAATGTTATGCAGCTTAACGTTCAATATGACAGAAGTTATTTGAATTATGATTTAGATTATGATTAAATTAAGATGAGAGAGTTTGGTGTGTTATATCTGACCCTTGACCTTAGGAGACCACCTGAGTCACTTCTGAGTAATAAGCACAGCTCTTTAAGTCTAGTCTCTGGTAGCACTCTGCCTTGCTTTTGTTGTCAAGTTCAAGTTATTTCCAATTTTTTTTTATTATTATTTGTTTATGCACTTGCATTTGCCTCTGACTTTACTCCCGGATGGTGTTACACCATCAACACATTTTTAAACTCCTAAATATCCTGATATAAGTATAATAATACTTTTCATTTCTCTTCTGAACATTTCCACCTGAAGCACCTTACTGCGACTTTTTCCAGCACCAGTCCACGTCACCTCGCTGCGTCCTGTGATTCGACAAGGTGCTTTGTTGATAAATAACTAAATTATAACGCTCTTACACAAAGAGGTCATATTTCAGCAAGCGCACAGAGGGTTCTTCAGTAATCCAATCAGCTGTGAGTGCTCTCTGCTCGAATCCATCCTTGTATAATTCCACTCAGACGCCTGCAGAGAGCCGAGCAGTGTGTGCTGCATGCACGATGAGGACGAGCTGGGTCTGCAGCTGTGTGTACACACACGTGCGCGCACATACACACACATACACACACACATAGTACTCACTCTGTCGCTCTTGGGTGCTGTAGATGGACACAAATGGGACTCCAGGCCCTAAAACACAAAATCAATAACATATTGTTTATTTTTATTATTTCTATTTTATTTTCTTTCCAAGTTCATCTTCAGGCTTTCTGTAAGTGTTACAGTTAATTCTAGAATTATTGGCAGCCTTCATAAACATGCTGACTCCCAGACTTGAATGCATCCCTGGCTCACTCACACCTCGCCTTGCCGTGCCCAGCCAAAGATTATACTTTACCTGAGCATGAAGGCTGTGTGTTCTGCACTTCACCCGTTGCCTCTCCACTGATCACCACAGGACACAAAATGGTCCCTGTGTGAAGGTGTGAGTATGTGTGCATGTACAGTATGAACCACACCATCTCCACACCATCTCCCACCTCATTGACGTAAAGCTCTAATGGCCCAGAACTGCTCAGGGGCACCAGGACAAGTCAATGCCTATTGTATCTGAACCAACAAAATGGGAATCATCCTGAGGTTTCTGGCCTGACAGCCATGCTACCATAAATTGTGTCCTGGTTCTCACACTCTGGATCAGAATTAGTGGAACTCCACTCCTAGATAGCGCTCATTAACACAGAAAGTGCTGTGTTACCTGTCTCATTCCTTAATTGTCCTGGCACGGGTCTTTCCTGGTCACTTGTATTAACAGGAATTAGAGGGAAGTTCCAGAGCTTTGTTTCATCATCAAGGATTGCTGGGGAAAATACGCCCTGAAAGCCGACGTCATGCCTAACCTTCCTGTTCCTCTACTCCTTGGTAGTTGTGGCTCGCCCACTCTGAAGATGATGGAATGGATGCCAAGGTGGAAGGTGAGACAAATAATCCCTCTAATCTTTCCTCTAGTTTAATGAAGCAGGTCAGACAAGATGGTAATATCGCTCAGCTCCAATGTGAAGACCCTTGTCAGAAATACTGCTGGTCGCAGATACGAGAAAAAGAGGAACAAGCCAATGGCGGTGAAGCCAACAGCATATTTCCTGATTTAGAATGGGATATTCTATTATCCCACCAAGAGACACGGAGAGTTGTGGTGCCATGATGCATGAACCTGGCCCAGTCGTACCCCCTTGACGGACACCTCAGAGCGAGAAACACAAATGAAAAGAGATCAGTTCAATGAGATGGGACTAGATTTCTGAGGAAATTCTGCCAGTTAGTTCCAGAAAACAGTGCCTCGGAAGCTGGCACCTGCCCCATTGAAACATCTGCCCATCATTAATATCCCCTAGTGAATCTAGATGGATCTGGTCCACCCACTGACAAAATCAACAAAATACCCTAAATACATACTGGTCATGGTGGATTATCCAACCCACAGTGGAATTTCTAACCAGACGACCTTGGAAAGTGCGGATTGGGAACTGCACCTCCAGCATCACCACACTGAGAACGGGGCCCCTCAGAATTGTTTGTCCTAGTCCCCTGCTATTCATACTCCTGAGTCACAACTGCACACAGAGTCACGACTGCACCACAGATCTTCACCACCTTCTATAGAGGGACTATCGAGAGCATCCTGAGCAGCTTCACCACCATCTAGTTTGGTAGTTGTGCCATCTCGGCCCACAAGACACTAGAGCAGATGGTGAGGACAGCCAAGAAGATTATCAAGGTCTCTCTTCCCTCTATCGAAGACATCTACACCACGCAATTGTTGAAATGTTCCATGTTGTCAAGCTGTCATTCTTTTTACTGAAAAGGTTAATTGAACCAACACCACATGTCTTAGCTTCTCCTTCTCCTGCTCTCTCACCCCAGTTCCAGGACATGTTGTCCACCAGACCAGGGGCCTACCTATCTGTTATGACACAACATAAAACCCCTGTCCAGTATTATAGTAAGACAGAGACCATACCGGGCCCCCACGAACAAATGATTTAATTAACACTTTCAGGAAGGGCCGGTTTATTTCCATACTTGACCTTACCAAGGGCTAATGGCAGGTAGCCCTAACACCAGAAGCTAAAGAAAAGGCAGCCTTCAGTACTGAGCAGGGACATTGGCAGTACCGGTTCCTCCCTTCAGCCTCCATGGAGCTCCAGCCACATTCCAGCACCTCATGGCTATTGTACTCTGCCACCATTGGCTGCTTCAGATGGTGAGTAGGATGTTCAAGGCATTGGATTCATGTCAGTATCCTCTCCCTACAGATTCAGATTGCTCAGAAGAAACTCCTGTACACCACACATTCACCTGAATGACTGAGAATCTTCACACACACATAGAGCCATGTTACAACTTGTGAAAACTGACTGTACATCTTATGTTGAAATTAAAACAATTCCTGATCAGTAAACATTACTCCAACCAGTGTTTACTTCAACCACTGTCTCCATGGGTGAGAATGGAGCATCTAACAAGCAAAGGTGAGATTGAATCTTATAACCAATCATAACACAGAAGGTGGGATTTATCAGAAAAGTTGAAAAGCCTGACCTAACCTCAAAGCTGCAGATTTTCATTTCCAACAGGAAAAAAAAGCATTTCACAGCAAGCAGAACCACTTTCCACATGTCAGAAAATATATATTCTGATTAAATGTTTTGAGCAATATTAGGTTAAAATTTGACAAATTAATTCGCCAAATATTTCCACTGTACTTTGTTATGCTTGCCAATATTGGGTAAGGCGCATTCACACACACACACACACACACACACACACACACACACACACACACACACACACACACACGCGCGCGCGCATACACGTGCACATACTGTACACGCGCGCAGGCACACACACATACAAATGCTCGCAGGCACACACACACACACACACACACACACACACACACACACACACACACACACACACACACACACATGTGCCACAGGTTCTCGCCAGGCATCCCCCTCGTAGAGACCTGAGGAGTATGATCTCCTCTAAAAAGGAGTCCTGATGCTTATGAGCCCAGGAACATGGGGGTGTCTCCCCCGGAGAGGGGCACGTAAAAATTTCAATAAGGAATATAAACTCCTTCCTGGCACCCTCAGGAGGCCGTGGTTCAATCTCCGCCCACCACTGGTGTTTCGAGGAGCAGCGGTCTCCAGCGAAATGTTAGGTGTTTGGTACCTTCCTGCCATGTTTCAGGATGCCAAACATCTAACTCCCCACCATCTAGCCGAAGTGTCAAAACTTGTGCCACTTTTTGAGAAGCTGGCAGCGGGCACAAAGCACTGTAGAGATTATAGACCTTGCTGGAAAAAGGGGCCATAGAACATGCTGCCCTGCCAGACAGAGAATCAGGCTATTACAGTCAGTATTTCTTGGTTTCCAAGAGATAGGGGGGGTTGTGTCCAATTTTAAATTTTTTTAGGCTGAATATCAAAATGTTGACAGCAAAAATTATTGTTTCTCAAATCCAACCAGAGGTTTGGTTTGTGACAATTGACCTGAAGGACACATATTTTCATATAGAAATATTGCCACTCACAGGAAGTTCCTGAAGTTCGCTTTCGGGGGCGAAGCCTACTACTATCAGGTCCTTCCTTTTGGCCTAGCCATGTCACCCCGCACATATATAAAATGTACGGATGCAGGCCTGGCTCTATGATTCCAGGGCATCCGTATCATGAATTACATAGAGGACTGGCTGATTCTGGCTCAATCTTACCAGCTAGCGCTTTGACATCGAGATGTCATCCTAGCTCACTTCGATTCTCAACGCCATGAAGAGCATTCTCTTTCCTGCTCAAGTACGAACTACTATGGGTGTCACATGGAATTTGACTGCAATGCGGGCACAGCTGTCTCCTGCGCATTCTCGAATCCATTCTCAATATCCTAAAGGAGATCAAGCTAGGGCAGAAAGTAACTTTTTACTATTTTCAGAAAGTTTTAGGTCTCATGGCAGCTGTATCCACGGTGATACCTTTGGACCTTCTGCACATGAGGTCGCTTCTGTTGTGGCAAGTAGCCAGGGGATTTCATCCAAGGGCCAATCCCCGGAGGCAATGAGGGTTACACGCAGAGAGCTTTGTACCCTTTCTATGTGGTTCTACAGTAGGTCCATTTTGTCGTCACAAGCTGCTAACAACAGAGGCTTCCCTCACGGGCTGGGGTGCGGTCTTAGATGGCCGTCCAGCCCAAGGGATCTGGAGAGGTCATCTTCTCGCGTGACACATCAATTGCCTCGAAACGATGACTCTATTTCTGACCATGAAATATTCTCTCCAGCAGTTGAGAGGCTACTGGGTCCTAGTGTGGGTGGACAACACTACGGTAGTCTCGTAAATAATCGCCTGGGCAGACTGCGCTCTCGCCGCTGGGAAAAGCTAGTGCACCAGATTCTGCTTTAGGGCACAGGACAAGTTCCTGTCCCTCTGGACGATTTACATTCCAGGGCATATGAATATGGGCGCAGACTTTCTGTCCAGGCAAGCTGTGACACATGGGGTTTGGAAACCCCACCCCGAAGTAGTCAGTCCTCTAGAAGAACGTATGCCCTCAAATGGAATGTATTAATAATTGGTGCATGGTAAAAGACCCAGTCCACTGCCAAATTGTTTGAATGCTGAAGTTCCTACAAGAAAATTGACCTCGTGCTCATGCCCTAGTATTCTCAGAACGTACATAGCCGCTATTTCGGCTTGTCATGGTCAAAGCTATTCTGCATCCTCACCCCAACCATCTTCTGAAGGTTCCATTCTCGACTATGCACCCAGTTGTGCTCGAAGCCTCTGTCCTCTGCCTTTTACAGCTCCGGAGCAGGAAAGACTTCACTTACTGTCTCCAGTTTGTGCTCTTCAGATTTACAGTACATCCATCGCACTAGCCAGTGAGGTAAATCAGACCAGGTTTTTATATAGTATGGGGGCCGCAGCCGAAGGGCGGCAGCAAGTGTGTAATTCGGCAGGTTGGTCTTCTCCGCTCACATTTGTCAGATTTTAGAGTTGGATGTCCATGCAATGCTAGCATCCCAGACTTATGTCTGAGACCCCTTGGGGGACTGTGCGGACACTACACAACCCTGGGGGTCCAGACACTTGCAGGGCAGCGGTGTTGGTATTCTTGTTTTCACACAGCATCGAGTGTAGCTTTTGAAAGGGAACGTCTCAGGTTATTTTGCTGTAACCCTGTTCCCTGAAAAAGTGGGAACGAGATGCTGCCCTCCAATGCCGCACTGCTGGCGTGACTGGACGTCCTTTCAGACAAAAATTGACCTGATAATGTTTCCGGTTCAGTCCTATTCATAACCTGCAGGTGCACCTTATCAGATGACGTCACCTGACCGAGGTAATATAAGCCAATGTTTTTGCCGTGTTTGACATACACGTGCTTCACAACAACGAAGATATGTTTCCCATAGCGTTTTCATGCACCATCTCGTTCCCACTTTTTCAGAGAACAGGGTTACAGCAAAGTAACCCGAGATGCTCCCTTTCCCTAAACAAATATGTACACAAAACACTAGAAAGAAAGGAGAAGAAAGAAAACAAAGCTACTGTTTTTGAAGCATTCTTACCAATCTTTTTTTTTAATAAATTCTAAGAAAACAACTCCTCAACATACAGCCTGATTAAAGAAAAAGAACAGTGGACTGAATCAGATAGTCGAGCCAATAAATTGTATTTCAGAAAGAGACAGAGAGAGACAGAAAGAGAGAAAGAGACACAAAGGAAAGGATATGGGGAGAAAATGTATACCTTTACAGGTGAGCAAGAAAAAGTCCATGCTGTGACTGAAGGAGCCGCTCACATATCCGCAGCTATCAGTGAAGTCACAGGAGAGACAGCGGCGGTTGAAAGGTCCGACCGTGTCAGCGCTGAAATACAATCACCATAAAGCAGTAAGAAAGTGCACAGGGTTTCACCAGCGTTTAAATCCAAACCTCCAGGCTAATCAAAACCTCCAGGCTAGCAAATGTCACTTTTCCACAGCCCTTGTCCAAAAACTTCCACTTTCAGTTTTACCTCTGTCTGTTACACAGCATTGACCCTGGAAACTCGCACAAACACATTTCTCCTTAAAGACCTTCAACATGGCAGTGATGACACACTGGATTATTAAATCTAGTATGTGAATGAGCTGTTACTATAGAAACCATTATGTACTAATATAATAAGTGGTTTAATATAAATCTGATGGAGGTGCTGTTTTGAAAAAAACATTTAAAATTAACACCTCCTGACCAATCAGAGTTTAGAAATGATGCTGGAGTTTTTGCTGTATGATCACTTGTCCACTTTTGGCAATACATTAATAAATTAATACATAAATAAGTTTATAATAATAATAATAATAATATATAGAACTGAATCTAAAATATATAGAACAACAATTATATTTTACTCTATATTTTACACAAAGACAACATACTCTTTAACCCACAGAACATCATAAACATCATAACGTTTAAAATTATTAAATTATTTTAATTATTATTATTAAATTTAAATAATCCTGTAGTGTGTAAATGATTTGCACGTCTGTAAATAAAATGAAAGAGCTGTACCTGTACAGATGGCGTCGTTTAGGATCATCCTCTGTGCTCAGGAAGTATCTGTTATACAGAACACAAAACGATACAACATGTATGCACTCTGTAATAAACCGAGAGAGAGAGAGAGAGAGAGAGAGAGAGAGAGAGACCATTCTTACATTAGCTGTCTGTCCTCATTGTAGGCAAGAATGTGAGTGACGTCCCAGTCTCCTGACGTGATGGTTTGAAGAGTGTCTGAGCTACTGTTGGGCTGGAAAAGAAAAAAGAATGATGTTAAACCCACCCACACACGCACACACACACAAACAAATATGTACACACATCCCCATGGTTATCAATTTTCAATGGCTATAAACAAGGAAAAACAACATGATACTACATGAATAATCATATCTTACGCAATCCCAAAATGTCCATGTGATTATATGAGTAATTTGGGAAATTCACACAGCATGTACAGGTACACCTCAGCAGATCACACACAACAATCATCTGAACAATAAATTTTGAAAGAAAAAAAAAACACATAAAGATAAGTCAATTTGCATTACTGTTAGATCTGCTGTTCAAGTCAAACAGTGATGAAATTTCTAGAATAAATAGAAATAAACAGAAGACTTCAAGCACACTATGGTGTGTCACAGCAGGTGCCTCAATCTGTTATCACTCCTCACTCATTCCGTAGGCTCACTCTGTAAGTGACCACCCATTCTGCAGGTGCATGAAGGGGCAGGGCCACTAGAAACTGGTATGAATGCAAAGACTCCCATCTGAGGCCACGCCCAATGGAGAGCTGGGAGTTGGCCAGGTCAGTGGGAAGAAGAGTGCCCCTGGAGACGCAGGAGCTGCTGCCTACCATTGCTCGCCAGCCTGCCACCAGACCTGCACGTGCACACCTTACCATACTTTCCTTCCCTTTCTTTGCTTTCTCCATCTTTAAACCATTTCCGTTACCCATTTTTCTACAAACCGGATTCCAAAGAAGTTGGGATACTAAACAATTTGTGAGATGGCAAAATGTGGAGATGGCAAATGTCAATATTTTATTCAGAATAGAACATAGATGACAGATCAAAAGTTTAATCCGAGAAAATGTATCATTTTAAAGGAAAAATATGTTGATTCCAAATTTCACTGTTTCAACAAATCCCAAAAAAGTTGGGACAAGGCCATTTTCACCACTGTGTGGCATCTCCCCTTCTTCTTACAACACTCAACAGACGTCTGGGGACCGAGGAGACCAGTTTCTCAAGCTCCACTATCTTTCTGCGCAACATTGTGGGAATTGGTGATCGTCTACCCATCTTGGCTTCTGAGAGACACTGCCACTCTGAGAAGCTCTTTTTATACCCAATCATGTTGCCAATTAACCTAATTACTGTTAATTGGTCTTCCAGCTCTTCGTTATGCTCAAATTTACTTTTTCCAGCCTCTTATTGCTACTTGTCACACCTTTTTTGGGATTTGTTGGAATCAACATATTTTTCCTTTAAAATGATAAATTTTCTCGCATTAAACTTTTGATCTGTCATCTATGTTCTATTCTGAATAAAATATTGACATTTGCCATCTCCACATCACTGCATTCAGTTTTTATTCACAACTTGTTTAGTGTCCCAACTTTTTTGGAATCCGGTTTGTAAATAAAAATCCCCTTTTTGACCTCGTCTTGTGTCTATGTTTGTGGTGACGCCCATGCGTAAAAATATTTTTACAGGTGATGAGACTCTTAGCGGCAGTGAAACATTTGAACAGTGAAAACATTTTATAGGAAGCCATATGTCGGTATGATGATCCATTGCAGTCGTGTTCAGTGAGTGTTATGACTGATCCTTTAATGTCGCCAAACAAGAGACACGTCTGTCTGTGGGAACACAATCATTCATGAACACCAGTTGCACATTACAGGAACTGTAATAAGTCATTTCCAGATGACCATTAATGGAGTTCCTGGAATGCTGGCGTTTCAGACATGAATGAGACAGACAGTCCGATCATGGCTCCAGTGTACTGAGGAAACGTTCTACTTTGATTGTGTCCAGGCGCTAGTGAAACACTGGGATACGTGCATTAGTGCAGCAGGGGATCATATAGAGAAATAAAGGCAGCTTTTACTCTCAGGACTAGGTCCTTTTTTAACACTTTAAGAATCAGAATCAGAACTTAAATGTAAGATGGTGATAATGTTAATTTTATGGTGTCAATCTTGAAAGTGTGATTTAAAAAACTATTATTTAACTAAAAAGCAATCTCAGGAGTGAGCTGTAAATCTGGATGCAAGTGCAGGAAAATATTTATTATCAGTGAAATAAATGATAAACTAAGGCTATGATGCATGAACAGAACACAATAGCAAGTCTAGACGACAGCATGAATGTGATACGTATCAAGTTGAGAATGACTAAAGACTGTAATACAAAACATGACAGGAATAACTGCAATGGCTGGACTACCATGACAAATAGCAAACATCATACTGCAGTTTTGTAAAAAATGTGTCTTAAACGGCTAAATTATTAATGTATGAATGAATACATGAATAAGTTTATAATAATAATAATTATAAGAAGAAGAAGAAGAAGAAGACCTGAATTATCTGAATCTAAAATATACAGAACAACAATTATATTTTACTCTGTATTTTACACAAACACAAATTACTCAGTTTCGTAAAAAATATGTCTTAAACGGTTAAATAATTAAGCTGTTTATTATTAACTTTTTTATTAATTAAATTTTTTTTTTAAATAATTATAATAATAATAAAGACTGCAATCGAGGACCATTACGTTGTATGTTCAGAACAATGAAAATTCGCTTTTCTACCTTAAATGTAGCCACACCAGACATGTGTAATTTTACTGTGTTGGCAAAATTTTTGCCAGTATTTTGAATTTATTTTTCATTAAAGTAAATAATTCAGTTTGAAATGCAATTCCTAATAAATTGTCTACCCATGTGAGTCTTTTGATAAGATGTTTTTGACACCCTCAGTCATTTTCCACATGTTTATCACTCATAAGTGTGTGTGTGTGTGTGTGTGTGTGTGTGTGTGTGTGTGTGTGTGTGTGTGTGTGTATACCTGTGATACAGCCATAGAGATGTGAAAAAATTTCCCTCGTCCTCCCTGAGGAATCGCACGCGTGAAGAAGAGCTTCAGCCCGTCTTTAGAGAATAACGGCGCTTCATTCTGCACAAATAAAAACCAAATAAAACTCCTGGCATTCATCACTGCGCTACTCATTCACTAGTGTATTTATTACTTCAAGCTGCAAAGCTTTCCGAAGGGTTTCATATTTAACTCCAACTCAATTACAGAGCTTTAACAGATAAAAATGACACGTTGTGAAGCTCAGTGCTGCGTTCTTAACATGAAGAACATACGTTTAGTGTTATATTCTTTCTAATGAATCTGATAAACGGGTTTCGTGGGACTGTCTGGTGCAGGGATAAAATAGTTACTTAGGGTTGTGAAAACCTTATGGACAGGAAGGTGACCTCTCTCTCTCTCTCTCTCTCTCTCTCTCTCTCTCACACACACACACACACACACACACACACGCAAGAGAAAAGGTCAGAGTCTTGTGTCTGGTGTCGTGATGGCAGATAAGGAACATGGTGTGAATTTGAATTAATATCAATATGTCAATGAGATTTAATTAACTTCACCCAATCAGATGGCGAGTAAATTGAACCTTGATATAAAATCAGCTTCTTATAATACATGTATGTAATTATGACTGTGGCTATGAGTGCACGGTGCTTAATAACCACTGGAGCGATGGATATTGTTTTACTGAAAAGAACTGGAGATAGCAAACAAATCCAGATCTCTAGGTAAATATCAGAGGATAGAGATTAGGACAGATGAAGTACAAAGAGAGAATCAAAGGGTCAGTGTTAAAGTCAAGGAAACACTGTAGAAACCAGAAATACAGTAGCACGCATGCTTATAAAGCTACAGTAGGAATGTTATGTTAATACACAGAGCTGGACGAATACTCTGTGCCTTAAAGGGTGCATATGCTGTACTGTATGTTTAAAGGGTGCGTATGCTGTACTGTATGTTTAAAGGGTGCGTATGCTGTACCGTATGTTTAAAGGGTGCGTATGCTGTACCGTATGTTTAAAGGGTGCGTATGCTGTACCGTATGTTTAAAGGGTGCGTATGCTGTACCGTATGTTTAAAGGGTGCGTATACTGTACCGTATGTTTAAAGGGTGCGTATGCTGTACCGTATGTTTAAAGGGTGCGTATGCTGTACCGTATGTTTAAAGGGTGCGTATGCTGTACCGTATGTTTAAATGGTGCGTATGCTGTACCGTATGTTTAAAGGGTGCGTATGCTGTACCGTATGTTTAAAGGGTGCGTATGCTGTACCGTATGTTTAAAGGGTGCGTATGCTGTACCGTATGTTTAAATGGTGCGTATGCTGTACCGTATGTTTAAAGGGTGCGTATGCTGTACCGTATGTTTAAAGGGTGCGTATGCTGTACCGTATGTTTAAAGGGTGCGTATACTGTACCGTATGTTTAAAGGGTGCGTATACTGTACCGTATGCTTAAAGGGTGCGTATACTGTAATGTATGTTTAAAGGGTGCGTATACTGTACCGTATGTTTAAAGGGTGCGTATACTGTACCGTATGTTTAAAGGGTGCGTATGCTGTACCGTATGTTTAAAGGGTGCGTATACTGTACCGTATGTTTAAAGGGTGCGTATACTGTACCGTATGCTTAAAGGGTGCGTATACTGTAATGTATGTTTAAAGGGTGCGTATACTGTACCGTATGTTTAAAGGGTGCGTATGCTGTACCGTATGTTTAAATGGTGCGTATGCTGTACCGTATGTTTAAAGGGTGCGTATGCTGTACCGTATGTTTAAAGGGTGCGTATGCTGTACCGTATGTTTAAAGGGTGCGTATGCTGTACCGTATGTTTAAATGGTGCGTATACTGTACCGTATGCTTAACGGGTGCGTATACTGTAATGTATGTTTAAAGGGTGCGTATACTGTACCGTATGTTTAAAGGGTGCGTATGCTGTACCGTATGTTTAAATGGTGCGTATGCTGTACCGTATGTTTAAAGGGTGCGTATGCTGTACCGTATGTTTAAAGGGTGCGTATGCTGTACCGTATGTTTAAAGGGTGCGTATACTGTACCGTATGTTTAAAGGGTGCGTATACTGTACTGTATGTTTAAAGGGTGCGTATACTGTACTGTATGCTTAAAGGGTGCGTATACTGTACCGTATGTTTAAAGGGTGCGTATACTATACCGTATGTTTAAAGGGTGTGTATACTGTACTGTATGTTTAAAGGGTGCGTATACTGTACTGTATGTTTAAAGGGTGCGTATACTGTACCGTATGTTTAAAGGGTGCGTATACTGTATTGTATGTTTAAAGGGTGCGTATACTGTACCGTATGTTTAAAGGGTGCGTATACTGTACCGTATGTTTAAAGGGTGCGTATACTGTACTGTATGCTTAAAGGGTGCATATACTACACTGTAGGTTTAAAGGGTGCGTATACTGTACTGTATGCTTAAAGGGTGCGTATACTGCACTGTATGTTTAAAGGGTGCGTATACTGCACTGTATGTTTAAAGGGTGCGTATACTGTACTGTATGTTTGTGCAGGAGTGAACAGTGAAAATGTCCTTATTGTAGTCTGAGACTCTCCATGCATGTAGGCAAAGGTGCATTATGGGACGTAGGGTTTCTATCATAACAGTGTGAGTCTTAAATAATGCACTGAGGGTGAATCAGGACATTTGAATAATGCATTAAAGGTACGTCTAAATCTATTTTTTAATTATGTATTGATGAAAATAGGCTGAAGGCTTTAATGATTCTAAAGGGTTTAATACTACAGGAAGCAGTACAGGGGCTTTAGCTTTTAACAATGCAGTTCAAATCATTCTGAATCATTAGTAATTGAGAGCAGTTTTGTTTAATACTATATTAAAGCTGTGACAGAATCAGACGCTTTTTTAACAATGAAGTGATTGAGAATCTGAATCTTTTATAATGAAATGATGACAATAAAATGACAATAAAATGATGGAGAGTCTGAATCGTTTTTAATTTTGAGGTGATGAAGTGTACAGTATAAATCTTTTTTTTTTATAATGGTGTGATGGAGAGTCAGAATCTTTTAAATAATAAAGTCATGGAGAGTCTACAGCTTTTTATATGATGTGATGGAAATTCAGAAATTTTTTTTTAATAATGAAGTGATGGAGAGTTTGAAACTATTTTTATAATAAACTGAAGGAGAATCTATTCTTGTAATATTGAATTAAAGGGACGTTACTGTACCTTTGCAGTAATTACGTGATGGAGGGTCTGAAGCTCCAATAATGCAGTGACCATACAGTAAATGTGATAATAGGTCTACATTATTGTGTAAAAGGATATAAAACTGAGTATGAGGCAGTGCCAGTAGAATTGATGCTTTAACTTACGCAGAGCAAACTTTAACTTCATGTATTTTCTCCTTCCTGTTTCTGTTTATTAGCACCTAAACTTGTTTACTGCCTTTACACATGAAGTTTACCAAGAATACCCAGCGGTCCTCATATGAGGCTTTTACAAGGTTATACACACAATGAAAACAATGTGATGTCATCATATGAGGACAGTAGGGTCTCAATAATGAAATGTGTGTGTGTGTGTGTGTGTGTGTATGTGTGTGTGTGTGTGTGTGTGTGTGTGTGTGTGTGTGTGTGTGTGTGTGTGTAAAGCCTTTAGTCTTTTACTCGTACCTGTCTGTGAAGCCAGCTCTCACTCTCGTCTTCATGTTTCTAAGAAGTAGAGACATGTTATAAGGAGTAATGCTCAAATAAAGAGCACAGTGTTTGTTTCCATATTGTAAAAGAGATGTTTCTCTGTATGCGTGTACCTTGGTACAGACTCCTGTAGTGGCTTCACACAGAGTCAGGATGGAAATGTTCTGTGCTCGGTTTAACCAGTTCACTGCCAGCTTTGTGCTTGTAGCCCACTTCACCATGGTAATATAATATTCTCTGAAAAAGATATTAAACTAAGTTAAACAACAAAAAACATGATATTTCTATTTTTTTTATAAAACTTTTAACACCTATCCTTTGTTATGTCCCTCGAACTATTTGTAACCAAAGTGTTCAGTATGTCAGGCCCATGCAGAGAACACTGTACTGTATGTGTAACTTTGTGGGTAACAGTGATTAGGTACTGTAGGTGGTACAGGATGTGTCCTAGGGGTTTCCTTCCTTAGACCACTTTTGCTAGATTCTGCCACTGCAGATGGTATCATTCCACAAAAGGTGCAGTTTTGCAATTGTTCTGACCCAGTCGTCTAGACACCATGCCGAAGGTTATGCTGGCACATTTTTCTTGCTTCCAACTTATCAGTGTAAAGATGTGACTGTTAACCAGCTGCTTAATATATCCCAGTCTGTGACTGGTGTCGGTGTTACAGATAATCAATATTGTTCACTTCACCTCTCAGTGGTCATAATGTTATAGCTGATACTATAGTGTGCACTCGTGTTAGTGTGTGGTGTGTCAAAAGTCATCCAAAGTCTTGTAGTGCAGACAGATTCTCCGTTAAATATAATAACTATTATATTATATTAATTATTATATAATAAGAATTTATTCAGTAAAGTTGCACAATTTTTGTATTAATTAATTAATTAATTAGTTTATTATTATACATTATTATTATTATTATTATTATTATTATTATTATTGTTGTTGTTGTTGTTGTTGTTGTACAGCTCACCCAATCCTGTGGTCATCTGGTCTCTTCATCTGGATGGTATGTAGAGGGCCGTTTAGGTTCACCACATACAGCGAGATCACCGGGTTCTCCTCTCCTGCCTGGAAATAAAAATAATAAATAAATAAATAAATAAACATCATTTTATCAGATTTATTTTTTAGGCAACATTCATCAGAAACATTAAGTTATTAAGCATCACTGAGAGCATTAAAAGTCCTTGAGTTTTAATAAATAGATGCTGAGCAAACTGGTGAATTTTTTATTTTTTTTTAAAATAACCATCACTGCGTGTCTATAATTAATATAGTCTATAATCTCCATGCTCCAAGGTTACCTTGGGGTAGTGGTAGTCTCGTCCTGTTGGGTATGGTGACCCAGTGAACATGGGCAGCTCCATCTTAGGCACCAGCGTGTTGTTGATGGTGGCGTAGGCGAGGCGAGCCCCATCAGGAGACCACCAGTGGGCCACGTGGGACTGAAACACCTCCTCTGTGTGAGAGAAAGTGTGGAGTTTTATGTGTCATAAATGGATGGCGTAGTGCTGCAGCTACTGTGGGAAATACTCATATAATATATATACAGTCTGTCATTTGGTTATCCCAGGACAGAGGTGTGTCTCAGTAGTGCATGACTCTGATCTTAAACTCTGTAATCTGACTCGCACTATGAGGAGCTTTCTGTACATAAATATGTCTTACCTGATGTAATCTGACCCAGGGGCACTGGCAGCTGTAATCCCAAAAACACTGTGCATATATTTTTTGTGTGATTTTGGTCATTATTTATATTATGACACCAGTGTCACATTTCTGATGCGTAGTCGTGCTGTTGGCAGTGTAGCATGATTTAGTTTATCTTTTCTTCTGTATCAAGCAAATTACTAGCCCCGACTGAAAAAAAAAAAAGCTTTAGAAAGCTAAAAAACAAAAGAAAGCGACGTGCAACATGCAGTAAAGATTCTGTGGAGAGCAACAGTAGCACCGAGTCTGACCTTTGAAATGCATGTGATAGGGGATTCAGGGATTTATGGTGATGGTGTATCACTAACGTACAGTCCAGGAAAAATAGTAATATTTATTTTTGATATATAATAAAAAATGTTCAAGTGATCTTTTCATATAATGTGAAAATACAGTACCTTGAAATAACGTGAAAAGATCACCTGAAACATTTTAATTCAGGTGTTATTTGATATTTTTATTGGTTATTTGTTATTGATTATGTTGAAATTATGTGAAAAGGTTTTAACGTTTCATGTTCATTCATTCATTCATTTTCTATACCGCTTAATCCTGTGTTCAGGGTCGCGGGGGACCTGGAGCATATCCCAGGAGACTTCGGGCACTAGGCGGGGTACACCCTGGACAGGGTGCCAATCCCTCGCAGGGCACACACACATACACACACACACACAATCACAGACTACGGGCAATTTAGGAACGCCAATTAGCCTAACCTGCATATCTTTGGACTGTGGGAGGAAACCGGAGTACCCGGAGGAAACCCACCAAGCACGGGGAGAACATGCAAACTCCATGCACACAGAGACGGGAATCGAGCCTGGCCGGGGAATCGAACCCAGACCCTGGAGGTGCAAGGCGACAGTGCTAACCACTACACCACCGCGCCGCCCTACGTTTCATGTTGTAGTGTGAAAATATATTTTTCACTGCAAAATGTGACACCTAGCAAGTGAAATTTTCTTGAATCTAGAAAACCTGATATGATTATGAAAAAAAAGCAAAAAAAAGTCTATTTTTTTGTTATATTTGGTTTGTTGTAATCTTTTTTTAAGAAAGTGTAGATGAATGCAACTTTATCCAAGATACTTTCTTTGCTTGCTAAAATTAAATTTTTTTGCATTCTTAAAATGAAAAAAAAAAAAAAAAAAAAAAAAAATATATATATATATATATATATATATATATATATATATATATATATGTGTGTGTGTGTTTTTCATATTAATGAATCTGACACATGAAAATGTGAAAATTATTATTATTATTATTATTATTATTATTATGTGGTATCTACAATAATAGAAATTAAATTTATTAATTAATGATATTAAATAACTTAATCATTAATTAAATAACTGAATTAATGCTGTAACCATAGAAATCAGGGTCATCTAACAAACAAAACTAATGCTGGAGTCTTTATGCTTTAGACCCAAGAGAAACAAAGAGAAGAACTGATTTATGATTCATAGAAATCTTTATTGAATTGGTTAAATTTTTTTCCTTCAAATCCACTGATTTAAACTGAAGTGTCATTATCTAGTGTAAGAAAAAAAAGCATCTCTCTCTCTCTCTCTCTATCTCTCTCTCTGTCTATCTCTCTTCCAGTGTCCCCTAGTTTAATTGGACAGCTGATCTGTCACATGCTCAATCTCTGAAACCTCGTTTCTGTTAGCCGACACCACTATATGAATAATTCAAGACATGGCTTTTTCTTTTTTTTTCTTCATCAGACGATGTGTTGCTGCCCAGCTAAACACTACCGAAGCTGCTAAGCAAGTGTTGAGAATGAAACATGTTCTGTTTGTTGTTGTAAGGCCAGCAGGGGGCAGAAGCAACGTGACTCAGGGGGACGTAGCAGGACGTCTCAGTGGTTTCAGTACACCATGAGATTTGCTCCTTGAGCTATAGGAGGTTCAGTGCATAAAGATAAAAAAGGTAACATCTAATAGTCATATATTCTTCTCCCTGTTTTAAATGGATTAAAGTCCATGCATGTGTCTTTTTCCTTAAGCTAATTCTGTGCATTTAATTTCTCATTGCCTTGTTCATTAAACTATTATTCAACTTTTAATCATCAAATATTTCAGAAGTATAACTTAAACAAGATAAAAATATCCATATGTCTAAAAATACTTATACAGTAGCATACAGCAGGAAATAGTCAACTTTTTATTTATTTTTTTTGGTTACGACTGCACGGCATACTGAAGAACATGAAATGAAATACATTCACACTTGTGACACCAAGTCAATATTCATTACTTTTAAGAAAAAAATTGCAGTTAGCATGTTGTCCTCATGTCACACACAGTAGAAAAAAATAAGATTATTTGTGCAGGACATTTCTACATCATGGAATCTTCTTATAAGCTTTAGCCATGTTCTGTAAATTACAGGAATTTGGCTCTTTTTTGATATGGACTAGATTAACAATTTTATTGTTTACTGGTTTATTGGCCAAACTATCAAACATGTTATTGAAAACTGGAGGGATGACTTAAACACTTGGTATATTTGTAAAAATCCAAAGCTATGCTTAACATTTCCACACACACACAAATGTGATCTGATGAGTCCAGATTGAGCCTATTCCAGAGTGATGAGTAAGAAGGGCAGCCACTGCCCACTGTACGAGCATGTGTTATGGCATGGGGTTGGCTGGGGCAGGAAAATTGATTCAGCTGATGAATGTCCCCTTATTCAAAGAATGGCCCCTTTTTTACCTGCCAATGCCAACTGAATGATAGTAACCTGATTTTTTTTGTTTATAATTAGTTGTTTAGTTATTGTATAATAAATGTAAAGTAAATGTTGTTGCTCACCTTCATATAGCCAATCACTGAGACCATTGAATATCACACCCTCCTTCCCAGTTGAAACCAAGCGGATGATGCGGCTCTCGACAGTGGCCCGGTAGTAGATGTTATTCTCAAAAATGAAAATCTAAAATGAACAGGGACAGGGAGAGATAATACATTTTCTTTCAGGCTGTAAATAATAAGGAATATATAAGGAAAGTATAAAAATAATGATTGAAAATATGCATGATGATTTAAACATTGAAGTAGAGCAGTATTTAGATTTCCATCAAAACATTTCTGCGACAATGGAAATGAAATGTTTTGATGAACCATCTTTTTTTTTTTTTAACCAGACATCAAACTTTCAATCTCGTCCAAGTGGGAAATATATTTTGAAATAGCTTTTTCTTATCTCTGCAATGTATCTGAATGTCTTAGATCTGTCTCTAGGCATCTGCGTTGCCAAGTTAATCACAGCAACCTTTAAGATTTGTTCTTATATTTGACAAATATGGGTAGAAAAAGTTTTTAATCTACCTAAGGGAAAATAACAGTTAAAATTGCCTTCAATCAGCACGATCCCTTTAGAGTTGCTAGAAATTTAAATTAAAAACTTTTATTAAACTCTCTTGAAGAGACTATTCAAGTCTACCGTTTATCAGTAGACACATTGTCTGTTTGTCTGTAGAGTTAAAAGGTAATAACACAGAACAGAGCTGTGATTATAAACTGAACTTATCCCAATGTTTCACTTGGACTTGTATACCATCATGGTACGCAGGAGACATGATCAGACTGCCTGAAACGCTGGCCTCACAAGAATACGTTGTGTGACGATAACTCCCAGCCGAGTTCCTGTAACGTGCAAGTGGTTTTGGTGACTGATTCTGTACAGTTCCCACAGACAGGTGTCTCTCTTCCGCAAGTTGGCAACAAGTTACCCATCAATTTTCAAGGATCGTGAATGTTCACAGGAGCGACAGCAGTGGGCTCAGAGCCACCTCGTCACTCACAAACCTTCCCTAATGCCCTTTTTAAAATGTCCTATTCAAATGTTTTACTACGGCTAAGAGTCTCATCACAGTTCTGTACTTGAAGTCTTCTGTAAATGTCAATGGCTTTTACAGCGTCATTCACCAGAAATTTCATTACAAGTCCCAGTTTGGCTTGAATGCCCTGTAATAATAATCATAATTTAATTGCTTGACTTTCCAATTGTCCCAATTTGCTCTGCCAGGTCCCGCCCATCACCCAGCTGTCCCCTCTCACACATCAGCTAGCAGCTGGACATTGAAGGCTAACATTTACTTCGTTTGGGACACATGATCTTGACCTGCTGCTCGTGATATTTCACAACACAGCTAAACATTTAGAACGCGGTGTTCACTTTGATCCCCCAATGATAGGGCGATGCTTTTCAGTTGCACCCCTAATGAATATTAATGGTACAATTCTCAATTATTTTTAATGCCTTGGAACAGTTCTGCCAGAATCTGAATGAATAATTATCCAGATTCACGAATTTCTCTCAAGCTCCATGTGTCATTTGTCCCAGCTTTGATCTAGAAGGGATGTATATGTAAGTTGATAAGGGCATCTGCCAAAAATGTAATGGTTTATAAGCTCCTTAATGCCATATGGGGTGTCCTATGAAAAGTGTAAGTAATTCTACACTGTCTATACACCGTCTATTGTAACACCTGATTATATTGAAGTTCCTCTGACTCTTCACTCATATTTTCCAGTCCTGGTTGTTTCATTAAATAGCTTCATGTTTGCTTTGCTTGTAGTTTGTTGTCTTTATCTCAAGATAACACCTTATTAGCCTTTTCTTCACCCACATGTTCTATTGAAATCTTGGACTCATGGATGGCTATAAAATTGTCATTTCTAGTCTAGCAACAGATAATATATTTAATATGTTTTTTTCCCCTTTAAATATTGTTGATAATATCTCAGCCTGCTTAGCAACAATAACGTGCATGATATTCTTGGAACTCTGGAAACTCTCGAGTGCTAACCTGCCATTTTTCTTCATGATTTTAAAACCTTTAAAGACAAAAGATTTTAATATCTGTTAAGCAACTTTACCAGCTGCTGGCCACGTGGTCCCCATCCTGCATACTGAAGAGGAGCATTTCTTACTTCTGGAGGATTCAGTATCCATGTTTCCCTGTAAAGAATACAAATGCTTATATAATTAAGTGGCATAGGACAGTGTGATGACTACAGTAGAGGTACTTTTATGGTATAGTTATAGCTTATAGTGGAAAGTGGAGCATCTGAGAAATGTAAAGTTAGTTCCAGTTCTCACTAATACATATCAACTAAAACAGGGATTCTATCACATGCCAGCCTCTTTTTTCTCTTCCGTGTGTTACAGTTTGTTACCTTACTGAGAAATTACAAAGAAACATAAACTCCTCTGTCCTGAAGATGTCAGCATTTGCCTCTGACTGTTATAAAGCACTGACACTGGAGACTCCTTTCATACAGTGTTAAATAAAACATTTCTTTGTGTTTTGCTAGGTACAGTATTATTGCTGGTGTGTGTGTTTCTACTTACGGGGACTCCAAACTACAAATGATGTAGTATGCAGTAAATGAGTACTGGTAAATCTACGAGAGAGAGAGAGAGAGAGAGAGAGAGGGGTATGAGTTATCTCTCCTGCTGATAAAGGTGTAAAATCTCTGGGCACGAGTGAATTAATTGGTTGGTGAGTTAGGTTATCTTTCACACAGTGTGTGAGTAAGGCAATAGTTCATGTGGTTTGTTTATTCATGAGTGGATTGACTTGCCTGAACAATCAGTGGGTATGTGGGTTTGAGAATGATGGGGGTCGTGGTGAGTGGATGGGTGATGGGGGTCGCTGATCATGGTGAGTTGGTGGATAAATGGGTTGTACAGTAGATCATGGTGAGTGGGTGGATAAATGAGTTGGTAGATCATGGTGAGTCGGTGGATAAATGGGTTGGTAGATCATGGTGAGTTGGTGGATAAATGGGTTGGTAGATCACGGTGAGTTGGTGGATAAATGGGTTGGTAGATCACGGTGAGTGGGTGGATAAATGGGTTGGTAGATCATGGTGAGTGGGTGGATAAATGGGTTAGTAGATCATGGTGAGTGGGTGGATAAATGGGTTGGTAGATCATGGTGAGTGGGTGGATAAATGGGTTGGTAAATCATGGTGAGTTGGTGGATAAATGGGTTGGTAGATCATGGTGAGTTGGTGGATAAATGGGTTGGTAGATCATGGGGAGTGGGTGGATAAATGGGTTAGTAGATCATGGTGAATGGGTGGATAAATGGGTTGGTAGATCATGGTGAGTTGGTGGATAAATGGGTTGGTAGATCATGGTGAGTTGGTGGATGAGTGGCTTGATGAATCATGGTTTTGTTTACTTATAGAGTTAATTTGTTGTCTTAGGTAGTTAGCTAATTTGGTATTTATTTGGTCCTAAGTAGCTCCTTAGTCCCGTTTCACTTCTCTGAACTAATGGTTGAAATGACAATAAAAGCCTCCTTGACTCGACTTGTCTGAGGGGCTTAGTGAATGGATTGGTACTGTAGGTTATGAGTGAGTGAATGGGAGATAAAATTGGTGAATCAGTCTGTTGGGAAAGTTAGGAGGTTGATGAGGCAGTGAATTTTGAATGGATTGATTAGTTAGCTGGTTGTTCACTGCGTGGGTAGGTTACCTGATCAGCTGACTTCTCGATTGGTGAAAGATGGGGATGGGGGATAATTTGATGGGTGGGTTGGTGGTTTGTTTTGGGGAGCAGGTTGATTAGTCAGTTGCTTGGTGAGTGGGTTGAGTGTGTGTGGGTTGATAAACATGTCAGTTGTTAGGTGGGTGAATTAAATGATCATTCATCATTCATTGTGTACAGTAGCTTTGCTTTGCTCCTTTCTGACTAAAAAAGAAGCCCAAGCTCCACCAAGCTGCCACACTTTCTGCCCAAGCCTTTAACCCTCTCTACTCAATTAATCCACACCATATACAGTAGAAAAAAATATAGATCACCACGCAATGCATGCTTTAGTGTTTTTATTATACACACGAAAGAGTTTGAAGACAAGAGAGGGTACCTGGAACAGAAAGGTAAACAACAACGAGAGAGAGAGCGAGAGAGAAATCCTCTGTGAAGGACAAATGTGTGTGACAGAGTTGCAGAAAGTGTTTTGTGTGTGTGTGTGTGTGTGTTTGTGTATGTGTGTGTAATGACAGTTAGGGGACAGAGCTGTCATCCATCAATTGGTGATTTCGTGACTGACACGGAATAAGAAACCAGTCCCCACGTATTCCCCTCCGATCCCTCTGTCCTTGCACACCTTGTGCGTGTGTGTGTGTGTGTGTGTGTGTGTGTGTGTGTGTGTGTGTTGTCTTACTGGCTGCACGTTGTAAGCAAGCAGCACATGCTTCATGTCTGGAGAAAGTTCGTAGTCACTGGCCTTATACATTTCCTGTAAAGTAGAAATAAAGAGGAGATGACAGACGCGTCGAAGCATTTCTAACTCGAGTTCCGAGACTGCAGGCTGCATGTGCTTCTCTCAGGGGTGTCATCACAGTGGCAGAATAATGATTGTGGAAGCCATATTGTTGAGTTTAAACCAGTGATTATTGCAATAAGTAAATATAAGACTGTTCATGCAGTAAAACAG
The DNA here is from genome assembly GCA_030522415.1 of Channallabes apus. Lineage (NCBI taxonomy): Eukaryota > Metazoa > Chordata > Actinopteri > Siluriformes > Clariidae > Channallabes > Channallabes apus. Next base: position 26,701,517 of record CM060104.1, read on the forward strand.
AGGTAGTGTACGATAGTAGATATATTAGATTTACAGGATTTTAATACTTTCTATTGTCAATCACTAAGTTACAGTACATGTGCATATAGTCTATACAGTACCTATATCTAGGTCAATTACCATAAGCAAGCTAGCCTAGCTATAGCTTAGTAAAATGCAAAGTTTTGGAGCTGAAAACATGCACATATTGGAATGCCATGTTGCTGGCCCTTTAGGTGGCCATAATGGTTTACACAAACTATTGCATTGTGCCATTAACTTCTATTTTATAGAAATTTGTTGTTTTGCAAAGTTCAGCACAATATACAGCGAGTACACTAAGAATCTGCTAATAGAATCAATTTCATTGGACCACAGGTTTGTGTTTGATCATTTGCTCATAAACGTGAGTAAAATTAATGACTCTACGTATACATAAGGATCTTCCCTCACATAAATACTGATATTACTTAGTTAATTAAGTCACCAAATTGAGTGTTTGTTATTGTATTTACTGTTTTAACAAGAGATTTAGAACAAAAAGTAGGATTGACTTACAAACTTCCTGTTGGGCACCAACACTGTACTTTCATTTGACTCCATGTTGAACTTCACCACATCACCTTCACGAGTGCGATACAGGATCTCCGTACCTACAGAGACAAAGACCAGGGAACAAAACATTAGGAACTGCAACAATAAACTCAAACTACACAGGAAGCAAACCTGGACAGTAGAACACCACAGAGAGTTGTGATTTTACACCAGTGTCCATGCATTCAAAATATTTAAAGTCTTAGTTAGAAAAGGAAATATTTTTGTCAGCTTGGAAAAAAATATATATACTTTAAAATTTTACTTTGACATATATTTAAAAAATATATACATTTATATAGTCCATCTCTTTAAAATGTCTAGCTAACTGTGGGATCGTTATAAACATCCATCCATCCTTCCATACTCAACCACTTATCCAAAATCAGGTTGCGGGAGTAGCAGTTCCAGCAGGGGAACCCCAAACTTCCCTTTCCCCAGCAACCTTAGCTAACTCTGACTGGGGGATCCCGAGGCATTCCCAGGCCAGTGTGGAGATAATATCTCTCCACCTAGTCCTTGGTCTGCCCCGTGGCCCCCTTCCAGATGGACGTGCCAAGAACACCTCCCCAGGGAGACATCCTGGTGACATCCTTACTAGATGCCCAAACCACCCACAGTTTCTCATGGATGATTGAGCTCAAAGAGAAAATCCAGACACCCTTCTGAGAAAACCCATTTTATCCACTTTTATTCATATCTTGTCCTTTCAGTTATAACCCAACGCTCATGACCATACATAGGTGAGGACTGGAACAGAGATCGACTGGTAGATTGAGTGCTTCGCCTTTTGGCTCAACTCTCTTTTCATCACAACAGAGATGACCCCGCTGCTCCAATTCTCCGGCCAACCTCACGTTCCAGTGTTCCATCACTCGTAAACAAGACTCTGAGATACTTAAACTCCTTCACTTGGATTAAATACTCTCTCCCTACCTGGAGTAGGCAATCCAATGGTTTCCTGCTGAAAAACATTGCCACAGATTTAAAGGTGCTGATCCTCATCTTTGCCATTTCACACTCAGCTGCAAACCAATCTAGCAAGCGCTGCAGGTCACAGACTGATGATGACTTCAGTACCACATGATCTGAAAAAAGCAGCAATGCAGTCCTTATCCCACCAAACCGGATACCCTCTCCTCCACAGCTCAGAGCACATCCCTGGTGGAGGCCAACACCCACTGGAAACACACAATGTTGAAAAGGTGCGTCAACCAGGACAACCCCTCAACACCCAGAGCCTTCAGCATTTCCGCACAGATCTCGTCAATTCCCAGGGCTTTGCCACCATGGAGTTGTTTGACTACCTCAGTGACCTCACCTAGGGAGATCAATGTTGACCCCCTGTTATCCTCCAACTCTGACTCTGCAACAGAGTGTGGATTAGTCGGGTTCAGGAGTTTCTGTCCTATGCCCCATCCTTGCTGTACACAGCTTGAGTGGTTCCCCATTTCCCCCTCCTGAGGGGCCAGCTGTTTTCCAGAAACACCCTGGTGCCAGCTGAAAGTCTTTCTCCATGAATTCTCTGAGTTCCTCCAATACCCGCTGATTTGCTTCTGCTACTGCTGTGACTGCCTTTCTTCCAGCCTGCCGGTACCCCGGTACCCTAGAGTCCCCCGGGATAACATATCCCTGAATGACTACTTTTTCAGTCGGACAGCTTCCCTAACTACAGGTGTCCACCATGCTGTTCAAGGGTTACCGTCCCTTAAGGCACCCAGAACCTTAAGACCATAGCTCACAGCCGCAGCTTCAGCAATAGATGGTTTGACCACTCTGATTCAATGTCCCCAGCTTCCACAGGGATGCTGGAAAATATCAGCTGGAGATGGGAACTAGAGGCCTCTTTTATAGGGGCCTCTCCTAGATGTTCCCAATTTACCCGCACTACTCATTTGTGCTTACCAGGTCTGTCCAATGGCTTCCCCTGCCACCTTACCCAACTCACCATGTCAACTGATCATATGGTGATCAGTTGACAGCTCCTCTCTTCAGCCTTTCTTTTTACCCGAGTGTCCTAGACATATGGTCTCAGGTTAGATGATACGATCACGATTTCAATCATTGACCTTAGGCCTAAGTTGCTCTTTTACTTATGAGCATCCCTATGCTCGAACATGGTATTTGCTATGGACAATCCATGACTAGCACACCACATGTGCGTTGAAGTCCGCTAGCAAGACTATGGAATCCCCTACTGGGGCCTGATGCAGTACTCCATTCAGCGTCTCCAAGAAGACACAATACTCTAAACTGCTGTTTGGTGCATAGTACAGACAAAAGTGAGAGATTCCCCCCATGGCCCTCAGGTGCAGAGAGGCGACCCTCTCATCCACTGGAGTAAACTCCAAAGTCGCGGGACTCGTGGGTATCCCTACCCCGTCTGGGGCCTTACACCCTTGGCAACTCCAGATAAGAACAAAGTCCAACCCGTTTCCAGGGTTCTAAACAGTATAATAATAATAAGAAGAAGAAGAAAAAGAAGAGGAAGAAGAAGAAATTACATTTGTCATCAACTGTTATATTGAACTTCCAGCCTCCTAACACACAGTATCCCAGCTACAGTATCCGTTATCACCCAGATGAGGATGGGTTCCTGGTTGAGTCTGGTTCTTCTCAAGGTTTCTTCCTATTGACATCTCAGGGAGTTTTTCCTTGCCACCGTCACCCTCGGCTTGCTCATCACGGACAATCTGATCATTTAAATTCATACACATTTCATACTAACTTTTTTGATTGTGTAAAACAATAACAATTGTTAAAAGTGCCATACAAATAAACCTTTAATTGAATTGAATTTGTAATCAGATTCTGATTCTCCTGTTCTTTACATAATCATAAATCATTAATTATAACTAAATAAATTGATCATTGTCACTGTTAGCGCAGACATAACCGCAGTTAAGAGATGATATGGTGAGGCTTAAAATTCCATGAAGGTTAAAATAGGGACTCTCATTGATGTTGAATATTAATCAAAATTAAAACTCATTTCCCACTGTTCGACATTATATATACATTAAATTAACATTTGTGAATCATGTTATTTCTTATCCGTTAGAAGATTATGTTATTAAAGTAAAAATAGTCACAATGCATTTCAGATTGTGATTTTTCTTTTTTATTATTGTTGGCTTGAGAAAATGTGTAGATTCTGACTTAAGAATCTACCCATTTTAGTAAAATGCTGTATACAAGTTCAATGTTGTTGTTGGTCTTTCGGCTGCTCCCGACAAGGGGTCGCCACAGCGGAATATCCAGTCCGCACAACAACTTGGCACAGGTTTTACGCCGGATGCCCTTCCTGATGCAACCCTCCCGTTTTATCTGGGCTTGGGACCAGTGGCTGGGGTGTGGGCACTGGCTGGGAATCGAACCCGGGCCTTCCGCATGGCCGGTGAAACACCTACCACTGAGCCCCCAGTGCCCTGCTGTATACAAGTTCAATACTCAAGTAACAGTACAAGTACTAAAAATATACTTCACTACAAATTAAAGTAGAAAGAAATTTATTTTTCTGGATATCCATCTGACCTACGTAGTTACTGATAAACAGTATCTGAAGCTGATGTTGTTGATAACACGAATGTGTAAGCCTAGTAGAGATTGATGGAAATACAATTGCAATATGATGTAATATAATAGCAGGTAGTATTGTTAGTGTCTTTCATTACTTTGGCAGATTAGCTAGCTCATTACTACCATTGCCACCCTGTATAATGCAAGTAGTATACCCTATTTAAACTTAAATTAAATACATGCAATAATATAATTATAAACTTATTTAAATAAATAAATAAATAAATAAATACATAGTTATTGGGAAAATTATATGTTAGCTAGTGAGCTGAATTTCTAGTTAGTCCTGTTTAAAGGGCTAGAAGAATCTGTAGCCCAGACAGGTTACCCAGGTAATTATAAATTGCGCTAGTGCACTAACTGATCTGTGTTTTCCAGTAAATTCTGGAATCTTGGACGGCTTGGATGGATTTGTTTTGCTCCAGAATTGTTTTGTCCCACATGGGTGTAACTCAGTCATGCACAGTATGTTTTGATTAGAAAATCAGTGCACTTCTGGGTGAAAAACTAAAACATCTCTATAAAATATAAAGTGGGAAATACAGGTTTTTCAACACAAAAAAAAGTAAAACATACCACAAAGTGTATGGAAAATACTTAAGATACATGAAAAAAGTACAGTCACAGAGTTGTTGTTGCTACTTTGCTGATGAAAACCAGGTGAAGGAGGTTTTTCACCAGCCAGAGTTGTTTGTTCTGCTCCTGAACAACCAGAGCAACCAGTATTAAATACATGACTGCTGTCCAATTCGTCAGAATCAGTGCTGATTTGTGTTGTGTACATTCCAAAATGGCAGCTAATGTTTGTAGCTGGAATCTTCCGTGCCTGGATTGGCCAGTAATGTCCTAGCTTTGTTTTGTCAGGACTTGGAAAGAATTTACTGTACACACACAAAGGGGTAACACAGAACAAGCCAAACAAACCAGACATGAGTGAGAATAATGATTACAGGAAGTGAGACAAACGAGGTGAGGGGTTTCAACCGAGGTGCGTCTTGATATAATTCTACATGTGCTTACATCATAATGAAAAACATAATAACGAAAGTGTAATTAGTAAGAAGAAGCTCTAGGTTTAGAGGGCAACACCAAAGAGTAAGAGTGTATGAAACATATTTGGTACTGTGTAACGTCTTCAACAAACCTATTCATAAAGCATCCATACAGGAGTAATGTGATATTCAGGTGATACACCCCCCCCCCTGGGGTCAGTGGACCAGGCAGAGGTACAGGTATAACTCGAAGTTTTCTGACATCTTCAGAACAGAGCTGTCAAGACCCCGGTCTGATCATTAAGATTTAAATCTTTTTTCTTTTCTCCTTTCCTCTCTCCCAGTGTTTACATGTCTATTCTAGCACATGGTGTTTGTTTTGATCCTTCGCCATGTGCTCGTGTCTGTGACATCACCACCATCCCTCCCACTTCCTCCTTATCACTCTATCAAGATGATTTCACTCACCTGTTCCCCTCGTTTTCGTTGTAATCAGTCGCCCTATTTATTCCCTCTTGTCCATCGTCCTGTGTCAGATCGTTGTCCCATGTCGCTAGCTGTATCGCCTGTCCGTTTCTTGTTCTGTCTAGTCCTGTATGTAGAGTTTATTTTGGGCTCCAAGCCAGTATCCGTCGGTCCTGTTTTCCACCCATTTTTTCCCTCCTCTCTCCCGTGGTTTTTTGTCCTTTTGCACCCAGGCTGGATCCTGTTTTTCTTTTCTTAATTTGCACTGCAGTTTCCCGTCCCGAAGCCGGCCGGCTCTTGCTCTTCTTCGCGGCCGTGCAGTTCAGCGGACTTCGGTCCTATCGCCCCCTGCTGGCCGCCAAAGGAACTACAGCCTCGTCTCCTGGTTAAGGCCCTTTTCCTCTACGGAGTGGTTTTTGTCTTTTCCCCTTTTGGGACGTTGGCGCTCCTGGGTTTTGCTTTAAAGAAAAGGAAAAGAAAAGAAGAAAGCAGTGCAGCTTGTTCCTGATCTTATTTTTGTATTTTTATTTATTTATTTATTTATTTATTTATTTTTTCCTTTTCTGTCTGAGTCAAGGCATATCTGCAACCAATAAAATCTTGAAGGAGACCTGCAGTTGTGCCCGTTCTGATTCCCTAACAGAACGATCTGACCAGCATGGACACAGCAGGTCCAGACCCCATCAGATCAGCAGTAGCCCAACAGGGGGTGCTCCTAGGCCAGCATGAGACCCGCTTGACCAGCACCACGAGAGAGGTCGAGTTCCTCGCCACCCAGGTGGCAGACCTCACGGCGCGCATCCAGGAACTCCAGCGGGAGGCCGCTCAAGCAGGTTCTGTCCACCTCTCCTCACGTCACGATCATGAGCCCCGCTGCAACAACCCACCTCCCTATGACGGGGACCCTAACTCCTGCCGAGCCTTCCTGACACAATGTTCGGTAGTGTTCGCCCTCCAGCCGCGCACATTTGCAGCAGAAGAGACAAGGGTGGCATTTGTTTTGACTCTTCTTACAGGCAAAGCCCGTGAATGGGGAACTTCTGTCTGGGAGTCCAGAGCCCCATGTTGTGACTCATTTAACGAGCTTCGACAGGAGATGTTGAAGCTTTTTGATAGGTCCGTCAGAGGACAGGAAGCAGCGGACAAGCTCGCACGGCTCCGTCAGGCAGGTCGCTCAGTCACACAGTTTGCCATTCAGTTCAAGACCTTAGCAGCCTCCTGTGACTGGAATGAGGCCGCCTGTCGGGCAATGTTCCGGGCAGGGCTCGACGAGGATATCCAGGATGAACTGGCCACTCATGACCTGCCCCACGACCTTGAAGACCTCATCGACCTGGCACTCCGCATCGAGGCTCGTCTCTGTCGTCGGCACCAGCGCCGGATGGTCCGTTCCTCTAGCAGGGTGGAGGGTTCTAACCCCCCTGTGGCGACCGTTGACCTGCCAGAACCTGAACCCATGCAGCTGGGACGCCTCCGTCTAACACCCCAGGAAAAACAACTGCGTCTGACCAAAGGCCTGTGCCTCTATTGTGGCAAGCCAGGCCACTTTGCCGCAGCCTGCCCAGCAAAAGCCAAGGCTCACCAGTGAAGCGGGGGATCCTGGTGAGCGCTATTCCTTTTTCACAATCCCCCTCCTCTCGCACACTTTTATCTGTCTTAGTTCAGTTTGGGGAGACTTCACAGTCATGCTCGGCCTTGGTCGATTCAGGGGCTGAGGGCAATTTTATGGACAGCTCGATAGCTGCAAGTTTGGGTATTCCAGCTATTCCCTTGCCTGAACCTATCCCTGCCCGGTCCCTAAATGGGACCTTAATTACTACTGTTTCTCACCAGACACCCAAAGTTAGCCTAGTGGTCTCAGGCAATCACCGTGAGGAGACCACGTTGTACCTTCTGGACTCCCCTAGTGCTCCTATAGTGTTGGGGCACCCCTGGTTGGTACAACATGGCCCTCACGTTGATTGGTCTGGAAATTCTGTCCTGTCTTGGAGCCAAAATTGTCTTGCTTCTTGTCTTGGTCCTGCCCCTTTTTCTGGTTCTGTTTGTCCTGTGTTGCAGGTGGAGGTTGCTGATCTGTCCGGGGTCCCGGCAGGGTACCACGACCTGCGGCTGGTGTTCAGCAAGTCACGGGCCATGTCCTTGCCTCCTCATCGCCCTTATGACTGCGCCATTGAGCTCCTCCCAGGCACTTCTCCGCCCAAGGGTCACTTGTATTCCCTTTCAGGTCCGGAAAGAGAGGCCATGGACACCTATATTAACGAATCACTCAAAGCCGGCCTCATCCGCCCCTCCTCTTCTCCTGCGGGTGCGGGGTTCTTCTTTGTCAAGAAGAGAGATGGTTCCCTGCGTCCCTGTATTGACTATCGTGGGCTGAATGACATTACCATTAAGAACAGGTATCCCCTCCCTCTTACGTCTTCAGCTTTCGAACTTTTGCAGGGAGCCAATGTCTTCACCAAGCTTGACCTGCGCAATGCCTACCACCTTATCCGTATTCGGGAGGGAGATGAGTGGAATACAGCTTTCAACACACCCACGGGACACTTTGAATACCGGGTCCTTCCGTTTGGTCTGACCAATGCTCCTGCTGTCTTCCAGGCCCTGGTCAACGATGTGCTGAGAGACATGGTAAATCAATTTGTCTTTGTGTACCTAGATGACATCCTGATATTTTCTCCCTCTTTGCAGGTACACACTCAGCATGTCCGCCAGGTGTTGCAACGGCTTTTGGAGAACCAACTATTCGTGAAAGCGGAGAAGTGTGTCTTCCATGCAAGGTCGGTTTCGTTCCTGGGGTTCGTGATTTCGGCGGGTGAGATCAGAGCCGACCCTGCTAAGATAAGGGCGGTAGCTGAGTGGCCAACTCCTGACTCTCGGAAGGCTCTGCAGCGGTTCCTGGGGTTCGCCAACTTTTATCGGCGTTTCATCCGGAACTTCAGTCAGATGGCTGCACCCTTAACAGCGCTCACTTCTCCAAAGGTACTGTTTAAATGGAGTAATGAGGCCCAGGAATCCTTTGATAAATTAAAGTCCCGGTTTGTCTCTGCTCCTGTCTTGTCTACTCCAGATCCTGAACTACAGTTTATTGTTGAGGTGGACGCTTCAGATGTTGGAGTTGGTGCGGTCCTGTCACAACGCTCTCTTCGGGATGGGAAGGTGCATCCATGCGCCTTCTTCTCCCACCGCCTGAACCCCACTGAGCGGAATTACGACATAGGTAATCGGGAGTTGTTGGCAGTCAGACTGGCTTTGGGTGAGTGGCGTCACTGGCTGGAGGGCGCAGTCCAACCATTCATGGTCTGGACTGACCACAAGAATTTAGAATACATCAACTCGGCCAGGAGACTAAATTCCAGAAAGGCCCGCTGGTCCCTTTTCTTTAGCCGTTTTAATTTTACACTCTCTTACAGGCCTGGGTCTAAAAACACCAAACCGGACTCCCTTTCTCGGCTATTTGAGACCCCTGAGAAGGAGACCTCCGTTGACACCATCCTGCCCAAGGGCATGGTGGTGGCTGCACTCTCATGGGACGTCGAGAGGGAGGTTCAGGAGGCCCTGCAGAAGTGCCGTGTACCCAGAGGGGTTCCAGCGGGCAAGCTGTATGTCCCTTTGAGACTGCGCTCCAAAGTCATCCAGTGGTGTCACTCATCCAGACTGGTTTGTCACCCAGGAGTTCGGAGATTGTTGGCCTTCATCCGTAAGCGATTTTGGTGGTCCACCATGACCAAGGATGTCAGGCAGTTCGTGGCAGCTTGCTCAGTTTGCGCCCAGAACAAGAGTTCACCTTCGCCTCCCGTTGGTCTTCTTCGCCCATTACCCATCCCCGCCCGCCCGTGGTCACATCTAGCTCTTGATTTTGTCACGGGCCTCCCCGAGTCAAGGGGCAACACCGTCATTCTCACGGTGGTGGACCGCTTCTCCAAAGCAGCCCACTTCATCCCTCTCCCCAAGCTCCCCTCCGCCAAAGATACTGGTGGTGGTTGACCAAGTATTCCAGATTCATGGTCTTCCGGTAAACGTGGTTTCTGATAGGGGCCCACAGTTCGTCTCTCGGTTTTGGAAGGAATTTTGCAGACAGATCGGGGCCTCAACGAGTCTGTCATCTGGATTCCACCCCCAGACCAATGGGCAGTCTGAGCGGGCTAACCAGGATTTGGAACGTGCTCTCCGCTGCCTGGCATTCCACAATCCGACCTCCTGGTGTCAACAGTTGTCCTGGGTAGAGTATGCCCACAATACCCTACCGGTTTCTGCCACAGGTATGTCACCATTTCAGTGTTCTGTTGGCTATCAACCCCCTCTGTTCCCTTCACAGGAACCCGAAGCGGCAGTCCCGTCTGCCTTGGCTTTTGTCCAACGTTGCCGGCGCACCTGGAGAAAGGCTAAGGAGGTCTTGGCCCGGACTAGTAGACGGACCAAAGCCGCGGCCGATCGCCACCGGACTCCTGCCCCTAACTATGTTTGTGGTCAAAGGGTATGGCTTTCTACCAAGGACTTGCCTCTCAGGGTGGTCTCGCGCAAGTTGGCTCCCAAGTTCATTGGTCCGTACCGGATCACAAAGGTCTTGAACCCAGTGGCGATCCGGCTCAAGCTTCCTTCCACGCTTGGTCGGGTACACCCAGTATTTCATGTTTCTAGGGTTAAACCTGTGTATTCCTCCCCTCTTGCCCCTTCTGCTCCGACCCCCCCCTCCCCCTCGTCTAGTGGATGGCTCCCCAGTATACACTGTTAGGAGGTTGCTGGACGTCCGTCGCAGAGGTCGGGGTTTTCAGTATCTAGTGGACTGGGAGGGCTATGGTCCAGAGGAGAGGAGTTGGATTCCGGCCCGGGATGTTCTGGATCGGGCGCTGGTCGTGGACCTCTGTCGACGACGAGGTGAGCCCCCCCCTGGGGGCGCCCATGGGGGGGGGGTACTGTCAAGACCCCGGTCTGATCATTAAGATTTAAATCTTTTTTCTTTTCTCCTTTCCTCTCTCCCAGTGTTTACATGTCTATTCTAGCACATGGTGTTTGTTTTGATCCTTCGCCATGTGCTCGTGTCTGTGACATCACCACCATCCCTCCCACTTCCTCCTTATCACTCTATCAAGATGATTTCACTCACCTGTTCCCCTCGTTTTCGTTGTAATCAGTCACCCTATTTATTCCCTCTTGTCCATCGTCCTGTGTCAGATCGTTGTCCCATGTCGCTAGCTGTATCGCCTGTCCGTTTCTTGTTCTGTCTAGTCCTGTATGTAGAGTTTATTTTGGGCTCCAAGCCAGTATCCGTCGGTCCTGTTTTCCACCCATTTTTTCCCTCCTCTCTCCCGTGGTTTTTTGTCCTTTTGCACCCAGGCTGGATCCTGTTTTTCTTTTCTTAATTTGCACTGCAGTTTCCCGTCCCGAAGCCGGCCGGCTCTTGCTCTTCTTCGCGGCCGTGCAGTTCAGCGGACTTCGGTCCTATCGCCCCCTGCTGGCCGCCAAAGGAACTACAGCCTCGTCTCCTGGTTAAGGCCCTTTTCCTCTACGGAGTGGTTTTTGTTTTTTCCCCTTTAGGGACGTTGGCGCTCCTGGGTTTTGCTTTAAAGAAAAGGAAAAGAAAAGAAGAAAGCAGTGCAGCTTGTTCCTGATCTTATTTTTGTATTTTTATTTATTTATTTATTTATTTATTTTTTCCTTTTCTGTCTGAGTCAAGGCATATCTGCAACCAATAAAATCTTGAAGGAGACCTGCACTTGTGCCCTTTCTGATTCCCTAACAAGAGCAGTTTGTGATTTCTTACTAACAACAATCTGTACTTGTGTTGCATTGAGTTGTATTAACATTAAGAAAGAGAAGAAAAAAAACAAGTTGGTTGTAAAGAACAATGTTCAGGAAAGACACGATGACCCAAGTGCAAAGGTTATAATAGGAAACAGAACAAACAGCATAGTAAAAAAAAGCATGAGGTCATACATACTAATCATCCCAAATGTCAAAACCAGGAAGAAATGATACAGCAGTCAAAGTCGAGAAGTCAAACAACAGAGAAGAGCAAAAGGTCAAAAAGACAGGAATGACAGAAAAACACTCTTTACATCAGTAGTGATCAGGCTTATGCTGAGACATGATGTTGACCAGAAAGTGCTAATTAACCAGGAACAGGAAGTGGGTTATTATGATATACTGTAGCTTGTGCCTATTACTATATGTTGCTGTAGTGTATAGTTTCATGAATGCTACATAAAATTACATTTCTAAAAACAGAAAAATGCACGAGGACTCATTCTTTAATTAGAAAGAAAAAATACGCAATTATTGAAAAATTACTGTGGTTTAGCAGGAATAAAACACTACGAATGGTGTTCTGATCATGCAGAATAACAGGACACAGTTCTGAAAGTGGCGGCACGGTGGTGTAGTGGTTAGCACTGGCGCCTTGCACCTCCAGGGTCTGGGTTCGATTCCCTGGCCAGGCTCGATTCCCGTCTCTGTGTGCATGGAGTTTGCATGTTCTGCCCATGCTTGGTGGGTTTCCTCCGGGTACTCCGGTTTCCTCCCACAGTCCAAAGACATGCAGGTTAGGCTAATTGGCGTTCCTAAATTGCCCGTAGTGTGTGATTGGGTGTGTGAGTGTGTGTGTGTATGTGTGTGTGCCTTGCGATGGATTGGCACCCTGTCCAGGGTGTACCCCGCCTAGTGCCCGAAGTCTCCTGGGATAGGCTCCAGGTCCCCCGCGACCCTGAACACAGGATTAAGCGGTATAGAAAATGAATGAATGAATGAGTTCTGAGAGTAAAAATTCCCTGTATTTCTCGATATCATCCTTTGCTCACGCTAATGCACTTATCCCAGTGTTTTACTAGTGCTTAGGTACCATCAAGGTAAAAAGATTTCTCAGTAATCCTGATCCATGATCAGACTGCCTGTCTGAAACACTGGCCTCCCAGGAACTCCTTTAATGCCCAAACATCTGGAAATGACTTGAAGTGAGTTCAGGATTCATCTTTTCAACAAGTTGGTGATACATTACGTTATCCATCGATTTTCATGGATCAGGTGTTCTATTCTCTGATTGTTCATGAGAACGACTGCAGTGGTCTCCGAACAACCTCACTCATTCAAAATATTTGCACCATTCAAATGTTTTACTGTGACTAAAAGTCACTTCACCATACTGTTTGTGAAGCTATCACTTTTCCGCCTTCATTAACCAGAAATGTCATCACAAGTCCCAGTTTGACTTTAACACCCCTGGTAATTACTGCAGCTTTAGGATGGTAACTGTACGTAACTCACATGGTTTATTACTTATCTAAAAAAGTCTTTGTTAGACATCATAACCAGCCCATTTTCTCTCAAATGAACATATTTTTCACTTCCCCTGCAGCGCCTCACTTCTCCTCCTCCTCCTCCTCTTCCTGTTCTCAGAATTGATTTATAACTCTATGCACACAGATATGTTCAGCTCGCCGAGCTCGTCTCCATCGTCATTGCTCAGCCACGTTAGCGCCCCAAGCCTTGTCCTGAACCTAATCTCCTCTGCTCTATTGATGTACACTATCTCCAGCAGAGTCCACTCACTGTCACCTGCTATCTTTATAATTTGTTTCCCGGTGCGGGACTACAGACTTTGATCTGCTCCCAACTTCCTCAGCACTGTTTGCTCTGTTATCGACAGCATTTCCCAAACTGCAGCGCTGCCTCTATTCACCTCTATTACACACCACTACACGCTGATGCGTCCCTTTTTCCTGTGTTCGGATTTCAGATTTAATAACATGCTTGGGATAGTGAATAAAGGGTTAAAGGGTTAAAACGTTACACATGTGTTTGTTTAATGACAATGTTGGGTAGGATATGAAGGAGTTTAAAGCGTGGCAGGAAAACAGAGCGACCAGATGGTCGAGGCCACACTGAGCGCTAAACATTTAATTCCTGGTGTGACATAGCTGTTTGGTTTACACCCCACGCTGAAGGATCTGATCATTCGGTTCCACTAATGAGATGATTATAGAGGCATTTAATCACAATTACCAAGCAGCAGTGGAGGGCAGAATGAGAACAAGAGTCCATTACAAAGAAACAGAGCAGAGGACAAAGGACGTACGTGACAGATTCTCGAAGAGAGTAGACAGATGCGTTTTTAATCTTAATTAGTGAATCGATGCGTAATTAAGAATGATGTGAAAATTAAGTAGATCATAAATGACGTGCATTTGTTCAGAGACATTCCGTAGACGAAGACAGTAATGTAGTTGAGAAATGAATTAAAGTACGAAGCCTATGTTTAACCAAACAAGTGGGAATAATTTGCTATTGATAACAAATAGAAAAGTCAAATGAAGGCGAGTATCTATAGCGTAATTTCTTGATTCTTCTCCAAACTCCTTTATAGATTTCTCAGTGCAGGACTGAAACAATCTGTTCTGCTAAATGAACAGAGTTCATTATCACAGCTCTTACACACAGAGGACTCTTACAACCCCAAAGGCAACATATTGTAACATGCCTCTAATACGCCATGTAGAAAGTGACTTGTGTACTGCGTGATGTTAACAAAGTGGCCCGCGCAACTCAGAAGCGTTCAATAGTGCAGAACACTAACAGCAGGTTTTACGCTTTAAACGTTTTAAGCATTCCTAATGAGCTTTTCAAGCTTTTTGCTGGCTTGGGGGTAGAAATTGTCCTTATAAATTATAGTTTAAATGCTTGTGTAGACATTAGATAACAAACTTCTAATTTAGCACAAAGTACTGAAGTCTGGCGTGGCGGATGTTACGAGAGACAGACTTAACCATAGTCGATGTGTGCATTATGATAAATAATATTCTAATGCTGTTCCACAAACACCAACATGTCTGCAAAGTCCTTTTACTCTTTAGACAAGAGACCTTTATAACTTTATAAATAGCAACAAAAATGCATATACCATGTTAAATGACTGGTACGCTTAACAGTTCACACACAATATACACTATAAATTCAATTACAGCTCTATTATGGTTAATAGTGAAGAATATTCCGGCTGTGAGTCAAGTGCTCCGTGAACCTTTCAGCTAATCGATTGTGACAGGCCAATGCAGATTAGCCAGTAATGGGCTGTGGATATCCCAGGCTCTAATCTGTCAAAGCACAAACACACCACATCAAGGAATTCACTGCATGGCTCAGCCACGCCGCATGCTAATCACGTTAACACCATGGCAGTCTGAGCTTATGGCTTTCACAGGTAAATAGAGAAGGTGAATAAACAGACAAAACTAAGAGGAAAAATAACGATTGTTGCATCATTAAAATCTGAGCAGTGTAGGTGGTGGTCCATTCTCTCCCAACAGACCTGCTCACCACGGGAACGACATGAATGAGACATGGTGTGACAATTTCCAGACAAATTTTAGCGCCGTGCTCAGAGGGTGATGAACTGAACTCTGGCATGTTCACACTTAATGCTCGAAAGACAAACGTCTTGACAAGTGAGTCATGAGCTAATGGTGCTGCAGGACAGCCAGGCAAGAGGCTTAACACAGAAGGACCCAGGTCCATCTTCTTTATATCAATAAATCAATGTTGAATCAATATTATTCAAAAAATGCAGCCAGAAAAGGGTTAAATATAAAAGTTAATATGATAAGAAGTAATAAGAATTGTTAAAGTCGATAAACTTTTAGTAAACTTTTAGTAAGACATAAAAAAAAGCTTTTTTAAAAAACATTTTGGAAATGATGAAATGGTTACACTCAGTCACACAGTGTCACATGACTGCACCGGGATGTTCATTAGATATCACTTAGTGGTTTTATGAGTTAAAGTCAAGGATAAAGCTGAATAAGGAGCTTTCCAAAACATTTAACCATGTCACTAAGGCTCTACATTTTAGGCAAATTGAACATAATCAGTGAGGTATTATACAGTATGTTGTATATATGTTTATATATATATATATATATATATATATATATATATATATATATATATATGCACACACACACACACACACACACATACTGTATATAATTTTTGACTAGTATTTTTCTAGGCATGTTTTATACAGTATATACAGTATAGCCTTGTAAGTGAGGGAGCAGGGATTACATCAGTGCTTGACATATGAAAATGCTCCAAAAACTGACCCTACAGCATGTAAGAATACTAACATTAGTAACTCTTCATTCCAGGTTTTTAAGGGTTAAAGGTGAACTTGAGCACTTTTAGATTGGCTTTACTCTGAAAATAAAAAAAATAAAAAAACGTCTTTTCTTGCCTTTTCATGTCTCAGACTGCATATATTTTACCTGCCATTATGTCTACATTATCGCACAGAGGGTACAATATGTGTAATCTTTTCAGCCTCTACACATGCAGTCCATACAAAAGCTCCAACATGTCAGATGGAAAAACCTCAAAGGTGCTCCAGGAGAAATGACATTATCCTGATGTAAAACTCGTTCAATCCACTTGACTTGACTAAACTTCAGGTACTCAATTTAATTTGCACACTTAAAAGATCTTCAGGCTAAATCAGTTTGAGGCATTTTGTCTTTATCAAAATGGTCTAGTTTAATGAGAGAAGGAAAGACGCCAACTTGGAATAGATAAGCAATTAAGTAATTTCCCTCTGGGATTAATAAAGTTCTTTGAATCTTGAATCTTGAATAAGAGGGCGTAAGAGGCCTGATTTAGACTGAATCAGAAGGTATCACCTCTGATCTTACTGTGTTCTGTCAGAGAAACCTTTCATGCTAAAATTCAAGGCATAAAAAATACAATTCGAGGGACATTCGAGTCAAACTGGAACTTTCTAAAGACCTTGACTTGAATGCCCCTAGTACAGGTAATTTTAAGACAGGCCTAGGTATGAAGCTCATGTATTCAAAGATTTAAATTTTCAGAATCAACTGGTACTAGCTGGAGTTGACCAAAGGTATGTGTTTTAAATAGAAATAGACATTTCCATTTTTGGCATTGGCAGCCATCAACATGCAGAGAAACTCACAGAAGTCCTAATCAATAAGCACATCTTTATTGGAGTGATTCATTAGATCATTGACTAATAATTCAATCAGTCTGAAATGGCTGTTGGAGAGGTTAATAATGTATAAAACACAAGGCAATTACTTTTTTAATAACAAAGTTCTAATTTAGAGAATCATTATAGAGGTAGGTTTTAGTTGTCATTTGAAGACTGTCATTGACCACAATGAGGGAGTTCATTCTACCACCCAGGTGCCGGGACAGTGAAGAGCCTGGATGCATGTTTTCATTGTACTCAGAGAAAATTTTAGGTCAAGATCAGAGAGTGCATGGTGCAAAAGCGGTACCGTATGTTATAACAGCTTTAAGGTTGGTGGGTGCTGGTCCATCTTTGGCTCATTTTAAAAGTAATGCAATCAGCTACAGGATGGTAGTAAAGGGAAGCACAGAGTCACAACCTGCCAGAAGTCTACTTTAAAAATAACATGGGACTGTACAAGTACTTAAGTAGTCCCTGTGAATAGAAATGTCTGGATCCTTCTAATTATGTAAATGAGAAATTGGCATGAGTGAGTCAGGCAGTTGAGGCATGAAGGGCAGTTGATTGTCCATGTTTACCCAAAGGCTCCTTGCCGTGACAGATGGTGTGAATTATAAGTTGTCTAGAAAGATTACAAGAACTTGAGATATGGCTGGTTCACCAGGGACCCACAGCAGCTCAGTTTTTCTAGGATTAATTTTCAGCTAATTAGCTGCCATTCATAGAGTGTCTGAGAAAGGAAAGGAGAGGACAACCTCAATGACAGAACCTTAATGACAGCGTGAACAGAGAAGGACCCAGAAACAAGCCCTGTGGTACACCAATATAGACAGGTGTGGTAGACAGTGTTTAAAGGTTTAAAAAAATAGCAGGGCGGGATGATACTGGTCAGTAGTTGCAAACAGTTAAATGAGGACATTTAATTGTACTCCTGTCTTTGTCCCATTATTTAAGCACAAAAAGGTAATCGAGTAGGTCTTACTTGCAATATACCCCCTTTAACCCTGTTATTATTATTTTACCTGTTGATCTTTCACATCATAGAGCAAACACTTGACAAACAATGTGCATCTGGAGGGGTGAAATCATGGACATGGACAACTTTAGAAGTGCTGTGCATTTCATGCTGTATGGTACAGTATGTATTGGGTGCTCTTGCTGTACAAATGAGAGGCACGTATTGTTAGCAGATTCTGCCACTGTGATGTGTTTTGTTAAAATTCAGAAAGGGCGAGATGGGAACTATAAAGCATGAGCAAAGCGCCTTGGCCCTTTTCTGTGTCCAATTAGAATCTGTGCCTGGAATGAGCAGCTCTACTTCCTTCTGCAAGTGCCAGTGCGACTTTCAGAAGTTTAATTTACTGTAATTTGATTGTAATTTAGTTGGACTAACATAATATGTAAACGTTCTAAAAAACTAGATTAACTGATTGTTTTTTTCAATAATTAATAAATTTGTTAAAAATAAACCTAAAAAGGGAAGAAGAATATGAAGAATAAAGTTTTTTTTTTCTATATTTAAGGAACATAAGGAACAAAACAGCAAAATGAAAAAAGCCAGGTAAAGTGAAAGACTTTAGGAAAAATGTGTTGATAATTTGTAATATCAGTTTTTGTAACTTGATTTCTTTGCGTCAATTTGTAATACAAGAAATCGCATTATTTGGACTATTTCATTTACCTTAAATGATACCTTTACCTTAGATTAAAAAAATTATGAAATGTAAAAAAAATAATTCTGCCTTAAATTCATGAAATACACATTGTTCTTAGATAATGTAAACTGTGTCTTAATTTAGGTACATTGTATGTGATCTTATTTTATGGTCAAAGGAATAATATAACTAAGCTTAGTGGTTAAGGTATTAATACTACTGATCGGAAGGCACAGGCACTCTAGCATGGCCAAGATGTCACTGTTGGGCTCTTGAGGAAGCATTTAACCCTTAAAATGCTTACAAGCATAATGAGATAAAATGCAAGTTGCTCTAAATAATGGCATCTGAAAAATGCTTTGGGTGTCTGCTAAGTTTAAATGTTCAAGAGTGGTCTTCTGGTCGTACCTTCCGATATGGAACAAAATTCTTCAACCTCCTCAAGTGACAGCCGATTGTTCTAATCCTGATGCCTCAGCAGTCACTTTTCTCATGACCTCTGAAGGGAGATGAAGGATTGGGAAGTGAGCATGTCTTCCCAAATCCTAAAAAAATAAATCCCATATCTGTATTTTAAGAAGTTTGTCAAATTCAAGAGAATTTCTTTTTTTCAGAAACATGGATCCATATACAGTACCTGGAACGTAATACCTCATTAATAGAAGCATTTCACGCAGTGCTTATTTTAACAAGAGTTTTTGCATTCTCACTTTACTTCTTTAACTGATAGGATGCTAGTGAAGAGATTTAAGCTCATTCAGAGATAATGCCCAGATTAACATCTGTCCTGTCTCTTTAGGATGCTCTGAAAATGATCTCTCTGTATTCCAGCCGCAAACGTTAGACGTTCAGTAAACAATCCAATCCAACTGGGAGACCTTGCACTCACAGAAACACTGATCCATGGATCTCTGGAAAACATCTATACCAGATGAAGGGGTGGTACCTCCTGGCGTTATTCTTGAAATCTGAAATCCCTGGCTAGCATACAAAAGAGCTTGCATGCTCCTTGATAAAAAAACGTCTTTGCCTGTGAAGATGTTGTAATTGTATCTGGCCAACACATTGAAGACCATCAACAAAGCAGTAATGTGTCAGTAGGAGACATCAGAGCCTAAGTATCTAAGAACGTCTCAGCCTTCAGCCAATGTCTGTGAGAAAGAGCATATACAAAGAAATTAAATGGTTCATATGTTTTATACATCTTCTATATAAATATTAATCCTTAAAGAGTTACTAATACCATCTTAATATTGATTATTTTTCTATAAGCACACATCCAAAGATGTTGCTTATTTCAAGTAATTTGCCAATGATTGTTGCCCATCCATACAGTGCTTGGATACATCAATGTAGAAAGTTTTCTCAGTACACTAGAGCCAGAAATCAGACTGCCTTCTTCACATCTCAAATGCTTGTCTCCCAGGAACTCCTTTAATGGCTTTTTCAAGCATGTATAAATGGTTTGGAGCAAGGTCAGGGCTGTACAGGGATGTGGCTTGAGGAAATATTAATATGCTGCCCAAATCAATAATTATGAAAACACAGATTCTATCTGTCAACACAGCTTTCCTAAGAATAACACAACTCATTTACTGGGAATTTTCAAAGAACTCCAACTGAGTTCCTGTAATGTGCAGGTGATGCTGGTAAATGATTGTGGGAACAGAATTTCTTCACAATTCCCACCTACATGTTTTCCTATAGATTGTTATAGTTATTAACAATCACTCACTTTTGCTGTCTTTAAGAGAATGCCATTTTTGTTACTGAAAACCTGCAACATTTTCACTTCTTTGTTCTGAAAACTTTAAAGTTACAGCTTTAGCTCTGATTGTTAAATTAGCTGACACTAAAATTGCACAATGCTTGAGATTTTTTTTATTCTAAGTTTTTCAATTTATACATTTTAATCATTATCAGTTTGTCCATAATTATCAAGCTGGAGTTGATGGAACAGACTGTAAGTGGTATAAATATTATAAATGTTGACACTGTAGTTTTTTCAAATCCAACCTGATACCATGAAATTATACAACAGTTAGTTCTCCCCGAGTAATTTGATTGATTGAACTAGAAGCATTTCAAGAGTGCTGATAATAGACACTAACATCACTGTGATGTTTAACTACATGTTCACATTCGGTGTCCCATGTGTTATACAGTATTTAATGACACTAACTGTGGGTCTCAGCGTGGGTGAGAGTAGGTCTTTACAGTCTGCAGTACTGAGGAGAGAGCAGCTGCCTGACAAAACCCACATTCACAACCCTTCACAGAAGCAGTTTAAGCAAGAACACACATCTGATAACGTTATGTCGTCTTAAACAAAACAATTTCTCCTTAATAATCAATTCCAAGTCATTTTGAATTGTAGCTTCTAACACAAGGCTGAATCCCAAATCTCTCTCTTTAACCCCTGATCAACCCCTGATCACACTACTGTATTTGGTGTGTGGATCAAGGGATTGTACAACCTACTGTATATAGCACAATAGCTTTACATTTAATGCTATTTAGGATTTGAACCTACTGTTCAACCTGGACATTTACAAAGCTAATATTCTAAAGCAGAATAAGTGAAAATATAAAGAAAATTTAAGTTTCTCAGTACTGTCCACCACCTCCATGGTTTATTCTCCTCACCTTCTGGGTACCTAGTACTGGTAAGAGTTTAGAACTGCTTTAGCCCCTGTTAATTACATTAACTCTTAGTCAGCAGATAAACATTTGCTGGAGCACATCTGTTGAAAATAAATGATTGTTTCAGAAATTGTTGTATAAAAGGAAGATCACAGTAGGTTAAGATGTTATGACGAATATCAGCACTGCTGCGAGATCTTTAGTATTTGGGCTGCGCCCTCATGCCAATATTGTTTAATTATATGCCAATGTCATACCACATCAGGGTTATATCTTGTTGTGTTAATGTTACACTTTATAGATTTGCTCATTAGATGTTTAAATATGTCAGATACAAAATTAAACTGCAAAAATGTGTAAAATATGAGAACAACTTTCGAACCTGG
The DNA here is from genome assembly GCA_030522415.1 of Channallabes apus. Classification (NCBI taxonomy): domain Eukaryota; kingdom Metazoa; phylum Chordata; class Actinopteri; order Siluriformes; family Clariidae; genus Channallabes; species Channallabes apus. The sequence goes on from CM060104.1 coordinate 26,722,782, forward strand.
ACGAAGAAACTATTTAGGCTGAGGAGCAGCTGATTAGAAGAGACAACGCTTGAGTTAAACAGAACTGCTGATTGATTTTGTGGCTGTTGAAACCCGTTGAGTTGGGTTTGGATCAATGCTAAGATGTGAGGCATGCCTTAATGCTAACAAATTAGCTCTAGCTGAATTCAAATACAGTCAACAGATTTTCTGCTGTAAATAGATCTAATAATAAAAACTGCAGGTGTACTGTATTTCCTTTTTAAACTGTCACATGACACACGCACACACACTGAGAGTGACATAGCAGAGTGATGTATTCTGGTGAAAGGTATACCATCAGGATGATAGTGTGACATCTGCCGTGCTGCCAGATGATTCCCATTTGTTTGTTAGATGTTTGTTAGAAGTTCATTCGATTCACTCATTATAAGTTTAAAGGAAAACTGCGGCTTACCGCTGATCCATTTAGCGTTGGGATCGTGAACTCTGAAGTTCTTGCCAAAGACATCTTCCACCGCCAGTTTGCCCTTCAACGCCAGGCTGTCGTCCTCCCCTGACACCAGAGACAGAACAAAGAAGACATTACAGATATTACTAACGTCACACTAAGCACAGAGACAAAATTCACTGCATTCAGACTGAAAGAAAACCTTCAAGCAAGGCTCAGTTCCTCTTCCTGACCTGAAGTGACAAGTTCATGTCATGAAGCTGTGTTCATTATTTTACTATATTACTATATGTACTATATGTCCCCAAAGGCATTGTCTACTTCAATTTTTTTTGTTTTGTTTTTTGGAAAAGCTGTTGTATATTTTCAATCTGTCATGTTTTAGAAAATGTAACATTTAAAAAGTGTAACTCAGTCCTGAATCAAAATCTGTCCTATTGACTGAATGGATTAAATCAGTCCTGTTCTGTATTAGGTATAAACCAGTGAGAAACAGGTGCAGATGATGATAGATGTTCAGGTGGGGATTAGTTTACTGCTGATGCTGAATGCTGTGGTTGGAACAGACGAGAGGGGAAATGAGGCCGCTGCAGAGGTTCTTACTGTAAGCAGTTCTTAAATTGTATATTCATGAACTTTGCAACCTGTTGCAGTAAAACTTTTGTTCCTGCTTCTTAAATTGAATATACATCATGTAATTGCCTTTATCATAAAGAAGTGAGGGGGATCAAGAGTTTTGCACATGTCTTGTGTATATATAAGTACATTTATGGATTTTATTAGCTCTTGTTTCAAATAAAAAAGACAAAGAGCTGACACAGTGGTTTAGATCAATAGCTCTCTTTAGACTAAAAGTCCCAAATATTTAAAAAAGTGCTTGTTATGTTAAATGTTACAACCTTTTGTTAAATTAAATATATTTTAATTAACATTGTTTATTGCATTAATTAATATTACCAGACCAGGACGTTTATCATGAACGATGCTGTGATTAAAAGTGTGAGTAATGTAGAAATTAACAGATGTATTAATTGACATTTGTGCAAATGTTAATGAAATGCACTGCCTTTCGCTATTCAGCCCAATCCATTACTGAATATGAGCATAAATTAGCAAATATTAAACTAGTGCATATTAATTACTGTAAATTACTGAACTGAATTAACATTTTAATTAGCAAGCAGGAGTCTTAGTCAATTCAGGGGTTTATTTAATGTATTTAAAAAAAGAAAAACTGTTATGTGTTAGTATTAGTGTTGGAGTTCAATGTCATGTTACTGTAATAGAGTAAACATTAATATGAAATGCTATAATGTGCAGAAATGACAAACTGGAAAAGAAAAAGACTTGTTAGAGAAGTCAAATCACTCACTCACTTATCTTCTACACCGCTTTATCCTGTGTTCAGGGTCGCGGGGACCTGGAGCCTATCCCAGGAGGCTTAGGGCAAGAGGAGGGGTACACCCTGGACAGGGGGCCAATCCATCGCAAGGCAATTTTCACACTACAGGTAATTTTGGGAACGCCAATTAGCCTAACATGCATAGCTTTGGACTGTGGGAGGAAACCAGAGTACTCGGAGTAAACCCACCAAGCTCGGGGAGAACATGCAAACTCCATGCACACAGAGACGGGAATCAAGCCTGGCCGGGAATCAGTGTTAACCACTACACCACCGTGCCCGCGGGAATTACAGGAAAATTCAATTAACTGGCAAAAGAATAAAAACATCTTATCAGAGGTGTAACTGGGACATTTCCCTGTTGGAAATATATGTGCATTTTCTCTGGGGTTTAAAATACAGCACAACTGATTATATAGTGTACATGTTATCTGATATTATTTAACACAGTAACTAAATTGTTAATTGAAAATATGATCATATAACACCAATATTATCATCCCTGCACTGGCTACCTGTTCAGTTTTGAATTAATTACAAAATAGTATTACTTACATACAAGGCCTTAAATGGTTTAGCTCACACATACCTAACCAGTCTTCTGATGCGCTACAATCCACCACGCGCCTTGAGATCACAAAACTCCGGACTTCTGGTAGTTCCCAGAATTTCAAAATCTACAAAAGGGGGTAGGGCTTTTTCATATTTAGCTCCAAAGCTTTGGAATAGCCTTCCAGACAGTGTTCGGGGAGCAGACACGGTTTCCCAGTTCAAAAGTAGACTCAAGACGCATCTCTTTAATCTGACATACAGTACATGTAACTTATCCCATAACCTCACACTCCAGTACACCTATCCCGAATGGCAACTACGCTAATTCTCCCCATCTGTTCTGTATTTCTCTACCCATCCCGAGGAATCGGGAGATTTTGCCAGCTTCAGTAGACAAAGGCCGACCCTGCGAGGTTCCTGAGGCATCCAGAGAAGGAGCAGCTCCAGCTGGATTCAGCTTTATGATGGTTGGAGCTACACATGCTGCTCCTGTGCTTCCAGTGATCCAGACCTCATCTGCCCTCTGCACCTACTGACTCGTCCCTATGCTGAACTGGCCTTCATGTCAATTTAAATAATTTCTGTCATATTGAATTTTCACCTGCACAACACACAAGATGTTATATCATTTCTATCTGTTATCACCCAGATGAGGATGGGTTCCCTGTTGAGTCTGGTTCCTCTCAAGGTTTCTTCCTAATGCCATCTCAGGGAGTTTTTCCTTGCCACCGTTGCCGCCACCCTTGGCTTGCTCATCAGAGACATTTCATTCATCATTCATTCATCATTCATTCATCTCATTATTATCTAGACACATTTTTCTCACACATACACAGTTCCAAAAAAATATTATTTTTTTTGTTGAAAAAAATGAATTTCTGTCATTTTTGTGAAGCTGCTTTGCGACAATGACCATTGTTAAATGCACTATATAAATAAAATTTAATTCAATTGAATAAATTGTTAAAAAAGACATAATATATTTATCATTACAATTCCAAGACGTTTACCTCCGATCATCCTTTAGTCTGTTCAATCACACATCATCACCTAAGAGCTGCTTCCTGGTTGATGGACCAAATAAATAAAAGATGACAGAATTCTAGATCTTTTGCTGCTTTGCGTTATTCTAACTCCATTTAGTCATTTAATTCTAAAAACAAAGTGATTTCTTTGATTTTTTTCTGGCACCTTGGTGGTGGAATGAACTTTCACTAGATCTGAGTAACTTTCACAGCTGGCAATCTGTAAATGATGACCTAAGACATGTCTGTTTCTTCATTACTTGGGCTAATCTCTCCCTACACCAAAAAATAAATGAATAAATCAATTAATTAATCAATTAATAAAAAACTTCAGTGTTTGAATGGTAGTTAGTTACTAACCTAGTAACCCAGTGTAAAACTCGACCTAATGATGGGAATTTAAGCATTTGTGTAAGTCACTCTGCATAAGAGCATCTGCCAAATTCCTAAATGCAAATGATTCCTGACTCTGGATATTACAGTGAATAAACTGATGCACTGACTGTGTTTCCGGTGTTTTTAGATCGTTTCAAATAGGACACATTGACCATCACATACATTTGCTTATAAATATGCTTGTGAGTGGTGTTTTGTGCGTCCATGTGTTATGAGGCCATTCGGATTCACTCCGCATCACACGCAGCCAGCTGAAGATGAATGATGTGCGCCGTGGAGCAAAAATAAATCATATGCATTGAAACGGAAGGTGTGTTTTTTCACAGCTGTACAGTGCAGATGAACTCTGAGTGAGAAATAGACAGCGAGCCATCAGCGTGCACACACCCTCGTTTCAATCAAACACCACATTGCTGTGTCACTTTAGTGTGAGTTTCAACAAAACATTCACATACACACACACACTCATCCATCTCTTTCTCTCTCACTATCACACTCTCGCTGCTCTGTTTTGATCACAGCAGCTAGATATCTGATGATTACAATTGTGTGTGTGTGTGTGTGTGTGTGTGTGTGTGTGAGCAGATGCCTGTGCTTATTTATTCTGAAATCATTCACCACATCAGATCTGATCACAAACTCTCCACTCGGCTGAACAACACCATTCACATGCAGTGCAGAAACAGAAGCGGGAGACGTGATTAGTGTCGTTTCGGCAGTGATAAGAGCCTCGCCGCCTCAAAAATGACACCGTTTTCATCATCATATATTTTATTTTATAGGATGTCTCATAGTCATAGCTATAACACCACGCCTGAATACCTGCAGTAAGGAATGAATCTCTTTTAAGTAGTAAAATAATCAGTTACAGGCTGGTGTGATTAAGCTGAGTTAACATTAATACAGTTTATATATGAAGAGCTTGACAGTAAAATGAGAACTCCATAAACAAGTATTTGTAAAATAAGCAAGATGTATTGAAGATAAAGAGTATTTTGTGTCACAAGGGTGATAAAAAGCACAACATCTAAATTGTTTGGGTTATGTCTGTGTGGCTTTTATGTGATTTTGCAAAATGCTATAAATACACCTTTTTTTGTCGCAATGGATAAATCAGCCGGCAATTGTGTTTATGGTTACTAAAGTTACTGAGTTTTAATAAAAGATATTCTCAATATAGATCATGTTCCACATAACATCCTAATACTTACAAAGATTATTGAAAATCATGAGAAACATTGTAACAAAGTCTCACTTCAGTATATGATGATCAGGGAGTGACAAGACACAAAAGAAAGCAATTCTTTCTTACACATTCTTTTCTCAGTTTCTTTCTACCTTTATTTTAATCAAGTCTACAAAATACCAATAATTGGGAATCCAGATGTGGAAAACAATCACAAACACTATTTAAAAATAAAAAGCCTTATTAGCCACTTTAGCACTTTAATGCAATACTTTAGCCTATGATGTCATAGTGTGTTAAAACCATGATTTCAATATTTTAAAACCCTAAGGATCTGCAGCAAACATTGTGAAAGTGGAAATGGGATTTACAGCCATATTCATCAACCTGCATGCTACCAGGTGTTGACAGATTCTTTTAGCAAATGTGTCACTCTTTAACAGATGTAAGGTAAAGAGTAAAAGCAAAGCAAATCATATTAACATTTATTAACATACACTATCGTTCAAAAGTTTGGGGTCACTTGCAAATTTCTTTGTTTTTGTTTAGTGATTTATTTTCTACATTCTACAACAATACTGCGGATTTCAAAACTATAAAATAACACATATGGAATTAGGTAATTACGTAACAACAAGAAAAACACCAGTTAGTTGTTAGTTTAAGACACAGAGGTCGGCCTTTCTGTAATAGTTCCTGCAAGAACAGTATTGTGTCAAGTGCATTTGCAAAATCCGTCAAGCACCATAATGAAACTGTCTCTCATGAAGGCCGTCCCAGGAGGACGAGACCAAAACCTACCTCTGCTGCAGACGAGAAGTTCATTTAGAGTTATCAGCCTGAAAAATGACCAATTAACAGCACCTCAGATTAGAGGCGTTATGAAGTCTTTACAGAGCAGAAGTAGCAGAAACATCTCAATATCAACTGTTCAAAGGAGATTCATGCGGTTTTTGGACGCCTTCAGCAAAACTTTACAATGTAGAAAGAAATAAACATCAGGAACCATCATGGAGTTAGAAAGTGTTCTAAAACTTTTGAATGGTAGTGTATATTATTAAGAAGTCTCCAGTGCCAGTGCTTTGTAACAATCTGAAGTTGGAAGAAGGTCAACATCACTATCAAGACCAGAATACGCCACATCCGGACACTTATCTTACCAAGTCTTCTCTACAGGTCAGAACGTTGGGTTACGATAAAGCAAGATCTGTAGAAACAAGCTGGAGAACTTCCAAATGACATGCCTGCTTCAGATTCTAAACATTCTGCTATGTGACAAAATCACTTGAGAACAATGAGACAGTCAACCAACCAGCCTGAAGTGTTTGGGGCATCAAGCACATGTACAAACTGCTCTGGAAGCAGCAACATACGGAAATTAGAATTCAGACAATTGCCCCCAAGAATACATGGATCCAACACAGTGAAGACAATGTACAATTTGCATTTAGTAAGTAACGATAGTATAATTTTTATCTGTTATAATCAATGCTGTCCAGGCACAATGGTGTAGTGGTTAACTGTAGCCTCGAACCTCCAGGGTTGGGGCTTGATTCCCCTCTAATGTCTATGTGCATGGAGATTGCATGTCCTTTGTTATTGCTTATAAACACACCAATCTGAGATTTTTTTAGCTTATTAACTCCACAAGAGATAATAAAATGAGGCTGGGGAGAAAGTAACAGTTTAACATTTTTTAATCAATGTAATAATTGGCAAATTACTGAGTTGTACGAGTTATAAAAACTGATGTGCCGTTATAGGAAATTAACGAACTCCACACTGGTAAGAGTCGCTCGCTTCATTTTCCTATAACAGCACACACTCAGTAGTTTATTTCTCACGTAATTACAATGCAGATGGAGGGGATTGGAGCTGCAGCCTGATCTGAAGCATGTGCATGTCAACGAGGCTTTCGCATCAACAAAAGCAAAACAAATCCGTCTGCAAGCTCTGACATTTCTGTCCTGAAATATAATCTAGAACAACAAAGAAAGGACACCGCAGCAGTGTGACAGGAGCTGCGAGGTGGCCTCTGAGTGATTCCTGCGTCGAAAAAAAAAAAAAAAGCCCTTACACTTTCTGAAACAAAGGGACAGAAATAAATGTAGGGTAGTGATTTGTTGGACCTCGAAGCACTACAAGGCTGTGGAGTGTTGCTGAATTTCTGTACAAAGAGTGATGCGAGTTAACGGCAGAGCGAGGAGAGGAAACACTGCGTAGCCCCACTGATCTGATCGGAGTGTGTCAGAGACAGGACGTGTCCTCAGGGTGAAGAACACAAAGCTGCTGAGCTTCATCTCCTGCTGCCGATGCTCCTTTACAACAGCAAAGGCTTTTATTCCTCTTATACCACAGCTAATGTAGCAGCAGTTACACTGTGGATTTAGTGAATAATGACATCATCATTTTTGTCACTGTTCATGTTATCACTTATGTTATAGCAGCTATAAACACTCGTTCAATTACCGGTCTCTTTCTTTAGATAGATAGTCCATCCACCTATCTACTGTAGGCAAACTGGAGGTGTAGTGCTTAGCACTGTGGGTTTGCACCTCCAGGGTTGAGGGATCAATTCTTGCCTGAGGTCTGTGTGTGTGTCTGTTCTCCGCATGCCTTGGTGGGTTTCCTCCAGGTACTCCGGTTTCCTCTCACAGTAAGAAGACTTGAAGATTACAAAGATATAATTGGTGTTCACAAATTGCCAATAGTTTGTGTTTGTGTGTGTGTGGATTGGCACCCTGTCCAGAGTGTACCCTGCCTTGTGCTCAACGTCTCCTGGGATGGGCTTCATTATCGGAACAGTGTGCAGAACATGTCTGACTGATCATATGGTGCGACATCAGGACAGACCCAGGAGTACATGATAAACATTCACACCACAACGCTGCTACATGCTGGATCCTTGATTCTGATTCGGTAGATTCTCGAATTGTAGGAACTCGAATTAATAAATGTAAGTCTTATGGAATGTGAACCTCTGAAGTGCTTGCTGTGTGTGTGTGTGTGTGTGTGTGTGTGTGTGTGTGTGTGTGTGTGTGTGTACCTGGTGTTAGAAGTATAACAGAAGTGACGATCAGTGAGCAGATGACCAGGATGACCAGCAGAGCGATCAGTATTCCCTTCCAATTCCTCTGTGGCGGGTTACTGCCCACCAGCTCCTACAGCAAGAGAGAGAGAAAGAGAATGAATAGATTAAACACTTCATCACGCATAAACCTTAATGACAGAAAAACAGCAACTCACAACTTTACTCCTTCCATCCTGCTCAGTATCTTCTCTTTTTCCTTAAACAGTCATTAGGTTCTGCTCTCTCTTCCTCCATTTATCCTTCCTTCCTTCCTTCATTCCTTCCTCCATTTTTCCCTTCCTTCCTTCCTTCCTTCCTTCCTCCATTATTTCCTTTCTTCCTTCCTTCCTCCATTATTTCCTTCCTTTTTTCCCCTTGTTTTTACCTTAAGTCATTCTCTACACACTCTCTTTGTACTTTCTCCATTCATGTATTCCTTCCTTCATGCTATTGCCATTCTTTCTTTAGTTTCATTTGTTCTTCCTTTTGTCCTTCCTTTGATCTTTTTTAGATACATTGCAACCTTCCTTCTTCTATCCCTTAATTACACCTTCATTCCTTCTCCACACATCCTTCTTTCTTTTTTTTTATAAACTCCTTCTTTAATTGCCTACACCTCCATTCCTTCTCTACACTCCCATTGTTCTTCATTTCTTCTTTCATTTGTTATTCCATACATTTACATTTAGGTATTCAGAGACATCCAGAGTCTTATCAACAGTGGTAACTTGGAGGGTCATGGGTTTACTCTTTCTTCTCCTGACCCTGTATGTGTCTAATGTTATGATGAATATTGAATATTTATAGGAAATGACTTCATGTATAATTCCCTCTAATCTGGAGCAACAGAAATATACAAGAATTCAAACTGTATAATGAGAGACAGAGACAGGAAATGATGATGTTTCCCAGAATGAGGAAGTCACACAGACTGTGTTTCTGTTTGTCAGTGTGAAAGAGTAAGAAAAACAGATTTCTGTCTGTCAGGAGTGAAAACACAGATAAGTGCACATCACACACTCATTCAGATGAAGAACAGCAGCATCATAAAGTGATGTTTATTAAAGCAAGCGTGTAGACGCTCGGTCACTCTGGCCGACAGTAAACACTCGTCTTTCTGCCCGCATGAACGAGCAGCAGTCGAGCCAAACATTTCTGTCGTTTATTACAAAAAATAATGAATATGGAGTGATGTGGTGTGAAAGCCTCACTGATGCAGAGTGTGTGAGACCATGAGAGAAAGAAATATATTGTATATAACATTATTTAACAACGGTTCCTTCCGTTAATTCTTATTTACAAATTCAAGATTCAAGATTCAAAGAACTTTATTAATCCCAGAGGGAAAGTTCTTCTTGTCCAAGATTTTCTCCAAACAAGGCATGAAATCCGCTCTTTGTAGAGCCACCTTAGGAGTGAATTCGGAACAACCTAACAGCGATGTACGATGTCCGTAGATCATTTAGATTTAGAAGACATGCAGTAGAAACGCTGCATGAACTGATATCCGTATGGCATTAAGACAAATGCTCACAGGGCATTTATATGGCAAAGGTCAGGTGTTCACAAGGTGGCGTACATCATTCGTGCAGTGTTTGTGATGTTCTTTCAACAGCTCATTTCTTCACCATTTCTGGATTATAACATCTGGATATTTTTCCATATTTAGCAGGTAGGGCAACAACAGAGTGGGTAGCTGCCACTTTATACTCTATACTATGACAAACTGTGCTGACTGACACGAGATTCTCCTACCAACTATCAACTGTCTGAATTCGTAGGAACAGGGAGTTTCACATGAACACCCTACTTCATCCTCGACACATCTTTTTGTTTCTTTCTTCCTTCCTCCTTTACTCCATGTTTCATTCCCTACACACCTTTCCCTTCATCATTTTTCACATTTCTGTATACCTTCATTCTTCACACTTTTCTTCTTTATACACCCTCTCCTTCCATTCAGATACTTCAGATTTCTTTTTTTCTCACCCTTCTTTAATTACTTCCTTCCTTCTTTCCTCACCCTTTCCTTCATTCCCTATACACCTCTTCCTTTCCTCTGTCTTTCCTCCATTCATCACAATCATTCATTATTCTGTACAATCCTTCCCTACAAAGGCTTTTTTTTCCTACCGGAAGTCCTCTTTTTTTCCTTTCTTCCTCCTATGTGCCCTACATGCTTACTTATACAAACACTAGAATGTTTTAGCTGAAATATAAATATAGACATGTGTATGGACACGCTAGAACAACCCTGAAACTGTTTCTCCACTCATGAGGAACTTCATCATTTCTACACCAAATCTAATCCAGCCACCTTGACTCATTACTGCTGGAGCTCACTAAGGTAATGGAACGAGGTGGCTGCTGAAGCGTGAGTGTGTCTCGGGTGTGAGCTGAAGCACTCATTAAGCTTGAGCAAGCCGATGGTGACACGGAGCCACTGCATTAGTGGCTTTAAAGTCGTGTTGCTGTTAGTGACCGTGCTTTTGGTCTTAATTGAATGGCACTGCAGACATCATTAGCCCTGAGATAACCACATCCAGGTCCTGCTTACTGAGACACCAGTGCGAAGACTCCTGACAGAGGAGACACTGTGTGTGTGTGTGTGTGTGTGTGTGTGTGTGTGTGTGTGTGTGTGTGTGTGTGTGTGTGTGTGTGTGTCCTAAACCCCTTTTATTTTTTATTTTTTTGAACATGAAAGTATTTATGTAATAAGACTACACAAGGACATTTTATTGTTAATGTGATATTTTTAACTCATATAGATGGCTAAATTACACACACTAGAATGTATTAGATGTAAACCATCATTAAATCCATTATTATCATCATTATAACCAGATCCACCCCCACCATGATTTTCATCATCATCCTTATAACCACCACCGCCATTACCATCTTCATCATCATCCCTATAACCCCCACCATTACCATCTTCATCATCATCATCCTATAACCACCACCAACATTACCATCTTCATCATCATCCCTATAACCACCATCACCATTACCATCTTCATCATCATCCTATAACCACCACCAACATTACCATCTTCATCATCATCCCTATAACCCCTACCGTCACCATCTTCATCATCATCATCATCCTATAGCCACCACCAACATTACCATCTTCATCATCATCCCTATAACCACCACCAACATTACCATCTTCATCATCATCATCCTTACAACCACCACCAACATTACCATCTTCATCATCATCCTTATAACCCCCACCGTTACCATCTTCATCATCATCATCCTTATAACCACTACCACCACCATCTTCATCATCATCCTTATAACCCCCACCATGATTTTCATCATCATCCTTATAACCCCCACCATTACCATCTTCATCATCATCATCCTTATAACCACCATCACCATTACCATCTTCATCATCATCCTTATAACCACCAGCACCATTACCATCTTCATCATCATCCTTATAACCACCAGCACCATTACCATCTTCATCATCATCATCCTTATAACCACCACCACCACCACCATCTTCATCATCATCCTTATAACCACCACCACCACCATCTTCATCATCATCCTTATAACCACCACCATTACCATCTTCTTCATCATCATCATAATCATCATCGTAATCATCATCATCATAGAACTTAGACTACCATCTTCATCATCATCCCCATAACCCCCACCGTTACCATCTTCATCATCATCATCCTTATAACCACCATCACCATTACCATCTTCATCATCATCCTTATAACCACCAGCACCATTACCATCTTCATCATCATCCTTATAACCCCCACCATTACCATCTTCATCATCATCATCCTTATAACCACCATCACCATTACCATCTTCATCATCATCCTTATAACCACCAGCACCATTACCATCTTCATCATCATCCTTATAACCACCAGCACCATTACCATCTTCATCATCATCCTTATAACCACCACCACCACCACCATCTTCATCATCATCCTTATAACCACCACCACCACCATCTTCATCATCATCCTTATAACCACCACCATTACCATCTTCTTCATCATCATCATAATCATCATCATAATCATCATCATCATAGCACTTAGACTAACATCTTCATCATCATCCCTATAACCCCCACCGTTACCATCTTCATCATCATCATCATCCTTATAACCACCACCACCACCATCTTCATCATCATCCTTATAACCCCCACCATGATTTTCATCATCATCCTTATAACCCCCACCATTACCATCTTCATCATCATCATTCTTATAACCACCATCACCATTACCATCTTCATCATCATCCTTATAACCACCAGCACCATTACCATCTTCATCATCATCCTTATAACCACCACCATTACCATCTTCTTCATCATCATCATCATCATCATCATCATAGCACTTAGACTACCATCTTCATCATCATCCTTATACCCACGACCACCACCATCATTATTACCTTCATATTATCTTCACTATCAGCTCTACAGTATAACCACCAGCAACATAATCATTACAATCTACTGTACATCATAACCACCACCATCATTACCATCTTCATCATTGTAACCAGCACCACCACCACTACTGTCATTACCCTCTTCATCATCATCATCATCATCATCATCATCATCATCATCATCATCACCCTTATAACCACCACTACCATTATCATCACCATATATCATCCTTATAACCACTACCACTTTCACCATCGTCATCATCATCATCATCATCATCATCACAATCAATATTACCACTGAGTTTCAGGAGTGCAAAAGGCTCATCACAGCATGTCTCCCTGTGTGTGTGCAGGTGTGTAAAGGTGATGGTGAGACTGTCTGATAAGGAAGTCAGCTGTGTTGTGAATTTACAGTTGTGTGTGATGCACATGCTAGCATTATTGTACAGAGCTTAGATCAGAGTGGCATCTTGATCAGAGTCACCAGGCCTACTGTTTGTGTGTGCGTGTGTGTGTGTGTGTGTGTGTGTGTGTGTGTGTGTGTGTGTTTAAGCTGTGAGATACTCAGTAATACACTGTGACAGAAACACAGCAGGCTGTTGGCTCATCTCAGCATGCTCTTCTCTCGTAAAGCTCAGTCTCATTTCCGGCACAGAGATCCGCTCTCCTGCTCTTACACTCCTCCGTCTGCCTCTTATCTCCTCTTTTCATCTTAAACGCCTCTCTGAGTACTTATCTGAGCGAACTAAAATGTTATGTTTCCACAGGGTAAACCTCTGTGTCTGTACAAAAAGCTGTAAAAAAAAAAACAAAAAAAAAAAACAGCTGAGACAGAAAATCTCTGGAGCAGGACGACCTTGACTGTGCACTTCAGAAATAACTTGATGTATAAATAAATCGCCGCTCATTGAGGCATTATTCTTAATACACCCTATATACTTTATACAGAATAAATTCTGGACTGTGATTGGTCTAAATGTGATGATTGATCTTGTATAAGAGCAGCTCTGACAGTAGTCTGGCTCATAAACCAAAGGGGTTATGTTTATGCGCTTGATCTAATACGCTATCGTTTCTATGGTAACAGTAAATTCACATTAACAATGTATGTAGTCGTTGATATAGTGACATTTTGTTTATGTAAGAAAGCGTAGCTATGAATAGATCGAATGCATGTGTTGTGTTTAATAAATGAAAAATTCTACTTTTTGACAAATTGCTGTGACATAAAAGGAATAAAACAATTTGGCACATTCTGTGGGAAAGTAATCACCTGCAAGCAAACTTTAAGAACAAAATTACTTTTTCTGCACATTGAATTTCGTGACAAGGTGAATTTTACAAGGCTCTGGTTTTATTTTGAGACTTTTTGTAAATGATCTTCAAGGTCCACCGCAACAGTTTTCTAACTCCATTGTTAAGTCAAGTTAAAAGCAGAAAACCTTCTGATAAGCCAATATTGCCTCTTGTCCTGGGATTTGAACTCACCACCTTCTGGTCGGTAAGGCAAAAGGTTCACCACTCAGGGAGTGCATCAGTGTCATGCCTTCAGTGTCTCTTTAATCATTTGCCATTTTCTCCCCTGTGTCTGTTTGTTCTACACCTATCACTCACACCACCAGCACAAAGAAAGTTTTAAGAGATAAAGGATGGCTGTCACGGTGCACTCGTTCAAAAGGAATACACGAGCAGCTTGATTAACTCTGTCTGTGCCCGACATCGATTAGCGACGCTGCTTTGTGTGATTGTTGTTCAGCTAGTTTCAGCTCGATACTCCTCGGTGAGCCAGCCGTGCTGCGGGATAATGAGTCGCACTCATGGATTGTCACATTCACACCAATCGAACCGTGTGAAAAAACCCGACGTGAGGTGAGCACGACAGGATCTCAGGCTCCAGCATTACTCCAGATGATCTGCACGAGCTCAACAGCCGATTGCTGCCATTACGTGTCCTCATCAGAGCAGCCTGGTTCCTCCAGCATTCGGATTTTAGACCAGCATCCTATATGTTAGGCTTGTTAGAAGGAATTCTTCATTATTGTTGGAAGGATGGACGTATACAGTACAACTACTGTAGGTTGTCAGTCTTCAGGACGTAAAGATGTATTTTAACTACGTGTGATGATCTGAAAGAGAGAACATTAAAGCAGGCGCTCAGTATTGGAGAGGTGTGTGAAAGACGGGGTGTGGCTGAAATGAAAATAAAATCACTCATTCAAGGTGACTCACAATGAGGGCTTGAAAACAGATTCATGGGGAGGTTTTTCTCCTCTTAATGCCAGATAATAGCCCGCTGCTTACTTTGGAGGTTTTGTGTTAAATTGCATTTTCTTTGAGTAGGAACCCGAGGCTGTTTCTCATATTTTTTTTTTTATCAGTAAAAGCCCTTTTGAAGACCTTACGACTCACCTCTGCTGGGTATTGTGAGGCAATTGTGACCTGCCAGACAATCTTGAACAGCATTTGCAGATTTACGAGAGTGTGACAGGAATAATTTGTTCTCTCTATAGCTTGGGGAATAGCAGGCTTTGAGCTTGGGTTCTCTTTCTTTCTTTCTTTCTTTCTTTCTTTCTTTTCCTCTCTTTCTTTCGGATGATGTTGGGAGCAGTCTAGTGTGATGTGCTTTGAGATCTCACTGTTCTGCTTGCTTTTTCTGAAGGAGAACCTGGAAATCTTGGACTCACACGTCTGAACAGGAGTGGCTGTTTGGGAGAGTGGTAAGGTTATATGGATGTGTGAAAAAAAATATATCAATATTTATTAAAATATCAATTAATGCAAAAAGAAAAAATCCAACCATTCACACCAGCATGTCTCTAAAGGCAGCATTTAAGCAAGATAATACACTGTGAGTCAGGGGAAACCAATCAAACCGCCAACACCATATGCTAGACAGCTGCTGTCCACACAAGAGATCAACAGTAGGTCGACAAATCTAAACTCTATAAGCTATATACTGTAGGGTTAACCACTATAATGTATAATTCTAAAGATGCTCAGTGATGTGGTGCTATTGTGTGAAATCCGCTGACCCTAAAGAAACCAAGGATCAAGTGCATTTCATCCAGTAAATATACTGTACTACCAGGAGCATTGAGTGGTCTGAGTGGTCTAATAATAAACCATTTAACAATATAGAGGTAAGGATCGAGTGGCACTTACTGTAGATTGAAGCCTGTCTCAGAAAGCAAATTAGATGTAATCAACGTGAGCTATCTAGTGGTTTTCTAATTCAAAGATGTTTTACTACTAATACTACTGTTACGGGCGGCGCGGTGGTGTAGTGGTTAGCACTGGCGCCTTGCACCTCCAGGGTCTGGGTTCGATTCCCCGGCCAGGCTCGATTCCCGTCTCTGTGTGCATGGAGTTTGCATGTTCTCCCCGTGCTTCGTGGGTTTCCTCCGGGTACTCCGGTTTCCTCCCACAGTCCAAAGATATGCAGGTTAGGCTAATTGGCGTTCCCAAATTGACCACAGTGTGTGAATGAATGTGTGTGTGTGTGTGTGTGCTCTGCGATGGATTGGCACGCTGTCCAGGGTGTACCCTGCCTCGTGCACTGAGTCTCCAGGGATAAAAATCATAATGTACAGTTATAAAGTACAAAACGCTTCTGTTGGTGTTTAATATTTTTTCCTATGATTAATACTTATTTGTGGTGTTTTATGTTTTGTGCATCTTTTCAAATTGAGACCTCATTTGTAAGTTGCTGCTGGTGTAAAACAGGGTTTTTATTAAATATTAAATATAAAATAAAAAGCTCTGTTTTATCCCGTTTGTCTTATGCTTCCTTCCTTCACAGAATTTTTTAAAATTAAAATTACATTAAACATTTGAATAATGTAAGCACTAAGGAATTGTTAGACTTTTCAATGATAATGGAGTATCATAGACATAATTAAATTACATTACAATTGCACAATCAATTGCTATTACAGTAAATGATAACGATTATGTTAAGTCAACATGATTCTTTAACATGAATGAAATACTTTGGTTTAGCAGCAAAATGTGTGTAATTTGGCCACATGTAGGATGTAGGACTGATGTACACATTAAAATCAAGTAAATTCAAAGGATTATTTTTTTCAGTGCAGAATCCATCAGTAAACTTATTATACTTGAGATAGAACTAGTACTGCTACACATCATGATATGTTTACTGTTACTACTAAACATGAGATATCTGTTAGTATTAAACATTGGGGATCTGGAGTTACTAATCACCAGATATTTGGTACTAATAAGCAAGAGGGAATCCAAATGTACAAATTCAGAGGGATCTGGTAAAATTACACAAGAATGGATCTGGCAATACTAAACATGAGCAACCTGGTAAACCTGAATATGGGGGATCTATTAAAAATAAAGGTCAAACTGAACATGTAGTATTTGGTGCTGATATCAATGATGGGTTTTACTCACTCACTCACTCATTCTCCAGTTCTTATCATAAGGGATTATGTAGTATTGTGGGGCAGGATTTGGTCTGATTAAACACAAAGGATGCGTCCGTACTACATGTTACATTTAGAATCTGTTATTATTAAATGTCAGCCTCTTATTTATAAGGTGGTTGGTTATACTAGATTTAAGTACATGCGAGGGTGCGGTGATACATCGATGTTGAATCAGCACTAGATAAAATGTACAGTATGTTAATAAGAATGAGGTGCTTTGGATAGTTGTATGGACAGATCTATCAGCGTATCCCTCATGAGGGTCACTGCAGCAGAGACAATCACCCTCTGTAACACTTTAATCACACACATCATGCCCTGTGCATATTATATTTAATGATTAGATCTATTTACAGTTTAAGAGAGATTTGAGCCCCATGCGGGTTTTTCCTTAAGATTAATTCCACCGTAATGTTTTATTAGCTCTTTAAACACAGTATCTACTGCTTTGAGGTGGATCGTAATTCCCTGTGATTCATTATAGCGGACTCAGACTCAAAAAATACTTTTTAAATTATATATCTCACACGTTCTTAAAAGCACCATGTTTTAGCGCATGCTGAAAAGGTCAGGTATCTTCATAATTGCTTCATGTTTTTCACAATATTACAGTGGAGCAATGCTGCTTAGTCCGGCTTGCAGAAATGAGTCATACAGTAGAACGGAACTCAATGAAGCCAAATATGACTGCATACAAGATTATATATACAATTTAAAAAATCTGCTGATGGATTATATCAATTATCTGAGTTTTGCAGAACATCTATTTTTGGTTTAGTGTTGAAAGCACAAAGGATGGAAAGATATTTTATATACTGTACTGTATGTGTACAATCACATGATTAATGAGGGAGGACATGGTGAAAGGTAACCAGGTTCATGTCATTTGGCTTAATATATCTGAATGATAAAATAAGTCAAGTAATTTTATAACTTCTTAACATGTAAATTTGTCAAATTATAATATTTCAAAGTTAATTTATACATGAATATGATCTGTGGCCATTGTAATGAGTAGACACCAGCGATATCCTCATCTTCTTGCCTCCTTCGGTACGTCAGCATGCTCTCACGCTCTAACACAACACTGGCTGAAAAACTAATACCTCCAATTGTTTACTGCGACACAATCAGTAGAGCTCGGGAGCATGATTTTCTTCTTCTTGTGGCAGATCCAGATACTGACTGTGCCTCATTTGCAGTGCCAGTGTGTGTTCTTATATTACTGACCTACAACGATTAACTAAGCGGTATGAATGCACTCGCTTCTTAGGAACAAACTGGATATGAATGCATTTATTCGTATCTTATTTGCAGGAGCGTTCGGAGAAGAAACATGTTATTCATAACAATCCAGCTAGTTTTTTTTTTTTTAAGAAGAAGAAAACAGTTGCACCCTGATGTTTGAGCAAATTTACATATAAGAGACAAATAAATTAATGACGTTTACCCCATGATTGATCAGCATCAGAGTGTATACTGCAACTGCTGCTTTTTTATAAACGTAATATCAATCACATATTTATGTGTTACTGGAGTGTTTAGCACAGTCCATGTTAAGTAGGATCTAATTGTGACGGTTGACCCCTAGAGGGCGCCTAACGCCCGTTTTGACTTTTGTTTTGTAGTTCGTTTTAAGTTTCGTTTTTTGGACTTCATTTCCCAGTTTGCACCTCGGTCAGGTGACGTAGAAGCTCACCTGAACCGAGGGAAGTTAATTTGATAATTATGTTTAGGTTTGCTATAAATAGCCTGGCTGAACTCCAGCCAGGCGTCTAGCATTAGTCTTAAGTTTAGTTTGTGTTGGAGTGGGTTTGTTTATGTTCAAAGCAAGAATAAAGAACTTTGTTAAACCGTCAGCTCGCCTCCGCAATCATGCCTCGCACACACCTCCGACGCAGACACCGTAAGAAACATGACAGAATGCTAGACCTACCCAGAGGCATGGCGGAGGATCTCCTCCTAGGGAATTACTCGGGAGGAGAAATTATCATCTCCAACGAGCTGGCGGAACTGCTGGAGGCCGGCGAGGAGCACGGCGAAATGGAAGTGGAGCAGGTATGGAGAAACGGCGAACACATCGAGCCGGTGAGCTCAGGGAAGGACAGCATGACAGCCAGAGAGAGACAGGCGAGGCGAAGCTGGGAAGGCTGCGGACCCGTCATCCGGCGCACACCGCCGAGAGGTGTAGCGGCCGAGGGAGAGACGGGAGGATTCTGCAGGCAGTGGGCGGAACGCAACGAGGAGTGCATTCATGACCTGCGCGAGCAGGTGCTGCAGCTCCAACTGCAGTTCGTCCAGGTTCGGGAGAACCAAGCTGTAGTCCCGGAAGCGATCCCTCTCTCGGATCTGGACGATGCACTCCTCCCACGGCCACTGCCTGAAGGTGGCGCGGACAGCACACCGGACCTGAGCACGGAGGACTGGACGCCGCTTCAGCACGGCGACGAGGTAGGCTTCTACAGGCAGTGGGCGGAGTCCAACCAGGAGCGCATTCGTGACCTGCGCGAGCAGGTGCTGCAGCTCCAACTGCAGTTCGTCCAGGTTCGGGAGAACCAGTCTATAGCCCCGGAAGTGATCCCTCTCCCGGGTCTGGACGATGCGCTCATCCCCCGACCACTGCCTGAGCCTGTCGCGGAGGAAGACTGCGCGCCGTGTCTGCGCGAAGAACAAAACGGCGCGTCCATTATCCAGTCTCCGTGCAAGCTAGCGAGCGCCGTGCACGCGCCAACGCTGCAATCGAGCGCCGTGCACGCTCCAACGCTGCAGGAGAGCGCCGTGCACGCTCCAACGCTGCAGGAGAGCGCCGTGCACGCTCCAACGCTGCAGGAGAGCGCCGTGCACGCTCCAACGCTGCAGGAGAGCGCCGTGCACGCTCCAACGCTGCAGGAGAGCGCCGTGCACGCTCCAACGCTGCAGGAGAGCGCCGTGCACGCTCCAACGCTGCAGGAGAGCGCCGTGCACGCTCCAACGCTGCAGGAGAGCGCCGTGCACGCTCCAACGCTGCAGGAGAGCGCCGTGCACGCTCCAACGCTGCAGGAGAGCGCCGTGCACGCTCCAACGCTGCAGGAGAGCGCCGTGCATGCTCCAACGCTGCAGGAGAGCGCCGTGCACGCTCCAACGCTGCAGGAGAGCGCCGTGCACGCTCCACCGTTGCAGTTGAGCGCCGTGCACGCTCCACCGTTGCAGTTGAGCGCCGTGCACGCTCCACCGTTGCAGTTGAGCGCCGTGCACGCTCCACCGTTGCAGTCGAGCGCCGTGCACGCTCCACCGTTGCAGTCGAGCGCCGTGCACGCTCCAACGCTGTCGAGCCCTGCACAAGCTCCAACGACCAAGACACCTGTTCTGCCGCCGCCTCCCGGCTTCGAGGATAGCGAGCTAGCACGCCAGCAGCCGCTGTCCCATGCACCTGTTCTGCCGCCGCCTCCCGGCTTCGAGGATAGCGAGCTAGCACGCCAGCAGCCGCTGTCCCATGCACCTGTTCTGCCACCGCCTCCCGGCTTCGAGGATAGCGAGCTAGCACGCCAGCAGCCGCTGTCCCATGCACCTGTTCTGCCGCCGCCTCCCGGCTTCGAGGATAGCGAGCTAGCACGCCAGCAGCCGCTGTCCCATGCACCTGTTCTGCCGCCGCCTCCCGGCTTCGAGGACAGCGAACCAGCGTGTCAGCAGCAGCTGACCGATGCTCCTGTTCTGCCGCCGCCTCCCGGCTTTGAGGACGACGTTACGCCGCTGTCGAGCGCCGAGTACGCTCCAACGCCGCTGTCGAGCGCCGAGTACGCTCCAACGCCGCTGTCGAGCGCCGAGTACGCTCCAACGCCGCTGTCGAGCGCCGAGTACGCTCCAACGCCGCTGTCGAGCGCCGAGTACGCTCCAACGCCGCTGTCGAGCGCCGAGTACGCTCCAACGCCGCTGTCGAGCGCCGAGTACGCTCCAACGCCGCTGTCGAGCGCCGAGTACGCTCCAACGCCGCTGTCGAGCGCCGAGTACGCTCCAACGCCGCTGTCGAGCGCCGAGTACGCTCCAACGCCGCTGTCGAGCGCACTGCACGCTCCCTCGCCGCTGTCGAGCGCACTGCACGCTCCCTCGCCGCTGTCGAGCGCACTGCACGCTCCCTCGCCGCTGTCGAGCGCACTGCACGCTCCCTCGCCGCTGTCGAGCGCACTGCACGCTCCCTCGCCGCTGTGGA
This sequence comes from Channallabes apus, assembly GCA_030522415.1. Taxonomy (NCBI): domain Eukaryota; kingdom Metazoa; phylum Chordata; class Actinopteri; order Siluriformes; family Clariidae; genus Channallabes; species Channallabes apus. The sequence goes on from CM060104.1 coordinate 26,743,950, forward strand.
GCGCACTGCACGCTCCCTCGCCGCTGTCGAGCGCACTGCACGCTCCCTCGCCGCTGTCGAGCGCACTGCATGCTCCCTCGCCGCTGTCGAGCGCACTGCACGCTCCCACGCCGCTGTCGAGCGCACTGCACGCTCCCACGCCGCTGTCGAGCGCACTGCACGCTCCCACGCCGCTGTCGAGCGCACTGCACGCTCCCACGCCGCAGTCGAGCGCACTGCACGCTCCCACGCCGCAGTCGAGCGCAGTGACCGCTCCACCGCCGCAGTCGAGCGCAGTGACCGCTCCACCGCCGCAGTCGAGCGCAGTGACCGCTCCACCGCCGTCGTCGAGCGCAGTGACCGCTCCACCGCCGTCGTCGAGCGCAGTGATCGCTCCAACGCCGCTGTCGAGCTCTGCAAAAGCTCCAACGCAGTCGTCGGGCTCTGCACAAGCTCCAATGCAATCGTCGAGCTCTGCACAGGCTCCAACGCAATCGTCGAGCTCTGCACAGGCTCCAACGCAATCGTCGAGCTCTGCACAGGCTCCAACGCAATCGTCGAGCTCTGCACAGGCTCCAACGCAATCGTCGAGCTCTGCACAGGCTCCAACGCAATCGCCGAGCTCTGCACAGGCTCCAACGCAATCGCCGAGCTCTGCACAGGCTCCAACGCAATCGTCGAGCTCTGCACAGGCTCCAACGCAATCGTCGAGCTCTGCACAGGCTCCAACGCCGTCGTCGAGCGCCGTGCACGCTCCAACGCCGTCGTCGAGCGCCGTGCACGCTCCAACGCCGTCGTCGAGCGCAGTGACCGCTCCAACGCCGTCGTCGAGCGCAGTGACCGCTCCAACGCCGTCGTCGAGCGCAGTGACCGCTCCAACGCCGTCGTCGAGCGCCGTGCACGCTCCAACGCCGTCGTCGAGCGCAGTGACCGCTCCAACGCCGTCGTCGAGCGGAGTGACCGCTCCAACGCCGTCGTCGAGCGCAGTGACCGCTCCAACGCCGTCGTCGAGCGCAGTGACCGCTCCAACGCCGTCGTCGAGCGCAGTGACCGCTCCAACGCCGTCGTCGAGCGCAGTGACCGCTCCAACGCCGTCGTCGAGCGCAGTGACCGCTCCAACGCCGTCGTCGAGCGCAGTGACCGCTCCAACGCCGTCGTCGAGCGCAGTGACCGCTCCAACGCCGTCGTCGAGCGCAGTGACCGCTCCAACGCCGTCGTCGAGCACGTCACCAGCCCTGCCACGGCCGAGCACGTCACCAGCCCTGCCACGGCCGAGCACGTCACCAGCCCTGCCACGGCCGAGCACGTCACCAGCCCTGCCACGGCCGAGCACGTCACCAGCCCTGCCACGGCCGAGCACGTCTCCAGCCCTGCCACGGCCGAGCACGTCTCCAGCTCTGCCACCGCCGAGCACGTCTCCAGCCCCGTCACCCAGCCTCCTGGTCAGGAGGTGGAAGGTAGAACATTGGGGTGGGTGTCCGGGGCCTCCGATGATGCTCCAGAGGAGCATTTTTTTTTGGGGGGGTACTGTGACGGTTGACCCCTAGAGGGCGCCTAACGCCCGTTTTGACTTTTGTTTTGTAGTTCGTTTTAAGTTTCGTTTTTTGGACTTCATTTCCCAGTTTGCACCTCGGTCAGGTGACGTAGAAGCTCACCTGAACCGAGGGAAGTTAATTTGATAATTATGTTTAGGTTTGCTATAAATAGCCTGGCTGAACTCCAGCCAGGCGTCTAGCATTAGTCTTAAGTTTAGTTTGTGTTGGAGTGGGTTTGTTTATGTTCAAAGCAAGAATAAAGAACTTTGTTAAACCGTCAGCTCGCCTCCGCAATCATGCCTCGCACACACCTCCGACGCAGACACCGTAAGAAACATGACACTAATAAGTTTTGTAGGTGGGGAGAAATATCAATTGCTTGTGTAAATTATCAAATATCAAATATCAATTGCTTGTGTAAATTATCAAATATCAAATATCAATTGCTTGTGTAAATTGAAAATTATCCATGTGCGCATACTACGATAATGGTTTGCAAATTTGAGCCTTAAGAGAAAAAACATACTGTAATTTCAATCTTATATCAAGGTTTCGTGTGTGTGTGTGTGTGTGTGTGTGTGTGTGTGAGAGAGAGAGAGAGATGAACACAGCCATAGCCTCTACTATTTATGAGAAATCATTAAGAGAATTCGGATATGTTTCCTGCCTATACGCACCCGCTTGTTTTTCATACACCGTGAATTCTTTGTTAATCACAAATCATCAATCAGCACAGATAAAAATACAAATAATTGCAGTTCATTTCATCAGCTGGCAGTGTGTCCTGTAGAAAGACCCTCGCAGAGAATTGCAGTGTGTTCCTGACCAGCACCGGCATAGTAATGGGCTCGGCTTTCCTCCCACCGTGTTCAATAATCCATCTTTCTCGGCTCTCATCCCTCTGAGCAGCCAGATTCTGATCGGCACACCAACACAAGCTCTGTAAATAACCGTTGCAGCAGAAACACATCAGTGTTGCATCTAAATCTGGAGAGAAATGATGGGAGAGATTTTTCTTTCCATTTGCATATTCTATCCATGGGAGGAAACCAGAGTACCTGGAGGAAACCCACCGAGCACGGGGAGAACATGCAAAGTCCGAGCACACAGACCTGAGGCAGGAATCAAACCTGGAACCTGGAGGTGTAAGGCGACGGTGCTAACCACTAAGCCACCGCGCCGCCGTTGTAAATACACCTAGAGTTATATTTGGAGTTGAGTAAAGTGTGTAGCAGAGATTTATTGATTACATTTTACATTTACATTTACATTTAGACATTTGGCAGACGCTCTTATCCAGAGCGACATACATTTTTATCTCATTATACATCTGAGCAGTTGAGGGTTAAGGGCCTTGCTCAAGGGCCCAACAGTGGCAACTTGGTGGTTGTGGGGTTTGAACCTGGGATCTTCCGAACCGTAGTCCAATGCCTTAACCACTATGCAACCCCTGGCCCCATTTTACACCTAAGACATAACTGTACACTTAAGCACAATTTTGAAGGTAGAGAAAAGTTCCATGGAAAGGTATTGGAGTTTGATTAAAACAAAAGATTGCAGTTGTACACAGAACAGGAGTGTTCACAGCGCTGAGACATTATTGCATTATGTTCTTCAATAACAAGCACACTTGTACTGTACTGTATATCTCTGTAACATATCCGTACTTGATTCTATTTACAGTATGATATTGCTTTGTATTCTCATTCTCTTTCACCTTTTTTTTCCTTCTGCTTTATGAGTCCTATAGGATAAGATGAGATAAGATAAGATAAGATAAGGTAAGATAAGATGATAAACCTTTATTCGTCCCACTGTGGGGACATTTCTTTCCCCACTTTTTATACCACCTTACCCCTACAGTACATTCAAGCCTGACCATGTGTACAAATTTGGATCTTTGCCTCACCTATAGGTCGCTTTTGATACAATCACCTGCCAGGGGGAAGAAATGTAAATGTAAATGTACTGAGTTGTATTCATTCAGTCGTGTGACAAGAGACAAAGACGGAAAGTGAAATGAAAGCCAGCAGAGCAAACCGATCACAAGTGACCAAGTCCGCGTGATTTCTATTCTACATCACTGTTCATCTTTTCAGCTCAGCTAACCCGATACAACCTTACAGATTGAAAAGTCTCTCTTCTGTTGTGTTGTTGTTGTTGTTCTGTGCTGTACAATCTTCAAAGAAATAAATTGCCAATAAGGACACAGTGCTGGGGGACACAGTCCACTACAGGCTGCAATGGAAAGAAAAGCTCAAAATCCACCTTTTTTTTTTTTTTAAAGAAGCCATTGCTTTTGCTGATGTTTAATTAAGTGTATTTATATAGACTTGTGGTTTAAAAAAATTGAAACACATTTGGATACAAACTGTCGTCTTTAAAATGCATGAAAGCGACTTTAAAACTGAGAAAACAAAATATCGTGCTAAACAACAAGGCATCAACAGAGAAAGAAAGACAACCAGCAGCTGGAATGTTCATCAGCGGAATGTTACGTTTGTTGAGTTCACAAACAGAATTTATCATCAAAACCATTTGCCAAGAGTGACAAAGTTCCTCATTCTACCCTAACGTTTTATACTGTATACACACAATAGAGAATTTGTCCCCAAGTGCTTCAATGTTTTCCATCTTTATGTACAGCAATTTTCCAAAGATTGCCAAATTAACTTTATTAAAGCATGACACATTACACTTCATGGATTGGCAGGGCACAAGGAGAGAAGGCATGAATATATTAAAAGGTAGAGATGGGTTATGAGTATTTAATGAGGACAGAAGAAACAGGTAAGGGATGGTTATGGAAAACAATATAGAGATGGACCCCGCCTAGTGCCCGAAGTCTCCTGGGATAGGCTCCAGGTCCCCCGCGACCCTGAACACAGGATTAAGTGGTATAGAAAATGAATGAATGAATGAATGAATATAGAGATGGGTAAATTATAGGTGAGAGAAGGGATTAGTAAAGGGGAAATATAATGAAAATTATGGATGGAAGAAGTGGTTAGCATAGATAGTCAAACATAGTTGATAGATAGAGTTTAGGGGTAGGTAGGGGTTAGTTATGGTAGAAAGTATGGGTGGGTTAGAAATAGTATGAGAATATAGGAGGAATGGGAAAGAGGTGGTTACAAGATCGTAGGAATGGGAAAGGGTAGTTAAAGTAGAGAGTAAGAATGGGTAAGGGGTGGTTCTAGGAGAGAGTCGAATTGGTAAGGGGTAGTTACAGTTAGGAGTAGGAATAAATATGGGTTAGTAAAGTGATGGAATAGGCACAGGTTACGAGGTGGAATCAGCAGAATGTGCAGTTGGGTAAGTGTTGTTATGGGAAAGATTATAAATACTGTAGACAAGGTGCAGTTAGGTAAGAGAGTTGAATTGGGTAAAGAATAGTTACTGTAGGGAGTAGGAATGGATGAGGCATTGTTATGCTAGTCACGTGGGATTGGTAAGGGGTAGTTATAGTAGGGAGGATGAATGGGTGAAGGGTAGTCATGGATGGATATGGGTTGTTATCAAGAGGTAACGCTGGTCGCTCTGCAATGCTCTAGAAGATTTTCATCCATCATTCCAGACACCTTAGGGCACAAGACGGGTTAAACACTGGATGGGGTGCCAACTCATTGCAGGGCACAGGTACAGTATACTCATGGTCACCAGCAACTTTCTTCTTCTTTGTCTTCCGGCTGTTCCCTTTCAGGGGTCAACACAGCGAATCATCTGCCTCCATCTAACCCTATCCTCTGCATCCTCTTCTCTCACACCAACTAACTTCATGTCCTCTCTCACTGCATCCATAAATTTCCTCTTTGGTCTTCCTCTAGACCTCCTGCCTGGCAGTTCCAACCTCAGCATCCTTCTACCGATATATTCACAATCTCTCCTCTGAACATGTCCAAACCACCTCAATCTGGCCTCTCTGACTTTATCTCCAAAACATCTCACATGGGTTGTCCCTCTGATGAACTCATTCTTGATCCTATCCATCCTTGTCACTCCCAAAGAGAACCTCAACATCTTCAGCTCTGCTACCTCTAACATGGACACACCAAAAACAACAGGCTTTTTGGACCTTGAGGAAACTGTAGTACCCAGAGGAAACCCAGCATGTGCACGGAGAACACACAAACTCTACAGACACAAACAACAGGGATAACCACTCAGCAGAAAGTGATGGGGAAAAAAAACTGTCATCTCTTCTCCATGGCATCCCTCCATCTACTACATCTACTAATCTTTACACTGTAAAATGTAATAAGTTGACTTTACTTAGAAAAAGTGAGGAAACCGATTGCCTTAAAATTTCCAAGTAAAGTAGAGTATTAATGTTTAGTTGGCATAACTTAACACAATTTGTAGGGACAACTTGTTAATCAAGTATACTTAAGTACTGTTGACTTAAAATCATTATTTGAGTTAACTTTCTATTAGTGTTCACATTACTAGGAAAAAGTGAGGAAACCGATTGCCTTAAAAAAGCCAAGTAAACATTACTCGTATAACTTAAGTTCATCAATTGTTTATTACATTGTGGCATGGGCTGGGCGGTGGCTGACAGCCATCATGCCTTGCGGGGGTTCTCTATGTGTCCACCGTGTTGGAGAAAGGTGTTTGGGTTAATGGCTTCAGCCTTGTTTGTGTGTGCTATCTCAGTGAATGTGCTGCTCATGCCATACAATGCTGCATTGGGCAGCAACCAAGCTCACTCATCTCCACTTGGAGAGACTAAGGCTGAATCCCATTTCTACCCCTTACCCCTTCACATAGCCCTACCCCTCCGTTTGGCGCGTTCACGTGAAGGGGTAGGGGTGTCTCATTTCTCTTTTGGTTGGAGGGGAAGGGCCAGATAGCCCTCCAAACGAAGATTTTTCAGGACCTCACTTCAAACGAAGGGCTAAGCGAAATTTTCAACATGGCTGCTCACTCGAGCAAACAGACCCATAAATAAAGATTTTTATGACAAGTTTTCATTATATGTATATTACCTCTAGTCTTGTGTTTGTGTTTATGGTGATGTTCTGTAAAGAAATGTTTGCAAAAAAATCGCTAAAGTTTGCTAGCGGCTAGCACCGATTGCACGAGATTACAAATATATATTTTATTTTTATATATTTTTATAATTTATATTATGTATAGGGATGAAATACGGCGCAAAAAAACTTTGGGAGTGAGTAATCTCTCTCTTATTGCAATGTGTGATAAACATCGGCGCATGTCCTTTAACGTAACATTAGGAACTAGTGACAACGTATGATGACGTATAACAGTGTTGTAGTGGTGTCCCATTTCTTAGGGGAAAAATTTAAACCCTTCCCCTTTCCACTTCGTTTCAAGGGACAAGGGGAAGGGGCAAGGGGTAGGGGAAGGGGTAGGGGAAGGGGTAGAAAATAGAAATGGGATTCAGCCTAAGTAAGCTTAATTGCTGCTCAATGCAATGGCTGGGAGAAGTTTATTCACCACACAGTCACTGTATAGCATGGGAACCAAATCCAATTCAGCCTTAGTATGAACCGGGGCACATTCAACATTTGTTACTCAACAAAACCTTGTAAGATGTATAGTTTGAATTTTTTGAGTAAAGTTTACTATTTATATGCGAGTCAGCAAAGCAATTGGAATTTACAGTGTAAGGTGCCCCCCCACCCCCCTCTGTTTCTCAGTTTTTCTCTCCCCTTTTTCCTTTTCAACTTCTTTTTTACTTTTTTTTTTTACTTTTATGCTTTCTCTCTCTGAACTTTTTAACTTTTTTTTCTAAACAAAATTACCCTGTTTCCAGGGGAACCTGCCATCATGGAGAGCAGAGTTAGAAACATGGAAAGCGAGTGATGGAAGAAAAGCAAAAAGCACACACACACACACACACAACCTGCTGTAATATGATTTTTACTGCTGTTTTCATTCTGTTCCTCACAGTGTTTGATTTCTTTTCATATTCTGGATGTGATAAATTTATTTTGATGGGAGCTTTAAAAGTGCTATTCTCAGGACTCTGGCCATGTGTGTGTGTGTGTGTGTGTGTGTGTGTGTGTGTGTGTGTGTGTGTGTGTGTGTGTCTCAATAAAACATGGTTATAGGCATTAATGTGTGCTCAGTGTGTGAGGTAAAGTTTACTTCAGCATAAGGTTTGGTAAAGTGCCACAGCCTGATTGTGTGTGTGTGTGTGTGAGAGAGAGAGAGAGAGAGAGAGAGAGAGAGAGAGAGAGAGAGAAGGTGGTGGTGGAGGAAGGACAGCTGGGCACTTTTAGACTTCATTAGGTGAGAAAGAGCAGGCGGGGTTGTGGAGCTCGTCACCTTCCTGCTCTGTTCTAACCAGCCTGAGGCAGAACGGCTCCCTCTCATCCTGGAGAACATTGGATTAAACTCTCTCTCTCTCTCTCTCTCTCTCTCTCTCCTGCTGGGTCTGAGTGGAGGTGTGAAAGGGCCTCAGGCAGATCAGAGAACATGCTCTCTACAATGTGACATCAGTGTTACACACACACACACACACACACACATACACACACCTGCTTTTGCAGTTCATCAAACCCATTGCTGAAGTAAATGTAATTACACAGTTTTTCTTGTTTTTACATTACGCACAATTGATCTGTACCATGTTCACGAACAATTCTTTCCCACCCGACTCCCCCAGCTGGCTGGTGTTCACATTATTTTTGTTCTCTGTACTTGGGTACACTTGAATATTTTCACCCACTGATACAGTAAATGGCAGTATTGAAAGTTTTGTGAGCCACCATAAAGATAAAATAAAAGAATAATGATGTTAACTTTCAAAAAAGTTATGAGTAACGCTCTCACATGCCTTCCTACCATATCAGCTTTGGCCGTGTGTGTCAGAGGATGAGATTGGGGTGTACACAGAGTTTTCTGAGGACATTACTGTGTTCAGTTTTGATTTGCTTCAATATCTTTTGACCTGGCATGTCTCCCGAACATGGAACAAATGTGTTTTCAATGATCAGAGTGATCCAGACTTTGTGGTGGAGTGTTGTTGGAAACAATCCCAGTGCCCTAATTTGAAACTGCTCAAAGTTTAATATGATTCAATTATAAGATCTACAGAAAAGAAAAAAGGCAGAAAGCAGCACCCTGGACAGCACCAGCCAAGCTATAATCACCAAATGCCACAAACAGCAAATAGTTAAAAAAAAAAAAAAGAAGAAGAAGAAAAAAAGAAAGTACGGGTAAATCAACTTTGGGAAGAGGAGTGAATTTTTGAGGGGCAGGGTGTACTTATTTTTGCATTTATGTTTTTCACCCTGTAAGAGATAAGATCAGTTGTCCAGCTCTCTGCCTGATCCACTCCACCATGAAACAGAACTCTTCAGTTGTGATGAGCGCGGTCTCCTTTAATGTGACTCTATCCTCATCCACAGACCAAAGCGGCTCAATTAATGATTTGCTGAAGATGAAAATCTCCTTCACGCTCAGCACATCTTGACTAATCTGAACATTCTCCTGAAGATCTTACACAACACTCTCCTCCACCATCATCATCAAACACATTCAAACTTTCAGGAACTCAGTGTCTATCACTCCGTTACACTCTCTCCACCTGCTCTGGTGATCCTGTAATAGTCCAATGCCTTACTGCCCTCCTCATACTCTCTGGATGTGGTGTGAAAGGGTGGAATTGTTGCTTAGTAACCATATCCATTGCCACCAACCTGAATCCAATAAAGAACCACCCTTATGCAAAGAAAATATATTTCTCTATATATTAACTGTCAATATATCAAAGGATTTAGTGTTCTGATCTACTGGTAACAAAAAATATAATGTTAATATTTCTCGTTGCTACACTAACTGACACTAACTAATAATTAACAGAAAAAAGGATAGTCATATTTAAAAATATAGTGACAATATACAGAATTATATATTGTATTATTATATCACAATATATAAAAAATGCATGAGGAATTGCTGCTTTTCATATACTAAGAAATATATAAAAATATATTAAAATGTATATCTTCATGTATATAATTGTATATTTATACTTCATAATATATTGAATTTGATTGAATATATATTGTTTAGTAAAAATTTTTACAATATGCTTACATGTTAATGTGGTTTGAACAAAATGGACTTTAGGCATTAATCAGAGCACACTGACGAAATAAAAGTGTGTGTATAATTCTTAAACATTCAATAATGTTTAAAGTATAAATAAAGTATAAATATAATGTTTTTTGTCTTCATTGCAATATATTAATAAATATAAGCACTAGTTTTCCATATATGGAAATGTACAGGGTGGGCCATTTATATGGATACACCTTAATAAAATGGGAATGCTTGGTTTTCATGAGTTATTTACAACTTTCTCTTTGTTTACAGTCATTGACGTGTCGCAGAGGTTAACACGTACGGAGCGGATAGAAATTGTGTTGATGTCTGGTGAACGCAGTAACTGGGTCATTGTAGCAGAATTCAATGCAAAACACCCTACAAGACCACCCATCTCCCATTCTACAGTTAACTAACAATAACTAATAATAATAATAAGTTAATAATATGTTAATAATAATTAATAATAAGTAATAACTCATGAAAGAATAAAGTTACGTTAAAACCAAGCACACCATTGTTTTTCTTGTGAAATTCCCAATAAGTTTGATGTGTCACATGACCTTCTTCCTATTGAAAAAACAAAAGTTGGATCCAAAACGGCCGACTTCAAAATGGCCACCATGGTAACCACCCATCTTGAAAAGTTTTCCCCCTCACATATACTAATGTGCCACAAAGAAGAAGTTAATAGCACCAGGGCCCGGTTTCTCGATAACGCACACTATTCGCGCGCTAAGAAGACTCTTAAGATATATCTTACGTTAAGTGATAACTTTTCTAAGTGTATTTCTCGAACTGTCTCTTAGGAGTCTTCTTAAGTTACTGCCTCTTACGTCCGACGTTACGCGGCGCTGTCTACAGTGAAGGTCCTGAATTAGCGGACATCGGTGGCTCTGGAATCGATTTTTGACTCCTTTTGCATGACAGTGTTAAGAAAGACGGCACTTTCTATGCAAATTAAACATTGCACTAAATTCTTTTAATAGCGTTTATTTCGACATGTGTTAACTTAACAATAACATGTCATAATAGACAAATATATTAATTAATATTAATTAATATAATAATATAATATATAATATTTTCATGTAACATGTGGCCGTGAAACGAACGGGGTTTTACAATCATAGTTGATGGACAAACAGCTGATAACACTCTTCACCAGCTTCAGAAACAATGTGAAGTGTCAGTTGTTGGGGTTGTACAGTGCACTTATGGAATGAATACGATGAGATGACAGGGTGGAGGTTTAATACCCCTATCTCACCTACGCGGGGCCGTAAGTGCGGTTCATTATGATTCAGCGCGAGTTTTGGTGCTGTTATTACGTTTCCATTTTACCACGCAAAAAAATAAACATGTGGAAGCTCGCGGACCTGGCAGATCTTCGCGGACCGTCGGGCGCCGGTCACTCGAGGCGGATCACGGTGCCTAATACCCCTCTCTCACCTGTGTGGTGTCTAATACCCCTCTCTCACCTGTGTGGCCTGACTCATCTCCGTGAGCTGCCGCGATTGCCCACGACGTTCCTTTAACGTTCCGCGACGTTCTGCAAAGTCTGCAAGCTACCGCGAGGACCAGCAAAAAATTAAACGTTGAATTTTTCACGCGGAAAGATGAAAACGTAATCACAGCGCAAAAACTCGGGGTGAATCATGATCAAGCCTACGGCCACAGCGCGAGCCCGTGCAGGTGAGATAGGGGTATAACACACCGCACCTCACAGCGAGTCAAACCGCATAAGTGAATACTGTAGGGGTATTAAACATTACAATCACCCAGAAACATGAATGGATGCGGGGTTTGAAACTCCCAAGGTTATTTTCTCATTTAACTAAATCAAATTTCATAAAAATAAAACGTGTCAAAAGAAAAACCCATAAAGTCATGGATAATGGCTAATGATCAATGAAACATATTTTAAACAAAAAGCAGCGAGCAGCTGGACATCGGGACGGGGAGTGTACAGTAAGTACAGTAAGTACGACGCGTTGGTCTGGCACGCGCAGTTCTGAGCAGCTCAAGAAGCTCCATAATCTGTTGCCTTGAAAGGCAAAACGTTTATTTTATATATTTTTTAATAACGGCCACGGGGAAAATATGAAAAGGGCTGAAGTTTTGTCTAAAGGAAAAATGTACATGACCCACACGGCTCCACGGACCGCGCCGTCTTCAGTTTAACACAACACCACGCTGTATCGCTGCCTAATTGTTCGCCACCTGTTTAATATTAATTGTGATTGGCAATTTTAATGCATTAGTCACATTATGAAATAGGCTAATTAAAAGTCACTCTATTAGTTCTGATATCAAATAAAATAATATTCTTAAACAGGTCTACAGTATATTCCATCATTAATACGACTTTGATAACGTGCCATAATGTGTTTACATACACCGCTGATTTATAAAGACTGCTGCTCAGTGGCGGCGACTAGCGTCTTGAGCTGAAACTACGCTAAGTATGAGTTAAGGTTGGTCCAGACCAACCTTACGAACGTCTGACTTAGCTAAGAGATACTTAGCGTAAGAACGTTTCGAGAAATGCGCCATAAAGTTAAGAGAGAGGTTAAGGTACGACTTAAGAACTACTTAGAGATAAGAAGCTTTCGAGAAACCGGGCCCAGGTTTGTACGTTTCCAGCATGTATTGCAAACCCAATAATACGTTCCTCTGCCCCAAAACTGCAGGACATCACTTCCTGTTTTCAATATAAGAGTAAATAAGGCTTTAAAACACACAGAATGTATTGTCTGTATAATTAATTTGCTGTATGAACTGTCATGAAACTGCAAGTTGAAAAAATCACAAATGACTCTTTATATAAATACTATAAAGGAAACAAGAATACATGATATATGATAATCTTTCATTATCATACAGTATATACTGCACAAGTGTAATGTGATTGTTAAAGCGGAAAAAGAAAGAGAGAGAGAGAGAGTTTAATGTTAAGCATAACTATAAACAGACAGAAAGCATATGTCGCTCTTTAATGGTTATTAGTTTAATAAGTTACTTGGGTTTTAATCAGTACTTTTACATCATTTCAAAGAAAGCTATAATAACAATTATCATGGCCACTTACGGCATGGTGATATTATAATAAACTATTGATATCACAAGCCTTTATACACAAGTGTGTGTGCAGATGTGCATGTGCGTGTGTATGCAAACGTGACAAACACATGACAAAGGTCATGTACTAACCAGGGTTTAAATAAGCAAATTAGATTTCCCCCTAATGTGACCTCATATACGCAGAACCCCTCCCCAAGCTTGTTGCTAAACACTGCTGTCCTTTGAAGTGGCACTAAAATGCTGTGCTCAGAGAAGGAGTGAGTGTAAGTAGTTTGGGGTACAAATGCATAATCTGAGGAGCATTTTAGCTGGAGGTTTAACACACACACAAATATACACACAAACATTCTGAGTTAACTTATTATAGAAATAGAAAAATACAAGAACTTTAAACTATTTAATTGTTTTCATTAAATAAGACAAACCATCGAGTCATGCAATATCCTTTTCATGGATGATATCTTATTCCTCTGTTCCTATAATCTAGCCATATACAGTAAAGATCTAAATGTATTAAACATACAGTATCACCCATCTTAAATAGAGATCCATGTTTAGCTATGAATAGCACGTAAATATCTTTTGACACACAACACACAAAGCACAGCTAATCATGTCCTATAAATCTACAGTAACTACAAGACGGAATGCCTAACTATGGTCGTTTTAGTTTCCTCAGTTCTTAACACACACACTTCTGAACAACTAACATAAATTACAACAGAAATATCAAGCATTTAACTTTTACTTGCTGCAAAATTGATTGCAGCACATAGTGGTCATGAGCAGTTCAGAAGAAACCCTCCATAGATGTGTTAATCTGGTGATTCAGTACATTCAGGTCGTCAGCTGACTTCATTTTATTGCCACATACAGTATGTAGTGTTGCTGAGTCTCGACCTGAGCACCTGATCAACCCCAGGTCATAACACTGTCTCCAGAGGCTTGTACAGTGGACACTATGCATGATGGGTGCATCGCTTCCTGCGCTTCCCTTCTTACCCTGACACGCCCATCACTCTGGAATAGACTCAATCTGGACTCATCAGGTCACATGACCTTTTCCCACAACTCCAAAGTCCAAACTCTATTCTTCCTAGCAAACTCAAGACTTTTTTTCTGATGAGTCTCACTAACAAGTGTTTTCTCTTGTGGACACACAGCTGTTTAGTTTCAATCCGGTGAGTACTTTTTTGGCCAGCGGTGTACAGTGGTTACTCAAAGGAAATGTCTATGACTGCCGCGCACTCTGTTGCGGTCAAACGGCAACTGCCAAAATAAATCAGTCACAATTCAAAGTAATTTGTGAAATGGCCGCCAAGTGGCGCAAAGGGACTTTTGTTTATTTATTGTTATTATTAAAGAAGTCAGCACAAACAACAGCTCAAGGGCTTGAAAAAACATTTTTATTTTTAACGATAAAAATGTCAACTTTGGAGTCAGTGGTCCGAGCACAATGTAATAATCTTTGATATGATATGATAAAATGACTCGTGGCATGAATTTACATGAACACTTCAGTTTCAAATAATCATTTAACGCTGAAACCAAACAGCAAAAGAACATGATCATAATAATCTAAAGAATAATAATCATCTTGATTTTAGCTGTTTATGTCCACCATTTAATAATTATTTATTTATCAATAATTAAAGCTGCTCACATCGCGCCGCTTTTTTTTTTAAATGCAGTGTTTAATCAGCAGGTACTGTATATGTCGCCTCTCTTTAGAGGAATATTCTGACTGAAACAAAGCTGCTCGTGTCGACTCGTGTCGAGATTTATAAGAGATTCCTATTTCCCAGAAATGTAACAAACACAAACTTATATGTGTTACATAAGCGCTGTCTTTGCGGTGCTGTGCCAAACGCACGCCGATGTGAGCCGCTTTACTTCAGTCTTAATATACTGTACTAGCGAGGGTCTGAATACGCCATTTTAACGGGGGTGGGGACAAGAAAACAGCAAGAAATCTGACTGGCCATTTTAATAATTCATTGATCAGTTGATGTCTTTGGTTTCGGCTGTGAGTGGATGCGCTGTGGTAATCCACATTTTATACGAATTACATAAGCTGATTTTTTCCCCATTAGTTTAAGCAGACTTTCTGTAAGTATATATTTTTCACGTCTGTGATGCGAGTATACACGGAGTTTCGGTTCATTTTCTGACGTGCTCAAGTTCACAGAAACTCTAATAGAATAGCGATGTATCCCTGTTTGCTTTCATTATTTCATCATAACGTTTTGTCTTCATTGTGTGTGCACTTAAATAAAAGTAAAGTCTTATAAAGGCTATGTAGCTTATATAGGTTTATTATATCGTTGTTGCCCATTAATCTGACAACACCTGTGGCTCACCCACGTTTTTTGATACACACAGCCAGAGTTTTCTGGCTACCCGAGTGTTACAGATGATAAAATACAAAGGCTCACAGTGTTAACATTTACTTTGCTTAAATTCGATGGAACTAAGAAACGCCTATATTTAATTTAAATTCTAAATTTGTACTGTAATTTTAATACTGTGATTATGAATTTGTTTAACCTCAGTGTTTCACTTGATTTTATCTGCTACTACGTGCTGCTCTAAAGGAGCGCGCCTCATTAATCCTTGAGAGAATGAACTGATGCCCGAGGCGTCTGTCTGTAGTTATATAGCGCCACTCAGTGGTAGAAGCCAGCAAACGCACAAACCCAAATGTCGCTACCGTGAGGCGTGGCGGTAAAATCAGAATACCGCCTGAGTAACATCTGTATATTAAATGGAAGATATGGAGAAACAGCCACAGTGACTTAGTTGTTAACTCTGTCATCACACTTCCATGGTTCAGGTTCTTCAATCTGACCTCCTTTCTGTATGCCTCAAGCTTGTTTTTTTTCCCTAGGCTTGATTGGCTTCTTCTCGTTACACAGGTTTCCCTTATGGATCAAAGACATTTGTTGCTTTGTATCCAATTTGTGCATAATTCATGCTTGGGTGGGTCAGTTTGTGCCTGTGACCTATGATGAGTGGCCTCCCCATTCTTGGTGTCCACTTCCTTTTGTCCAGAAAGATCTGGGAGAGACCCCAGGCCTTCTGCAATCCTACACAGGATAAGTGTTGTGAAAAATAGGTGATTGAAATATGATCCACACCATAAAGACTTGACTTGGCTATAGTACTTAAATTGGTTTATAATATAATTATTTCATATGATGATGACAATCCAGCCAAACACATTTAAATAAGAGAAAGAAGGTAATGGTGTATTATTTGAGAAACATTTTAATTTAGATTGCTTTGTTACTTCCTTTCTTCTGCGTTCCTGCCCCTTCAGGAATTATAATGGCTCTAAAAGAATAAGCTAAATGTTTCCCTTTGAAAAGCCTAGATTTGCATGTTGAAAGAGCTGCACTTCAGTCTGTTTACAGTCAGCCAAATATTGTCTCATACCACTGAGTTTGTGTGCAAGTCCTCCAATGACTACAATTCGGTTCATAAACCAGCCAAGCCACATGATCAAATGCCTAATTATTCACCACCAATCATTCACATCTGAAACTCACTGACTGATATTAGTTGGTACAATCATTAATAACTCAGTTAACCCAGTGGTAGTTTTCCAACCAGCCCTTACCACAACACCAGTCACTCAAACACCAATACCAGTTATCAAATAACTATCCACGTCCTTATGGTTGTTACCCAACTCTCATTAACTCATCACTGCCACTGCTGGGCCCTTGAGCAAGGCCCTCTACCCTGTCTGCTCCAGGGGTCGCATAATCATGGTTGACCCCCTCTTTTACCCCAAATCCCTGGGAATGTGGGGGATGTCCTAAGAAAAGAAATTAATTCTGCTGTAAACATTAAACTACTGCCAATCAGAGTAAAGAAAATACATAACCCAGTTATGGGCTACCGAGAATCCAACAATATTTACCCCAAATTAACTCAACCACACACTGGTCACACACAAGTCTCCAAACCCTAACTATTCAGTATGACAACACTGATTCAACATAACCTTCTGCACTGTTAATCATTTAATGTTTTGTCCTCACAAATGTCATTAGCAGTTGAAGAACTTGGCACTGGCTGTAGCTCTAATAAGTCTTATGCTGCTGATGGCAAGCTGCCACTATATCTTTAATTAAAGTCTGTAACTTCACATCGCTTTAATGTCAGCTACAGTAGACTGGTGTTTAAATTTAAAACACTGTAATATATATGCTTGTTATAGAGACAAATGGAGACAAACCCCATGATCTTTAACCCATGCATTTACATCAGCAAGAGAAGAGTTCATCACAGGAGCGCCAGAGGCATGACGGGCGGCAGAGGAGATTAATATATATATACCTTGCACCTCAGACACAGGGTCCAATTGGTCCAGCTACCATTATCACAAAAACTGTCACAAGAGTGTCCAATTTGGCAAGACATTTTCTGATACAAAGCATAAAGGAGGAAAATCTGATTCAGAGGCTTGATGATAGTCATTATTATTTTTTATATATATATATATGAGCCATGAATTACAGCCCCAAATCAACCTTGACTTATACCGACTATATCCTGTTTGATTTTCAGTCAGATTTTGCTGCTGCAGACAAAAAAGACCACGTCATAAAATAATTCTTTAGTCATGAGTTAATATGCTGGTCACAGAATGCATAATGCCACCAGTGGCCAATATACTCCCATTTCATACAATAATTAGTTATGATCCACTTATGTGTTTGGAAAGCAGTGTTTCAACTGTGCTTCTATTTTGTATAATTACATTTCACTGTGTATCACTGTGTATACTTGTCTGTATAATAAAAAATGTATAAAAAATTCACCTACTTCATATGTCTGGGTTTCCTGACATGTTCCTTTAAGTGTACAAACCCTCCCAGTTTTCTGTTTCTTTATTCCTCTATTTTCGTCTCATACATTATTTTCCAATACTTCCTGTGGTTCATTTTCCCTTCATTTATTTCCCCACATTTCCACAAAACATGCGAAAGGCTCATGCTTCTTTGATGTAGCATTAAAATGTTCTTATATGAATAAATTAGACCAGTGGTCTCTGACCTTTTTTGCACCACAGTTTTGTGTAAGACAATTTTCCTTGGTCAAAAAAAAAAAAAAAAGATAATAAAATGCATAATAAATACAATATGCCACACAATAACACAGAATCAATGTGAGCTCTGAGCTTGGTTCCCTGTGATAGGAGTGAAGGAAGACAATAAAACCCAAAGTGCATTCCTCATGTCCATAATTTCTTTCTTGTTGCTGTTATAGCAAACCAACCCGTCTCACAAAGACAGGTTGTTGGAAATGGAAGCTGGATTTTCAGAATATTCCTCATGGATTTTAATCCAGAAGTTCAGCACAATTAAAGTTTTCTCAAACATACTTTTAAGGCCACATCAAAAGTCTTCTGGTGTTTAATTACTGGCTATTTTCCCTTTTTTAAAGTATCTCTCCAAAGATATTTGTTTTTACATATATTACCTCGAGTAAGCTTGTACTGTAATGTTAACTTTATTGGGCATCAAAACTTAGACAGAGAGAAATGTGGGAAAGAGGTTCATGTGGAAGTGAATCGGAGATAATCTGATAATTTTTCATGATAAAACACTCTGCAGAATGTGATAGTCAAGCAAACATAAATAATAATAATAATAATAATAATAATAATAATAATAATAATAATAATATATGTATGTGCTGGGCTGGTAGCAGTCTGTCGCCTGGTAATTGGAGACCATTGAACTAGAAAACATTTAAAGCTTTATTGTATGCATGTGACTGCGTGTCAAGCATGTCGGAGCTGAACAGTAAACATACCGAGGCATGACAGACACATCAAGCAATTTTTTCCTAACAACTTTCTACTTTAATTGTTATTACAGTACGTGTTGCAACATCATCAGTGTTCATGTAATTATACTGACATTTATCATTAAAAAATTAAATCTTTCTTTTTTTTTCTTACAGACCCAAGACCACTTACAAGATATACTACAAAAAGTACTGAAAAGTCAAGCTGTTTAAAAGTGATCTAGTGGTATTTATTAGCAGAGCATGCCTCAACCAAATGGTAGAGATGGGTTTTGCACAGTTGGTTATGTGTGACACAGTTTTCGATAAGATATAGTCTACAAAAACCAGTAACTGCAGTTACCCCACACCAGTTACCGCAAACCTAGTTACACAAACACCAATGGGGCAAACACCATGTGTCTCAATACTAGTCACCTAAACACCTTAAGGCCTCTTTCAGATGGTTAAGATTTGCTTCATGGCAAAACTATCAAGACATTTGCAAGTTCAAAAAGACAGAATGAGAAAGTGTTATCTTTGTGTCGTGGTGCAATAGCACGATATTGGGGCATTCGATCCACTTTATTTCTCATCATATGCTACAAAATTATTTCTTATAATTATATTATAAGTCTTATAAAAAAAAAAAAAACAGTATCATAGAGTGGAATTTCTTAGAAAAGGATACTTCAACCAACTGGTAGAGACTGCTCAATCAGGTTATGTTTGATGCAATTTTCAATCAGATATACAGTAGTGAGTCAAAATCTACAACTAACAAAGCTAAAATTAACACTAATAAAGAGAACTACTATAAAAAGTTTAAGAAAACTGACCCTAACCCTAGGAATTGTTTCAACATACAGATCTGACATATAAAAAAAACAAATATTCTAAGATCCTATGTAAAACTATTAATTCCAGATTTTATTTATTGTTCCTACAGCATGACAGCATAATCAGAAAAAAAAGACTCAAAGCACACGGAGTAACAGTGCAGTTTGTTAGCAGTGAACTCAGAACGCACTTTGACTTGGAGTGAACCATGAACACACTTAGTCCCAGAATAAACCCAGAACACACACTCTGACTCAGACTGAACCCTGAACACACTCTCTGTGTCATCTGACGGTGAGCAGAGCACCAGCAGGGACCGAGGTGTTTATTCCAAACCAGCAGAGATGCTGCATTTATTTCTCTCGGCCCATGAAATCTTCAGCCGCCATCTGCTTCATGTCAGAGTGCAGTCACCACTTCCTCTTTCAAATGAGCAAAGCAAGGGCAGGCTATTAAAGACAGACATGCTGGTTTAGGTAACGCTGGCGTGGAGTGTTGGCTTGATGTATTATTCTCATTAAAATAGAATAATTATATTTGACCTTTCCTTTTTTTCTCAGCTTTAATGTTGTGACATTGTTCATTTTCTACTAATTAGTATTTTCTCATATTATACTTATCTGGTCGCTTATCTAGGTTCATTTTCTTAAAATGCCTTTATTTCCATGAATAAAATTAACATTATATTTATATATTGTTTTTATTTTCCAAAAAAATTCAAAGAAAGTATTCAGAGGCCTGCTGTCTATTGTTCAGTACTTAACTTTAATACTGAATGCACAGTAAATGGACCTAATTCAAAGAGACTTTTTTCCCTCCACAATAGGATTTGTTTGAAAGCTGTTTATTATGTAGTATGTTTATTATGCTAACGTCCATACTGAAAATATAAAACCTTTTCTTCAAAATCCCAACAAACTGCATGTGCAATTATAGTACAAATTAATTTACAACAACAATTCTATGAAAAGACCAAGTCGAATGGCTTTACTGTCATTTTAACCATATACATAGATATGGAAGAATAAAAAGACAAACACAGTTTTATGATTAAACACATTTTAGGATTTTTTTTTTTTTTATAATAAAACTTGCTTATTGCATGGTTGTGTATACAGCCTGTGCATAAAGAAACAAAAGAGCATGCCACTAGGACAATAGTGCTGACCAGAACAACAAATCTACACGAGACTACCAACATCTGTACAGGACAATCTTTACTAAGACAGGACAGAAAGCACATGAAAGGTCTTTTCCAGTTCTGGTGTGAATAAAGTGTCAGGTGTAACAGGTGATGCAACTATGCACTATGCAGCAGATACAGAATGCTTATTACATATATGGATATAGCAGTTATGCAAGACCAAGACAATACCAAGTCTTCAATGGGTTGAGACCGAATCAAGACCAGACCAGTGTGAGTCCCACATGGAATGATCTGCTTATAATCAAATGTGAAACATGCAGATGATAGGCACTAATAAAATTGATCTAAGAGATCCAAATTAATTTAAATGCAGTCTTAAAAATAATGGTTTAAATAAATGATGTAGATTACATTTATGAAAAGTGAACCTGTTCCAGGAAAAAGGCAAAGTGCTTAAAAATGTGCTGTTTATGTAACACTGGTTCGTGCCTTAAGTTACATGTGCTTTTTTTGTTTTTTTAGTGCTTGAGTGATTTATAGGTCACTGTAACAAACAAACAAACAAATGATCTGCTCAGATACAGGACCTGGACTGAAAATGAGAAACAAAAACTTGCCAATAAGACTGAGAGCAAAAAAAAAGTTCCTTCAAGAAGCCTGGAGAACTATTCCTCAAGTCTTCATTAAAAATATAGGAAAGTCTGACTCTTTGAAAGCAAAATGTGAAGAAATGAAGGGGCAGCCATTGTACAGTACTGTAAACATGTAATACAAAATTTCCACTTGAAGCCTAATATAGCCAGGTCTAACTGTAACAATATAATTAATGTTATTCACTCCATCTGTCAGTGGTCATAAAGTCAATGCTGTGACTTTCAACTTTGTGCATTTTGATTAGTTCACCAGTAAAGGCTAAGCATAAGGAGCATTTCAGTCTCTGGTAGTGCAACTGCAACTGAAACGAACAATCAGCTATGGGTGACAAGGCACTGTCAGATGATCTCCGGTACTAAGTTGTGCACAAGCGATGGATACAAAAAATTTCAAAGGCCTTATGACTGCCTAGTGAAGCGCCTAGCACAGTGAATTCTGTTATTAATAAGTGGAAAATATCATGTACAACACAGTCACTGGATGAAAGAGGCAGGAGGAAACCGGTTAGAGAGGCTATCAAGAGGCCTACAGCAACTCTGAAGCAGTTTCAGGAATTTATGAAAAAGAGCATTCATTGTGAGCATGTGACAACATTATTATAAATTCTTCACAAATGTGACTAGTGGGAGGCCACATGAAGTTACAACTGAGCATTGCAAAAATGCAGGTGATCAGGTGAGACTAATACTTAATTATTTGGCCACAACACCAAACAATATGTCTGACAGAAATCCAATACAGCTCACTATCCAAATAACACCATTCCTACAGTAAAGCACAGAGGTGATAATATCCTGTTATGGGGTGTCCGGCTCTCCGGAACACTTGACAGGATAAAAGGAAAATTTTAGAATCCATAAAAAGTTATATATTATGTTATAGATATTATGGTTGGGGGAAAATACCGGCAAATTCTTCAGGAAAATCTGCTGCTCTCTGCCAGAAAGTTCTCGATGGTAGGTACTGTAGATTTGCCTTCCAACATGACAGTGACCCAAATCACACAGCAAAAAAACTGTCCACACAGTAGTTGAAGGACAAAAATGGTGAATGTCCTTGCAGGGTCTAGTCAGAGCCCAGGTTTAAACCCCATTGAAAACCTGTGAAATGACTTGAAGACTGCAGTCCACAAACTGTCACCATCAAATTTAACTTAACTTGAGCAGTTCTGTGAAGAAGAGTGGATGAAGAAGTCTAGCTGTACAAAGCTTTTTGTGCCACTGAGAAGCTTATTAGCTTCACCTAATAGAGTTTAGAAGTAATTTTATGAGGGATGATTTTTTTTTTCCAAATCAATGATTGTGTGATACCTTTCACTTGTATGTTAAATGTTACACTGAGTATACTGTGTCTGTCTACATTTCAGGGTGCAAAACAATGTTTATATGGGAAAACATAACATTGTATCTTTCATGGCTCTTGCACCATAATTATTGCTGTAACATTAACATAAATTTCTACATGTTTCAATTCCTCTCTTAAACAGACCTCTGGCTCATATAATATAAGACGGAGGTGTCACGGAAAAGCTTTATTTTAACAACCCTACTGTAGATCATCGCATGTCCAAGAGATATACCTGTGGCTATTATAGATACAAATAATATGATGCAGATATCAAAATAGGAGCCAGACAGAGTAATGAAGGCGGAAAGAGAATGGAAAGACTTCACAATATGAGTATTTGTGACTTGTTTATGCAGTATTGTCCACAAATGAGGCTCCTTAGTAAGCTCCAGCTGACTGATTTTGAGCAGACAGACTCGGAGCGGAGGTCTGTGCTCCAGGAGGAATTTCATGAGGTTCTGGATGTGACAGATTCTTTAACAAATAAACCATCGACAGTTCCTAAAGCATTTCTCCTTCTCTGTTGATGGCCGGCTTAAAGTTTCTCTTAGAGATAGCAACTAATTAATAAGGAAAGCTGTACACTGTAGCAGAATAATTTATTCATAATTGTATAATGAATAGTATTTAAATGAATATTTAAGGACTTTTATAAAATTGCTTTATGATAATGTTCATATGAATGATTAATTATATCAGTTGGATCAGGCTTATTCAAACTAATTCCCCTAGATTTCCTTTTTCACATTTTCAAATGTTATATTCTGTACTGAATGGTTATTAATTATTATTATTGTAGATATGCATCCATATTGCCTTGTAAAGCCAAGTTAATCACTTACTATCACTCTCTCATTCTCTATAACGATTATCTTCCACAGGGCTGCAGGAGGCCTGGAGCAAATCCCAGGGGACTCGGGGCACAAGGCTGGGTACACCCTGGATAGTTCGTGAATCCATCACAGGCCACAAGCACACACTCTCTCACACATCACATTCACACACCGCAGGCAACAATACCGTAGGAGGAAACCGGATTACCTGGAGGAATCCCACCAATTACACGAACAACATGCAAACTCCACAAACACAGACCCAAGGCGGGAATCCAACCCGGACCCTGGTGGTGCGACACCACAGTGCTAACCACTCTGATCCCCACAGTGTAAAAAAAAAAAATTCTACCGTAAAAAATACGGTAGCACCGTTATTGCACTGCGAAAAAAATAATAAACCGTAAATTTTACGGTAAAAAATGGCAGCTGTGATTGTCAGAAGTTTATCGTAAAATATTTTACAGATTTTAATAGTTTTTTTTCCGGTTTATAACTGTCTAATTAACATGTTTATGTTGTTATAAAACAGTTTATTCCCACCAAATTCCAGGGTTTACATTGTAACAAATACGGATCATAACCATGTTTTTTACAGCTCAGAACTGTCTAATTTAAAGATTTAGGTTGTAATAATAATGGTTTATTTCCATCTTTTTTACAGCTCAGTACTCACACACTCTCACCCATCATCTATACAACTTTATCCTGTATATTGGGGGGGGGGGGGGGGTGACTAGTACCTGGAGGAAACCCACCCAGCACGGGGAGAACATACAAACTCCATGCATACAGAGATGGGAATCGAGCCTGTCCGGGAATCGAACCCTGGTGGTGGAAGGCGACAGTGCTAACCACTACACTACCATGCTGGCTGCACAATTGCTGTCGTTGTTGTTGGACTATTTGTTTTATTATGAATAACCACAGTGAATTCATTCAGCAGTTCTGTGAAAGCATCAGTTTATCACACTAGCTGGAGCTAAAAGAGATAGAAGTTACATTGCTAAGCATTCGGATTTTACTGTTAATAAACTATTAAGAGGACTTTTATACTAATTGATGAACACAAACCTAAATCAAATCATCAAAACCCATCAAAAGTTATTCAAGACTCGGACATCAGCACGGCCCCATGTATTCTTTAATAAAGACAGTAAAACAATATATAAATTCTCAAAATCAAATATACAAATGTCAGGGTGGACATTTTTTGGGGCAGACAATCTAAGTACGGCGGTGGCGGCGGGTAAAGTGGTGCGTGCTAGCGGCCGTCCTCGCCACAGTCATCACAGGGTGGAATACCATTCACAAATATGAAGTCCTTGGTTAATGTAAATTAGACGGCTATAAACCGTAGAAAAAACTATTAATATCTGTATAATATACAGTATAATGAGTTCAGTCCCGTACAAACAATAACGTTGCTACCGTATTTTTTATGGTAAATTTCTGCCATCCACAGCTGCCAGTTTTGTACCATAAAATTTAAAAGTTTATTTTTTACAGAGCAGATATTTTTCTGATTTTTAAACTCTATCAACAAAGGTTTAGTAAAATATAAACTGATGCTCCATGATATTAGTAACAAATACCTTCTCTGAGAGTTTCCTTTTTATAAATACAGTATATCATAAATTTTACTGCAATAAACCATATTTTATTATGTTTTTAACTGTTAAATTTAAGGTCTTACTCTGTAAAACTAATTACAGTTTTTCACTGTAAATTCTACGGTTATCCCAAGTTTTGTGAAATATGGTTTTATTCTGTAGCATTTATACGGCATTTTACTGTTAGAATTACGAACATTTTTTTACAGTGTAGGGCATCAACATTTTACATGTAATACTTCAGTCACTGTCAATGGATGGCATGATGAGGTTATTTTTTCCAAGTTTAAATTTCCAAACACAGTTGCCTGGTTGCTGTTATAAAACATAATAATCAGTAATAGTTCATTTATTTTGTGAGGATCAAAGTCTTAGAAGACAGCACTGGAACTGGCTGACATCAAGACCCAGGAAAATCAGAAACACCAAAAGATAAGCTGCGTTAGCAAGACAGCAGAGATTCACAGTGAGCTAGCACATCTACTTAATCTTATGGTTATTTCCAAACATCAAACTTACTAAACAAGGGAGAGAAAATAGATGCGCTGGTGAGGGAATGACTGTTTATAAGTGTTTTATTGCAGATAAGAACCACTGACTCACTCACACATCATTCATGCTACTTTGTCCTGTACACAGGGTCGAGGGAGAACATGAACACTAAGCACGTGGCGGGAATCGAACCCTGACCCTGGTGGTGCGAGGTCGAAAGTGCTACGCCACCGTGCCACCAAATAAATGTAAAAATGTATCCTAGTCCAAATGGCATCCCTGTCCAGTCGAGCAGTTCGACAGTCCTGCTCGTTTTAATTTATCAACTTAAATATCAAAAAGTCTAAGCGCAAAGATGATTTATTTATTTATTATAAAAAATACCACTATTTTTCTCTTACAAAATTACCACCAGTATAAGCCACTTTAGCACTGAGGCGCTTTCTATAAACACTTAACTACCATGTCACTGGGTAAATAACGAAAGAAAATAAAGCTCATTTAAACCCACAGTGAATGCACTTCGTCTCACACTAACAGGGAAATAATAAAGCGGGAGCGAGAAGGCTGAGGCTAATTTCACACACCAGAGTAAGCGTGCAATTACACTCCTTATCATGAGGGACTAGTGTGTGTTAACAAGTAAGGTAATGTGTAAAGATACAAAAAATAACAACAACAAAAAACACTCTCTAAACCCCCCAGCAGTCATTTATAGTCAATCACAAAATGACTAATTCATAACAAAAAGCAGAGATGTACAGTACATGACGGGGGACAAGAGCTAGCAACGAAGCGTACACCTCTATAGACATGCTGACCTTCTGTTAATGAAGCAGCTCTTCATACTGGCTTGTTCACATAACACACTGCCTACACACACACACACACACACACACACACACCGCTTCAACAGATAGGAGGAGGCTATGACATTTCAGATTACAAAGGAAGAGAAAATACAGGAGAGAGGGTATGATGGAGTGGGTCAGGTTATAGATAGATAGATAGATAGATAGATAGATAGATAGATAGATAGATAGATAGATAGATAGATAGATAGATAGATAGCTTTCAATTGGTAAAACAGTCACATTCATACCTTGAAAGAAGAAAAAGAAATGGGAAAAAAAAATGACAGCGTCCATGACAAGAGAGCACGAGCAATGGAAAATGCTGGAGTGCCAAATTCTCTCTGACCCTGTGCAATGGCTCTATATTTTGAGTCAGGAAAGAGGATCATGATGCATTGCACCGAGGACCTGATTCCAATCTATTGTCTCATTACAGTGCAACCCAAAAGGCTCTATTGATCATAACTGCCGTGGGAAGACTATCGTCTCAGACCAATATGCTGGGCATTATATCAGGAGCCGATTCCCTATCCTGCAATCCAATTGTGTGACCAAGCCTCAAAATAGAAGCTTGGGGGAAAAAAATAACACACACACAGTTAGAGAGCCAAACGGAGTGAGACACTATTCTGAGCCCCTGAGTCTCTGCATTTTCCTGCATTAAAGATCCACAGCGTGGATGGTCTGGAACACAGCGTACATGCTGAAAGGGATGTGAGACCTTGTATGTGCATATTTGGCATATTTGGTGACATATGGGCCTTGATAGCAAGCTGCAGAAGAAACAGAAAGTGTGGGAAAAAAAAGTGTAAAAGCACGCATCGCAATCTAATACCACCCTGCGGTGTAAACCTTCTGCTCATTATAGAGCAGTCTGACAGCAGCAGCGTCTCTCTCTCGCTCTCTCTCCGGCCCCTGATGCTTCTCCTACACACTATTTAACTAGACGTACTCACTCACAGTTTACACTGAGCGAGTCAGATTAGCCAGAATGACAGAAGTGTCGAGCATCACGCTTATATTCGGCATCTTCTGAACCGAAACCCTGAAGCGGTAATAAACACTGACTGTCATGCCAAAACGTCTTTATTCTCAATTAATCTTCTTGTGCACACTTAGGTTAAACACACAACTATCCTGCTGGAATACTCAGTCTTAATTCTTTATGCGCTTAGGTTTGACAATCTGGTCATCAAATTCTAATGTGAATTTATGACAATGCGTCAGGATCAGTATCAGGCCAGAGATATCTGAGTCAAAACTATTACTCAGCATAAAGCGCTTATCACTAGCAGGAGAGGCTGCAAGCCTTATGAGAAAAAATATGTCCACAGACAGCACCAGGTGAGTGAAAAATATCCTGCAGGATGATCAGTCACTATAAGATGTTATCAGTGAGAGATTCCGGCACAGTAATAAAAAAAAAAGAAGAAAAAAAGAAGTGCTTTACTTACAGCTTTAGAACAGCACTTTGAAACAAACCGGATTCGCGGTAAACTAATGTAGCTGGTGAATGCACTTCATTTAAAATCCGCTCACTGCCGGAGATTTCAGATGCAGGTGCAGAGGAGCTTTTAATCTAAAGGGAGGATAAAGAAACACAACAACTCTGGCCATGGACAAGAAATAACATAAATATAATAGGAATGAGGTGATTTACACTAATCCCAATGTAGTACAAAAATGCTTAAATGCTTAAAAGTCAGTGCTGGTCATGATAGACACCAGAACACCCAGTGCATCACAGTCTGCTGTATATGGGACCCGCAGACAAAGTGCCTGAGGCCGCTGATCAGGCCTCCAAACTTCCCAGATCCCAATCCAAACGTGCACAAAATGTTCAATCCATGGGTCCCCACGACTTCCAATATCCTGGTGCCAGACACCACAGCACACCCTCGAGAGACCAGTGCTACCCAGGTGGCACAAGGGGAATAATACTATGTCTGGTGTTTTGCATTGTAATTTTATGGATAAACAGTGTGTATGCTAGTGCCAAGAAAAGTTAATCTGTTGCAAGTAGTGATGTGACATGGGTTCTAGCAGCGTAAATTGAATAGCATGCAGTTTCATTGGTCACTCCCTGATCGATTAATACTATAACTAGAATCACAACATTACACAGATCGCTATCAAGGTTGGTACTGATACTCAAAAGATTAAGGCTCTACGTAACTCAACAGCAGGATGTGGGGGTCAAGCCCCAGTACCAAGCTGGTACAAGCTGACACTGCTGGGCTCTTGAGCAAGGTGCTTAACACTGTCTGCCGTGGGGGAACATACGTATCATGTTTGACCCCAGCTTTCTAATAAGCTTGGATATGTGAAGAAATGAATTTTGTGGTATACAGTATACAGTAACAACGTGGTATAAAGTGTAGACAAATAAATGTTTCTTCTTCTCCTTGTATTATTAATAGACCATCTTTTATTTTTCCTTTAATTATTTGTATCTGGGATGGTGGGACTCAGCTAGTGGGAAAATTTTTCACTAAAAGTGAGAAAGCCATAGATATGAATATTAAACATCATGATTTTCCACATCACATTGACATGAGTAATGAGTAAATGATTAGTCTGAAACTTAAACAAATATACAAATATGATTCACTTAATCATTTGATCACGAAATCAAGTAATTGTCAGCAACAATGACCGGTGACTTGCACATGGACATTACTCTAAGGCCATGGTTCTCAAAGTGTGTGGCACCTCACTAGTGGGGAATACATACATGACAGGTGGGGCGCAATGAACGGGAGGGAATTAGTGGAAAATAATAGGAAAGTACCTATTCTAATTCATGCTGTTCTTTACTGACAATAAGATCGGACACTTGAAACTAAACAATCACACACAAAGAAATGGATCATTAATACAAGTAAACTAAAGTAACATCTGAGAAAAAGTGGAACCATAGTGCAACAATAACGGAGTAACGTCGGCATGTTAATTGCAGAGGAACAATATACTGTATAAGGAAACATTCGGTATTATATATATAATTTCATTTATTCCAATGTGTATGCTGATGTTTCCAGTGCGGCAACATCCTTCAGGCGCTGAACAGAAGGGAAGATCCATATCGTTCTACGCTTTTTGTTGGTATGCGGCATTTTGCGATGATCCCTAAATCATTGTTGCACTGTAGAGAATAATGGTGTTTATGCTTTTAAAAATATATAATTTAAGGGTGATGTAGCTTAAAGACAATGTAGAGAGGAAATATATGTGGGTATCTTGTTTGTGGGTTTATTTACACAGCTATTGAATTTGGAGATGCGAATATCAAACTAACTACCGCTTACACAAACCGGGTCAGTAGCGTACGTCGTTGTAAGGGTTAACCCCTAGAGGGCGCCAATGCGCCAAAGACTTTGTGTTTGTAGTTTGTCTTTTGTTCGGTTTAACTTCAGTTCCCAGGATGCACCTCGGTCAGGTGACGTAGAGGTTCACCTGAACCGAGGAAGATAATTTAGGTTTCTATAAATAGTCTGTTTCAGTTGAGTTTAAGTTGTGTTGCATTAGATGTCGTTAAGGTTTGTGTTGTTGTTAGTTTATTTAAGTTTTACAGTATATAGTGAAGACTACTACTGTAGGTGCTCTCAGAAGAAGCTTATGTTTTGTTTTATATTGTGCTTAAATAAATGTTTTTATTGAACCGCCAGCTTGCGCCCTGCATTCATGCCACGACCACGCCGACACACACCCGCAGCATGAGAGAATGCAACACCGTCAAAGTGGCATGGCGGAGGTCCCCCACCTAGAAGATTTTTGGGGGGGGGTGCCATTACCATCTCGCCAGAGCTGGCGGCACTGCTGGAGGACAGCAAGGAGCACGGCGAGACAGAAGGTTTGCTGGGAAAGTTGTAAGCTCGCCGAGCCGGTGGACTCACTGGAGGACAGCATGGAGGACAGAGAGAATGGCGAGGCAAAGCTGGGAAAGCTGCAGGGTCGCCATCCGGTGCACACCGTTGAGAGGTGTAGCACCCGGGGGAGAGACGGGAGGAATTTACAGGCAGTGGGCGGAGCACAACGTGGAGCGCATTCGTGACCAGCGGGAGCAGGTGCTGCAGCTCCAACAGCTGCTCGTCCAGGTTCGGGAAAACCAGGCTGTAGTCCCGGATGTTCAGGAGAACGCTGAGAAACCCCATCGGGCATGAGCATAACATGCAAACTCCACATACAAAACCAGGCAAGATTCAAACCACCAACTGTGGACAATGCTAACCCTTATAACCTGTCCTGTTCGGGATATATATAATCATAATATACCACCATTCGTCCGAATCACTACAGTATTTTGAAACTAAAATTAGATTAAATGATGATACAATGTGCAACGTAGACCCACTCTCACCTACTCCTACATACTGATACACACCCAGTAACCCTGTCAGAATGGTTTTAAAGTAAGATCATGTGATTATGAATAGTTTATTGTCTTCTTTAGAAGCTATAAATCCATGCGTGTGCGTATTACAATATCACACTTCAGCACCATTACAGTGACCTAACGTTGACACTAGGCATCATAATCATATATTGTTCCTGAAGCGTAGTCAAGGTTCAAGGCTGTAGTGTAGGAATCAATGTGTTCGTTTCTCATCATGTGAGTATTAAAGAGCCAGTATGGTTTTTTTCAAGTCTTAAATAAAAAAAGGTGCATATAATTACATTACAATAGGTCTTGGTAATTATTAAATGGGCGGCGCGGTGGTGTAGTGGTTAGCACTGTCGCCTTGCACCTCCAGGGTCTGGGTTCGATTCCCCGGCCAGGCTCGATTCCCATCTCTGTGTGCATGGAGTGTGCATGTTCTCCCCGTGCTTGGTGGGTTTCCTCCGGGTACTCCGGTTTCCTCCCACAGTCCAAAGATATGCAGGTTAGGCTAATTGGCGTTCCTAAATTGCCCGTAGTGTGTGATTGGGTGAGTGTGTGTGTGTATGTGTGTGTGCCCTGTGATGGATTGGCACCCTGTCCAGGGTGTACGCCGCCTAGTCCCCGAAGTCTCCTGGGATAGGCTCCAGGTCCCCCGCGACCCTGAACACAGGAATAAGCGGTATAGAAAATGAATGAATGAATGAATTATTAAATGGTTATGGTATCTTTCTTCTAAATGTTGAATTAACACAGTGGGACTGCAAAAGCCTCATATGAGTCTTAGGTGAATTTTGGACAACAGTTTTGCAATCGCATTCCAAGTGTCAGATTCACAGTCGGTGTGCAGAGATGGAACTTTTATAACGACCCAAGACCTGTGAAAACGTACTTACATACACCTTAATTTTGATTGAAAACAGACTTGGAAAAAAAATCACTTTAAAATAATTTTTAACAGCTCAGGGAAATTGTATGGATATACAATTATATTGTATGGATTTGTTTTTTCATTA
Source organism: Channallabes apus (assembly GCA_030522415.1). Lineage (NCBI taxonomy): Eukaryota > Metazoa > Chordata > Actinopteri > Siluriformes > Clariidae > Channallabes > Channallabes apus. The sequence goes on from CM060104.1 coordinate 26,775,600, forward strand.
CGTAAGCATGATTTCCTGGGTATGTACTGCATAGTAACATGACACATCATAAGGTTAATAATCAGAGTGGAAATTAAAAAATGTATTGAAAGAAATGTTTTTTTTTTTCATATCAATACAATAGGTCAACAACCAAAGCTTTTAGTTATAGCTTTTATATGATTTTAAAACATAGCTGATCCATCCTAAGGTTAGTGTGTAAAAAGACCCAGTCTAGTTAGTGTGTAAAAAAGCAGCATAACTATCTTTGTGCGTAAATAATTATAATACCATTTTTATAAATTATTATTACTATTTATTATTATTATTATTATTATTATTATTATTATTATTATTATTATTATCGGTCACTAGTATAGAAACCTTACAAATAGTTGAGTTGTTGCTTCATTGTAAAATGTATAAATAAACTGTTGTTATAATGAAATAAATAAATAAATAAATAAATGAATGAATAATATAATTTAATGTTTGTGTGGTGGTGGAACAGCACAGTTGTTTTGTGCATCATATCCACTTAATTTCTCATGCTATTCAATAAATCAGTTAAAAATGCATACTATTTCAAGAAACTAGTGAATTCCTTTTAGCATAGCATCCCTCAACCCTATTACTAGAGATGACTGAGTCAAGTTAACTTCATCTGATTACTGAGATACTGTATCATAATTAAAAATTGCTCTACCAGCCTCCGAGTGGCGCAGTGTTAAAGTGCTCGCCCTATCATCCGGAGATCGCTGGTTCGATTCCCGGGTAATGCTGTAACCTCTCACAGCCGGAGGCATAGAGAGAGCTGATTGGCTGAGCTCTCTCAGGGGGGAGGGATGAGAGGTACTCTCGCTCCCACATTAATGACAGATCTACAGCCAATCAGGGGCGTCTGTGAGCTCGCGCACGTGGAAGGAGCCGATAGCGCTTTCCTCCGAGTGTGTTACTTCGCCCCTAATGGTGCGTGAGCAAGAAGTTCGAAAAGATGTGGTCAGCTGACTTCACGCAGTTCAGAGGAAACAAGTGATAGTCTTCGCCCTCCCGACTGAGTGGTAGTGGTAGCCTTAATGAGGGAGCCCCCTAGTGACGGGGAGGAATTGGCCACGACTAAATTGGGGAGAAAATTGGAAAAACCCAAAATAATAATAAAAAAAATTATAATAAATTGCTCTACCACAGTGGTTCTCTATTTTATTTCTATAGGACCACTGGATTTTTTTTTTTTACCTATTTTGTAGCTGAGAAACACTAAATACACAGTACAGGGCAGGTGGAATTCCTGGACTGGAGTTAAGAACCACTGAACCAAAAAGTGAAGTTGATAAAAGTGTTTGAAAACGCATGGAAAAAACAACAAAAAGAAATACTATAAACAGCATTAATATGGTAGTAATTGTGAGGGTGGTGCTGTTACCACATGGGGAAGTTGGAATCCATTTAACAAGTAAAAATTCGACAGCTTCTGAATCTTGGCTTTAACCTCAGGATCATTCTTTTATCTTTGGTAAGCACTTTATCCTGAGTCAGGGTGCCTCCGGAGCCGATCCCCGGGACATTAATGCTGTCTGGATGGGATACCAAAGAAGTGGTTCATTATGATTCTGCATTACGATTGGTCGAAATGAATTTTCTACACATTATTGATTCTACAGTTCCAGCTGATTCACAATGAGTCGTCCAGAGGCTGCACTGGAGAAATAGATTTTAAGATATGTATGTATTCTCTAATATGATCAAAAAAATTATAATTAGTTGTGTGGATGGAGTCTCAAGTACCAATACTTTGCTCAGAGGTTTTCGAGGGTTTTCAGAGGTTTAAGAGAGTTTTTTTGACATTTCTACTACTTCTCAAGCATTCCCACTTTATCTCTCATCTAATCAGAACAGCACAGATCTTCAACCAAGTCCAAGTGTATATTAATATTAGCAGTGTATCCATGTCTGCAAGAGATTTCATCACACACACACACACACACACAGAAACAGACAAACATAGACTGTATTCAGAAGCCAGGTCTATAAGGAGAAACCCGAACGGTATTAAATCACGAGTAAACATATTATATGGAGCCAAAAGGACAGAGTTCACGGCGTCGCAACACATCCGTCTCTCAGATCCAGGATTATAAAATCAATTCCTTTTTAATTCACAGAGCAAAGCAGCTTTACAGAAATCAGGATGCAGATTTAGAGCCCTAATGAACAAGAAACACATCTCATGAAGAGAAAAAGGAAACAATTTGAAACAGTACACACGATGTTCAGCGTTTCAGCGTCTAAAGTAAGAATGAGACGAGTAAGTGATAAACAGGAGTACAGAGTGAGACCCCACCCCCACTTACCCAGAGAATTTACCCCAACCTACCCCCAAGCTCAGCACTCAGCTCTCTCTACACACACACACACACACACACACTCTACAATTTCAGAGATGTGCTGAAGTGCATCAGGACGAACCCAATCACACGCTTCCACATCCAGCAGGACGGCCATTAAAGACAATCTGTAGCATTTCTTTAATTTGGACAGAGTCAGTGTGATTTAGACCCCCGACATCATCGATCTGTTAAACACTGCTCTCGCACTTTCTCCCCAAAAACCTGATGCTTCTGTCACCATGAGAAGATACGTTCAGGAATGTATCATAAATATTTGAAGTTTCATACACATACACATGGTAGTGCAAAAGTGCTGCGACGCCGTTCAGGACAACCAGCAATATAGTAATATACTAATAATAATGAAATTAAATAATGTAAATTACACACACACACACACACACACACACACACACACACACACACACACACACACACAAAGAAATAGAATTGCACATGTACACCTATACGTTCTATACGTTAACGCGAAGAACACACACGCACACACACACCTATACGTTCTATACATCACACACACACACACACACACACACACACACACACACACACACACACACACACACACACCTGTAACACCTGTAACAGCTATACCTTAGTGTGAGCACACACACACACACAGTAATGTACCTGTATACCTGTACCTTAGCTCAAAACACACACAGCTATGCCTTAGAGGACACACACACACACACACACACACACACACACACACACCTTATACAACTATACCTTAGCTCCTAACACACACTCAACTATGTACTGTACCTATATCTCAGACACACACACACACACACACACACACACACACAGTAAATTAATTAATCCACAGCTTACTATATGTATTGAGATCTATAGTAATTTTTCTCCGCACACATCATGCTCTCTCTCTCTCTCTCTTACACACACACACACACACACACATATATGCGACACACACATACACACACAGAGCAAGTGTACCTGGTCTTGGTGCTGCACTGGCTTCGCCGGAGCGTTCGATTCCTTCACCGTAGTCATAACGAGCTCCAGTCACACTGATCAACAGTGCAGAGAATGACAACACACTGACAGCAGCAATCTCACTGACACACTCATACACACACACACACACACACACACACAGAGGGAGAGCGAGCGAGAGATGGAGAGCGAGAAATGGAGAGAGGGAGAGCATGCGAGTGAATGAGAAGGAGACAGCAGGAGGGGACACACACACACACACACACACACATACACACACACAAGGACTGCATCCAATTCCGATAGAGAGAGAACTGACGGTCACTGAATCAGAAACAGCGAGAGAGTGTGTGTGTGTGTGTGTGTGTGTGAGAAAGAGAGAATGTGTGTATGAAAAAGAGAGACAGAGATGATTCTGTTGTTCATCTTAAATTTTATAATCATTGTATAACCCACAAATCTACATGTGTATTAATGTACAGTGGATCTCATCCCTAATACAACTCGACATAAAAAAATAATAAGATTACGTAACTCAGCTGTGTCCGATCTTTTCCATCTTTAATGTCATACAGCTAGCAACATCAATTAGTTTTTTGGTAATAAAAATGAGTCTGCATGAACTGTCACCCCTCCAGCTATTTTCAACATCTTTTACCCTATCCGGGGCCGCAGGGGGTCTGTAGTGTATCCCAGACAGCTTAGGGCATGAGGTGGGGTACACCCTGGGTGGGATGCCAACTCATCACAAAGCACACAAGCACATACTCAGTCATACACTACGAGGAATTTGGGGACCCTGATCAACCCAATCTTCATGTCTTTGGACAGTGGGAGGAAACCAAAGTACCCAGTAGAAACCCACCAAGCACAGGGAGAACATGCAAACTCCATTTTTTATTTGTATGGTCCTTTTAACAATGGTCCTTGTCGCAAAGCAGCTTCACAGAATCAAAAGAAAATTATTGAAATGAGAACAACATGTATGAATCAAAATGATCACATTGTCTCGCAGCCGGAGGTCTAGAGAGAGCTGATTGGCCGAGCTCTCTCGGAGGGGAGGGATGAGCGGTACTTAGTGTTCGGACATTAATCACGGCTCTACAGCCAATCAGGGGCGTCTGTGAGCCCACGCAAGCGGAAGGAGCGGATAGCGCTGTCCTCCGAGTGTGTTACGCCGCCCCCAATGGTATGTGAGTGAGCAGTTCGAAAAGATGCAGACAGCTGGTGTCACACGGTTCAGAGGAAATGCGTAATAGTCTTTGGCCCTCCTTGACTGAGTGGTAGTAGTAGTCTTAATGTGGGAGGCCCCTAGTAATTTGATCCGACTAAAATTAGGGAGAAAATCGGGGGGAAAAAATAATCAGATTGTCCCTGATGACCAAGCCGAGGGCAACGATGGCAAGGAGCATCTTCCAGAGATGGCGAACAACCAGACTCAAGAAATGTGAGGAATTTATCAGTGTATAGATTGCATTCATGTTGACTAGGAATTAAGGTCTACAGCACCTTGGTCTCTGTAACCCAGAACACATTTTGCCACATGGTTTTGAGGGATTTAATGTCAGTAGGCTTTCGTCTCACCACCCTACCCCATACCAGAGCCTGATGAAGGGGGGTGACCATAACATTCCAGCAGCTCTGGTTTTGTTGCTGTAGGATCCTCAGCAGCTTTCCTGATCATGTTTTCTCATGTCCTTTTGTCTGTTCAGGACGTATGTCTTGGCTTTGGTGCAGTGCAACATTTGCTCCACATCTTGATGATGGTCTTTACAGTGTTCCAATGCTCTGGAAATTCTTTTTCTACCCCTCTTTTAATTGATTCTTCATTTATCTTAGCATCTGTAGGTTCAGCCATTATACAGCACCAACTGGTGCAGACACGGTAAAGGAACTTGCTCAAGAGACCAACAATTGCAGTGTGGTGGAGCTGAAGCTTTTACTCCTGATCAATTACATAAAGCCTTCCAGTGGTCAAACAATACAATAAAGTGGTGATATGTCCAGAGATTATTTGCATATTTCAGGTTTTTGCACTATTGGTGTTGTGGAGCTCACTAAGAGCAGGAGGTTCAATTGAGGCCACCACATGCCTCAATTGAACTAAGCAGTATAAATAATGGATGGATGGATGGATGGAGAGATGGAAAACAGCTTGGTAACATCACCAAACACATTTACGATGGAGTCCTATACTGTACCATACGGTTCCATACTGTTTACTAGATTTCCATAATCATAGAACTCTCAGGCCAAGTTTGTCCGACGAGGCGTTGGCAAGTATCAGCTCTACAGTGCGATGAGAGATGAAGTTGAAGGGCAGATAACAATTACTTGTTTTCACCTATTTGTCATTACTGGCCTTATTATTATTATATTATATAATAATTATTATAATCATTATTTGACATGTGGACACTGGAAACCTCAGTCATAACACACACTGGGACACAAAATGCACTTGAAGTAAACAAATGGTAGAATTTTTATGGATAGTGGATATAACTTATGTTTTAAAAATGTTAAAAGCATTTATTTGTTATTAAAAAAAATGAAAAATGTAGATCTATTTGTTTACAGATATTCAGAAATAAAATCAAAAGTTAAAATAGTTTTTATTTTCATCTTCGCAAAGAAATTAGGCTTCAAATAAATGTTAAACAAGACAAAACAAATTAATTCTAGCTGATCAGTAAAATAGGAATCACCTGGCACAGGTGTACAGTACAGAGACCAAGAGATCCATGATGTAATGCATTATAAGGAAGAGGCATGATCAGGTAAAATTAATTATGAATAAGCAATACAGCCCAGACGAATATGAAATAAAAATACAATAGAAATCCTGCATATGTTTGTAATTCACTTCTGACCAAAAGTAAACATTCCCTGGTGTAATTACTGCATTTTCACCGTAGAGTTAAATTACTACGATAAAAACAGAGCAGAATACCGCGCCTAATACGACACCGTACACTCGAACCGGCATAGGAAATGAAATGAGTGTGGAATGATATATTCGCTGGTAATTTATTTGTGGCTGTTGGAGCGAGAGATGTTTCGGATAAAGCAGAGCATAATTAATTCCAGGAACAGGTTTAATTAGGCCGCTGAACAATTCAAGGATGATTTGCTTTTCCTTCCAACCTGAAATGTAATGTGTTACTTTAGCAATAAAGAGGACAAATTGTTAATTAATACACAGCCAAAGAATATGCCTCACATCTAATTTCTGCACATTAATTAAAGAAAAAAACTGTTTCTTTTTTAATGAAGGAATAATTTTTCCTGGAAATTGTATTAACCACATTATAACAGACCAGCCTTACGGGGACGTGTGTATATATTTACATCTATATATTCTGGAGTTCTCCTGCTTAATGAGCAGACAAAGGGGACGCTGATGGAGCGCTGAAGGGGACACGGAGGGCTAAAGTGGCTATGAGCACACCCAAATCCGTCTCCCTGTCCATCAACGTTACAGACAGAAAGGTCACACACACACTGAACTGGAAGGTTTACACACGCTGACTCAGCGGGGTTTTTAACACACACCGGGTAAATATCAAAGACGTGTGAAAGAAGTGTGAAAGAGCTGAGGATGAAATCGAAACACAATCAAAGGCATTCCTACACACACACACACAAGCTAAGCTGTGTGCTGTGATATCCAATCAAATTAGCTGTTTCCGTTCAAATGTCCAGTCAGAACAGCTCCTCTTATTCCCTTTAATACCCAAGTGTCCAATCAGATCACTTTCTCACTCATTCCCGACACAAATGCACATACGCTCTCACTTTCACACGACGGCATTTTGGGAATCAGAAACCCACCAAGCACAGGGAGAACATGCAAACTCCACACACACTGACCCTGAGGTGAAAATCGAACCCTCGACCCTGGAGGTGCAAAGGTTTTTCGGTCTAGTTTTTGCCTGTTGATATTTATGTTTGCTGACTTTCACACCAGAAGTCTACATAAACACTTAACAATAAACAATAAATTAACAATAACAACATGTTTAATGCCAAGTCTTAAGATAGGACAATCTGGTTTCGGACCGATGTGTTTCAGACAAGCTGTTGGCAATTAGTAAAGAAAAAAGCAAATGCATTGGTATTTGGGATGCCATATCTGATGATTTTACTTCAAAAGATTTCGTTTGTAACCACAAGCTGGTTCACATTTAACAAAGTTCCAGATGTTCATGTTCAAAACGATAGCTGAGACAGTCACGACAATAGGGTGCAGAAGTTTCTGATGGTGTATATAAGGTGTGTCTTCAGGTCACAGAAGAACTACAGTATAAAGTCTACCATAAACTTCTCACTCATGAAGATCTTATAAACCTGACGTCTCCTTCCATGAATGTTAAATATGAATGATAATTTGCAGCTGTATTACTGTCCCTGATATCCTCAACACCTTCTGACCAATCAGAGCGCAGTGCTGTTAGATGACAGTAGTGCTCATAGACACGTTACTCAGGAGGTTAAAGACGAAGAAGCAGACAGAGACAGCTACCTGTAACGGTCGGCTCAGTGAGACAGCACATGATGAGGAACGAACAGTAAGCATGGTACTGTAAGTAAAGGCTGTGATTAAAAGGAAGAAAAAAATAGCAGAGGGAGACTTGGTTTAAAATGTTGAGTAAATGTCCATGTTAATAGTCATATCATTATAATGAATATATTCATATTTATATATACTTTATAGTAACAGATGAAAGAGCTGCTCTGAAAGTTATTTATAATAAGCTCAAGGCTTTAGACAGACTTATAACACTTGTGTAAATTATAGTACACAATTATTAGAAAGGAATCGATTCAAAGTATTAGTACAATTGATATGATGATTGTCAAATACTTATAATTTAAAAATAGCTTTGTTTTAGAGGAATCTGGATACTTGTTAAACAGTCTTTTTAACTCAGCTACTTTCATAAAATGTAATGGATATCAATTAGAACAAATTTAAATTTCACATATTAAAGTGATTGATGTTGCAGATTCTGAGCCCAGGTTCAGTCTTGACCTCTGAAGCTTCCCTGCTGAGGATAAAGCAGCGGAGTTTGTTGCAGTAAACCCCAGACAGACAGACTATGAAGGCGTTTAGCGGGAGGCGAGTGATTAATCCCTGAAGTCGCGCGGTCTCCTGTGAGCTCATATTTCAGGGAGACTGATGGGCTGTTCTCAGACACCTGTGAGCTGCCAGCGCTCGCTCATGTCTTCCACTTTAGCCATCAGTGAGAGCAGAGCAACAGTGCAGTCAATTACACGCCGAGTCCTGCACACAATCACCTCCATATGCTTCTGCTCTCGCCTTTAATGATGCTGCTGACGGGATCGCGGCCATCGTCCTGGTGATGAGCTGAGCTGAGGCTCAAAGCGCACACTTGATATGCAGAGTGTTTAGAGACTGAACATAGAGAAAGACTAATTACAGGAATAATTGAAATCAGGAGTGCTTGTTTTTTTGATGAGAATCAATAACATAAATATCTATCTATCTATCTATCTATCTATCTATCTATCTATCTATCTATCTATCTATCTATCCAAAGAACAGAAATGCCCTTTATCGTAACATATTTTAACTCATAAAAAAAATTGACTCTAGTAAAATGTACAGTCATGTGTAAAAGTTAGTGTCCCCTCTTTTAATTCTACAGTATGTGCCTTTGATCATAGCAGGTCTTAGTGTTAGTGTTAATTAAAAGTCTACTACACCTACACATACAATGCATTTATTTCCTTGTTGTTGGATGTGTTTTCTAATATTGGACTTTTATTTGGATGTGAGTACTTAAGGCGAAATTTCATATTGTGAAATAATGTAAATGCAAGTAATCCGTTCCAGCCACCCAAAAATATTACCAATATTAACAGTTTTCAACACTACAATCATATTTATGCATATAAATGTAACAAAGTCGGACTGACAAAGGATGGTAAGTTTCACCACGTAGAGCAATGTTTATTGACACAGAGGTTAGGTTAGGCTAGAGACAGGTTAGATACTAAGCACGGTGGTGAAAATAGGCAGGATATCACTATGGAAGAGTGAGCGTGAGAGGTTCTTTCCTTTGGACAGAGGTGAAGGATAGGCGTCGATGAAGGAGATACTGGAAACCCTGAAGACTCGGCGAGGGAGATGCACGCCCGCACGGAGCCAGGAGCGAGGGGAACAGACAGGAGAACACCGAGGGTACTTCTGAGGAGATCAAAAGGAACAGGTAAGTTATTGCGATAGGAATTTCAATGCTTACGCTTCTTAGGAATTCGGTCCACTTGCGTTCGTACGAGCCTGAACACTGGAGGCTGTGAGGTGCGCGCTTTATAACTGTTTGGCTTGATTTGGATCAGGTGGCGGCAGTTAGTATTCCGGAGATGAGGGGCGTGGTAGTTGATTCGTTTCAGAGCCTGGCCCAACTGTGACATTACCCCCTCCTCCACGACCCGCTCCTGAGGGTCGTCCTCTCTGTCGTGGTGGTGGTCTGCCTCTTCCTCTTGGTGCTGGGAGGTCTGGATGGTTGTGATGGAACTCTTCTAGTAGAGTGGGGTCCAGGATGTCATCTCTAGGTACCCATGATCTCTCCTCTGGACCATAACCTTCCCAGTCTACAAGGTACTCCAGGCGACCACCACAGCGGAGAGAATTCAGAATGTCCTGTACTTGATAGATGGTCCCCTCTTCCACCATTATCGGAGGAGGAGGCGTTTCCTCTTCTGGGCCAGGCTCTGTGGATGAGAATACAGGGTCTTGGTATTTCTTCAGCAGAGACACATGAAAAGTAGGATGGATTCGGTATTGAGGCGGTAATTGTAACTTGTATGTGACTTTCACTGCTCCAGGACAGTGAAAGGGCCGACATACCTGCGGTTGAGTTTCTTGCATGACTGACGCAGACGGATGTCTCGAGTCGAGAGCCATACCTTATCTCTAGGTTGGAATACCGGCGCAATGGATCGACATCTGTCTGCGTTGTCCTTATGTCTCCATACCGCTCGTTGCAGATGATGGTGAGCTTCCTCCCAGGCCCTCTCGCTCTCCCTGAACCAGCTGTCGACTGCCGGGAGGTCAGATGGTTCCCCACTCCGGGGAAACAACGGGGGTTGGTAACCTAGGACACACTGAAAAGGGGTTAGACCTGTAGTCGGTTGTCGAAGGGAGTTTTGGGCATATTCTGCCCAACCAAGGAACTGGTTCCACGAGTTTTGGTGGTCATTGCAGAAGGTTCTAAGAAAGCGGCTGATCTCTTGGATCTTTCGTTCAGTTTGTCCATTTGTCTGTGGATGATACCCGTAGGATAAACTCACGGTTACCCCTAGGAGTCGGAAGAAGCTTTGCCATACCCGTGATATGAATTGGGGGCCTCGATCGGAGATGATATCCTAAGGGATATCGGTCCTTGGAAAATCGGTCCATGATGACAAGGATGCAGGTGTAGCCATCAGAACGGGGTAAATCAGAAATAAAATCTCCCCCAAGTGTGACCATGGGCGGTGTGGAATGGGCAGAGGCATGAGCTTCCCCGCAGGTAAATGTCGAGGATTTTTTGACCTGGCGCACTCAGAACATCCCATGACATACCTCCTCACATCCCTCGCCGTATCAGGCCACCAGAAACGCTCTTGTAGGAGAGAGAGGGTATGTTCGATTCCGGGGTGTCCTGTGCCTAGAGAGGAATGGATGGAATGAATGAGTGGGTTGCGATCTTGGTTAACAAAGAGTTTTTCTGGAAGGATTGGAACCTGCTCTTCATAGGGAAGACCTTTTGAGTGTAGTCGAGAGAGAGCGTCTGCTCTTGTGTTCTTCACCTCAGGTCAATAGGAGATCTTAAAATTGAATCGGGAGAAGAACATTTCCCACCGTGCTTGTCTTGGGTTTAGCCTTTTTGCCTCCTTTAGATACTGCAAGTTTTTGTGATCAGTTAGGACAAGGAATTCGTGGGTAGCTCCCTCTAACCAATGTCTCCACTCATCCATGGCCATTTTAATTGCGAGCAGTTCTCTATCTCCAATGTCATAATTCCTTTCCGTTGGTGTAAATTTTCTGAAGAAGAAGGCGCATGGATGGAGTTTCCTTTGCTTCCTTTGTTGCTGGGATAGGATGGCTCCCACTCCGTTGGTCGAGTCGTCCACTTCCACTACGAATGGTAGTTCGGGGTTTGGATGTACAAGGATGGGTGCTGAAATGAAGGCCTGCTTCAAATGCTGAAAGGCGATTGTGGCTTCCGGAGTCCATTTTAGGGCTCGGGGCTTCCCTCAGAGTAGTGAGGTTAACGGACTGGCTGTGATGCTGCAGTTGACTATGATTCGCCGGTAAAACTTGGCGAAGCCCAGGAAACATTGGAGTTCTTTGACATCCGTTGGTTGTGGCCAGGTGGTAATGGCGGACACCATTTCTTTGTCCATTTTCACCCCGTTTTGGTCAATGACATAGCCCAGGAAGTGGGTTGATGACTGGTGGAACATGCATTTTTCGGCTTTGAGAAACAATTGAAAGTCTCGGAGTCGTTGGAGTACCTTCGTGACATGTAGATGATGTTCGACCTCGGATTTGGAAAATATGAGTATGTCGTCAATGTAGACGATCACGAACTGATTGAGGAAATCTCGGAGTATCTCGTGCATAAAGTTTTGGAAGACGGCTGGGGCGTTGACAAGGCCATAGGGCATCACCAGGTACTCGTAGTTCCCTGTGGGTGTTATAAAGGCCGTCTTCCATTCATCCCCCTTACGAACATGGATCAGGTTGTACGCACTGTGAAGATCAAGTTTCGTAAATAACTTGGCTTCCCTGAGACACTCCAAGGCTGCGGGAACCAGGGGTAGTGGATAATGGAATTTGACTGTGGCTTTGTTTAGGGTGCGAAAAATCTACGAATGGCCAAAGTCCGCCCTCTCTTTTTGCCACAAAGAAGAAACTTGATGCCGCCGGGGAATTTGAAAACCTTTGAAACCTTGTTGGAGGGCCTCTGAGATGTATTCCTCCATGGCTTTTCTTTCTGGTATGGAGAGTGGATAGATTCGTCCTCATGGAAGGGGCTCACCAGGAATGAGGTCTATGGCGCCTCCCCCATGGTCCAAGAAAAAATGGGGTTATGTTTTATTAACCAGGGGCGTCCTAAGACCACTTCTGCTGTGGAGTCCTCCAGAACCAGAAGGTGGATCTCCTGCTGATGCAAGAGGCCCACTCGGAGGGTAATGGGACCAGCTGATAACCTTACAGATTTTCTGGAAAGAGGTTTACCAGTTATTGACTGGACCTGGAAGGTTCGTTCCGTCGGGGTGGTCTTGAGCCTGAGGTACCGACATAGGTCTCCGGAGATGAAATTCCCGGGTGACCCAGAGTCGAGGAGTGCCGCCACTGAAATAGAAACATCGGAGGCGGTAAGACTGACAGGTGTGGTGAGGGGTTGTGTATGTTCAATATGAGAGGACCAAACACTCACCATGGGATGCGGAGGTCGAGTGGGGCACTCCTGTCTGAGGTGCCCCGCGGTCCCACAGTACAGGCAGAGATTCTGGGTCAGCCTTCTCTGTCGTTCTGTGGTGGAGATTCGGCTCCTGTCCAGTTGCATGGGTTCTGGTGTCGACCCAGTGTTCCCAGACATAACTGGTGGAGGAGTTTAGTGGGGTTGTGGAGGTTGGGTTGGCATGAGGCGAGACATGCAGAGCAGCGGATAGACAGTTGGATGAACTGTTCCAATCCCAGAGAGTCGTCATGGGTGGCGAGCATCCTTCGTAGATGGTGGTCGAGCCCTTGACGATATGTGGTGACCAGGGCTTGCTCATTCCATCCACAGCTGGATGCCAATGTGCGAAAACGGAGAGCATATTCTTGTACCGATTGGTCACATTGTCTGAGGTGATAAAGCTGCTCTCCTGCCGACCCTTCACTGTCCGTCCGTTCAAAGACCTCCCGGAAATGTTCGACAAAGCGATCATAAGAGGTGGTTAGTGGTCCTCCGTGTGACCAAATGGATTCAGCCCACTGCAGCGCGGGTCCAGACAATAGGGAAATGATATAAGCGATCTTTACCTGATCAGTAGGATAATTGGAAGGTTGCATTGTGAATGTGAGTGACCATTGGAGTAAAAATCACTTGCAATTCCCCTCCGCGCCAGAGAAGGGCGCTGGTCGCGCCATGGGGCTGGGTGTCGATGGTGCCGAAGCAGAGTTGGAGGTATCGGTGGATGTTCCCGGTAATGGTGGCGTTGTCACTACCCGGCGTAACTGCTCCACCAGCGCGTGGATGAGATCGGATTCGCTCATCCTGTTCGTTGTTCATGGTCCGGGCTTCTGTAACAAAGTCGGACTGCCAAAGGATGGTAAGTTTCACCACGTAGATCAACGTTTATTGACACAGAGGGCAGACAGTTTAGATACTAACCACGGTGGTGAAAATAGGCAGGATATCACTATGGAAGAGTGAGCGTGAGAGATTGTTTCTTTCCTTTGGACGGAGGTGAAGGATAGGCGTCGATGAAGGAGATACGGGAAACCCTGAAGACTCAGGGTGAGGGAGAAGCGCGCCCGCATGGAGCCAGGAGTGAGGGGAACAGACAGGAGAACATCCAGGGTACTTCTGAGGAGATCAAAAGGAACAGGTAAGTTATTGCGATAGGAATTTCAATGCTTACGCTTCTTAGGAATTCGGTCCACTTGCATTTGTATGAGCCCGGACACTGGAGGCTGTGAGGTGCGCGCTTTTTAACTGTTTGGCTTGATTTGGATCAGGTAGCGGCAGTTAGTATTCCAGAGATGAGGGGCATGGTAGTTGATTCGTTTCGGAGCCTGGCCCAACTGTGACAATAAAACCAACCAAAACATTTAGAAAAGACAATGAAGTAAAATATGAAATAAATAGCCATTAAACCTCACTAAACCTTAATTTACAATTCCTTTCTTTTCACCGGCTGCTCCCTTTTTTTCCTGCTATGGACATGAACAATTTGCGAATGGCTCCCGGATGTACAGTACAGTATACGCAAATTAACCACTGTCTGGTTCGGCTCGGTTCGGTCACTCGTATGTGAAAATGCTTCGTGAAAGAAGTGTGTAGGTGTTTACGGATACACTAAGGCCAGGTTATTAGGGTAGATGATGTAGATATCATTAGCGGAGATATACAGTAATTATCTAATCAGCTCCTGTCCCTGCTGTCCTCATACAGTAGATCTCTGACAAACAAAACGTTTAACAAAATAACGTATTAAATAAGAGGCGACTGACTGCAGTTCTGAGAAAATTTGTGCCATTTTGTAATCATGGCATTGGCAGTGCATGTGTGTGTGTGTGTGTAGCAGCACACCGCAGTCTAGGTGCTAATCCAGGCTTCGTTTGTTTGACTCTCAAACAAACGGCTTTAATTGAGGTTTTTGAAAACACTGCATTTGGAAAGCCCTGAGCTAAACCCGGTGAGGATATCAGAGGCTTCAGGAATAAAATCTGCTTTTCAATTGCTTTTGAGGTGGATAGAGAGAGTGTGTGGTGGAGGTGCGGGTGGAGGTGGAGGTGCGGTGGGTGGGTTCCTGTGTATTCCTGTGTGATTTTGACCCGAACAGTATAATATGGAGATTTGTGAGATTTTGAGTGAATCACATCATTTGACTCGTCAACTCAATCAGTGAAAATCATAAAGTTTGGTCACTAAAACTGAACGATTGACTTGATCAGTTGATTTCTGGACAGACAGATGAGCGAGTTTTTGTCAGGAGGCAAATATTCTCACCTACTGAACGCTGTGAAACACAGGTGCTCAGATGATTGTTGTGCCTTTTTTGTGCTGTTGTTGTCGCTGCATGCTGATAATTAATTACCAGACTGACCAGTTGCAATCAGACAAACTCGTGTCTTGCTGTGCAAAGCCATTAACATGAGGTGAAGCTTTTTAGAGAACACAAACAGCAGCGCGGTCGTCTCCGCAGGAACCGGACCCTCCCACTAGCTCCGCTGTAATCATCAGGAGAAATTTATCTCCTTATGCACGTGTTATATTCAATTCTGTTCATTCTTCAGAGGAACAAACCGAACCATAGTTACTCGTCTGTTTTTCCTCCGTTCTGTAGTGCAAATAGAAATACGGAGCAGCTCCGTTCCCCTGAAGTGCCTCTCAAATTAGATACAGCATCTCCTGGGCTGTCACATAGCATCATTTCTGCTTCCTCACACACACACACACACACACACACACACACACACACACACACACACACACACACACACACACTTTGTTCTGAGCTCCATAACACTCTACTCACTGAACGCCAGGTGTGTGTGTGTGTGTGTGTGTGTGTGTGTGTGTGTGTGTGTGTATGTGTGTGTGTATACAAAGCCAATGACTAAACATAAAAGAAGATTTTACCTTCGTTATAAAGGCAGTACATGCAGCAGAACACAGCCAGGGGAGCCAATATTTAAAGAAAAGACAAAGGGTAAACGTGTCGGTTTTAAAAGTGAAGCATATGTAGCGAAATAGTTTATATTTCATTGTATAATTTTTACTAAGTAACCAATTTAATATACAAATGTTAATATTAGATGACATATGAGATGACACAAAGATGCTCAAGATTATAGGTTTCTTAAAATTCTTTTTCCTTAGACATTTACTCCTTGTGTCTATTTCCTGTCTTTGCACACGCAGCTTTGTTTAGTCTATTCGGATAGGTTTTTAATGTATATTCAGATTTAAATAACAGGTGGGCGTGGCATAAGTTTTGTACAGAAATACAGGATGTTTGAAACGTCGCTTTCTTTAGAGCCTGATAAGGTGATAGTTGGCGGTATGATGGCTTGTGGTTAGCACTGTCACCTTGCACCTCCAGGGTTCGTGGGCACCTCAGGGTTCAATCCAGAGCGACTTACATTTCTATTTCATTATACACTTGAGCAGTTGAGGGTTAAGGGCCTGGCTCAAGGGAAGGGGTCAACAGGGACAACTTGGCAGTCATGGAATTTGAACCTGGGACCCTCCAAACCGTAGTCCAGTGCCTTAACCACAGCCCCGTTGGGCTCGTTGGACCCTACTTGGGCTACAGAACTTCCTAGATGGATGGATGGAAAGTGATAGTTCTTGTTATGTCCCTTGTGTTTTGGTTCCTACAGTATGACTTTCAGGTCCTGGGATTGGACATCACACCTGTCAATCTTTGTTTCCAGTGCGACAGCGATTCCCCTGGGAACCAATAAGGTTGCCCTAGCCGAGTATAAGAGCCCAGAAGTGATGCAGCGGCGTGGCTTCTTTCTTTCATTCATATATATTGTTACGGCGACACTATATACTTCCGGTGTTTCGAATATTGTGGCGGTAATTTGTGATTGGTGTGTTTTATGCTAAGCTCTGTGTGTGTGTGTGTTTTCGTCTGACTGCGCTCGGTACGAGTTCTTGGACGTTTCTCCAAGTCGCTGTGTCGAGTCCAGGTTAGTATGCCCTAGCATGTACATAAGCAGCGCGTAGAGTAAGACTTATTAGACATACAGTACTAGCGAGAGCTAGAGCGAGAGCTAATTGTTGTACTTATGTTTTGGGTAGTACACTGGGTATGTTCAGTGTAGTTAGCGCACCTCCCACGCCCTGATTTTGTTTTCGTTTTGGTTATTAGGTTAGATGACTGCCATGGATAAGTTAGAAGGTGTTTTGTTTTATTTATTTATTTATTTATTTGATTTTAGCTCCGCTTGTGCCTCTCACCGTCGAATGCGTTACTTAATCTTTTGTATATATTTTTTGTAAATATTATTTCTTTTTCTGGTTGTGCTACTGGTTTCCACTGGTGCTTTAATTACTAAAGTTTGCTGAAACTCGAGTTTGTCTCATTCTTGTACACAAGTGACTCTTCTAGTAGTAATCAGTGACGGTCTTCAATATATTAACGTTCCTTTTTTTTATTCTTCTTATGTCAGCTTTCTATCTCCCTTAGACATCAAGAGCGAACGTAACAACTGCACAGGAAACTGAAACAGTTCTCATGTCACATTTTTAATAAAAATATTCAAACATATTTATTTATTTATTTACACAAATGTAATTATTTTGCTTCCATAGAGTCAGAATTTCTTGTATATTAAAGGAGTCTTGAGGAATACAGTAGTTCTTCAGGCTTCTTGAAGAACTTTTTTGGGGAAATTGTTCATTTTTGGAGTTACTGTCGCCTTTCACCTCTCCGGGTGCCCCGGTTTCCTCTCGCAGTCCAAATATGCAGGTTAGACTAATTGGCATTCACAATTTGCCCATAGGGTGTGTATGAGTGTGTATATGTGTGTGTACCCTGCGATGGATTGGCACCCTGTCCAGGTTGTACCCCGCCTCGTGCCCTAAGTTTCCTAGGATAGGCTCCAGGTCCCTGCGACCCTGAATACAGGATAAAGTGGTATAGAAGATGAGGCGAGATGAGATGAGATGAGATGAGATAATTCTTTTTTGGCAAGTTTTTTATTACACGTTTCCAGTCCAGTCCCTGTATCAGAGTAAGAGGTTCAGAGGAATGTTTTTTTTTTTATTAACCCACACAGTGACCTATGAATCATTCAATCATAAAAAAACACCTAACTTGATGCATGACCCAGTGAGAAACAGGTGCAGATGATGTACAGATGATCAGGCTGGTGATTAGTTTACTGCTGATGCTGAATGCTGATGGGTTGGAAAAGACGAGAGGGGAAATGAGGTCGCTGCTGAGGCTGATACATAAACAACCTGTTTTTAAATTGTATCTTTAGCGTAAAACACTAAACATTTGGTCCTATACATTTAACTTAATCTACAGTTAAAAATCTTGACATCTTCTATTTCCTTGTTTTATTTTTTTGGTGATTTTATGTTTTACATTTTACAATACTGGAGAAATACAAAAATAAGAAATAACAAATGTAATTAGGTATTAAAGTAATATTAACAACAATCAGTTGTTATTTGTTATTCTGCATTGTTTTACAATGTAGAAAGAAATAAACATCAGGAACGACCATGGAGTTAGAATAAGGGTGTCCAAACTCTTATTTAATTACATTTAATATGGGGGGGGGGTCAAGACTTTTGCACAGTACTGTACAACAACTTTAAACTGCTAATAGATGTTCTAAACATTACAGAGCAACACACACACACACACACACACACACACGTTCATGTCCTTATGTTTACACTCTCAGCGTGTTTAAGAGATTAGTTCTGCGCTTCGTGCTGTAGAGGATCTTGACTGTGTTTTACCTGATCACACTGTGTTAAATGCACTGAAAGTGTGACTTGTTCGTATGAAATGAACCGGATGAAGATAATTTTTTTCCGCACATGAATTCACCAGTGATGTGTGTGTGTGTGTGTGTGTGTGTGCATGTAGTTGCCATGACAACAATGCTTTTAATGAAGAGATGGCAAGATTCAAAAATGGAAAGACTCCTGTAGGAAGATTGGCCACGTGTGGTTTCATTGTGTGTGTGTGTGTGTGTGTGTGTGTGTGTGTGTGTGTGTGTAATATAAAGTTATTGTATAATACTAGTCTATAATATACTATATGTGTCTTGTAAAAAGAAATACAGAGCTCAATTTCATTGGATTTCTTTGCAACACTAAACCTTGAAATAAATCAAATTGAAGTCATTTTAAAATAATCCTGAAGTCCTAGCCTCTAGGTTGTTTGTCATGTAATTTATACAGTATGATACTGCTGACTTTTTCTAATAAAAAAGACAAAAAAATGATAGAAACCCTGTATTAAAGCCCAATTACAGCATTTTGTTCACGCAGAATGCTAAAACAGGGAATTTTTCTGCATCAAAGAATCGATTATTTTTTCCCCAGTGCTAATCTATAATGGATGTATTAGGCTTTTAAGATAAGGTCATGCAAGACAAGTTCAATAAATGTTTCATCTAAACAGCCCGAGCTTTCCTCCTCCAAGCTGGCTAATGAATTGTTCAGCAGTATGAGTCAGAGGAAGACAAATATTTGAGACTTTCTCATTTTTGTTCTCCCTTTGTTTGACTTTTTGTTTCAGTTTGTCTTTGCAAAGCAGCTTTGGAACAATTCAGCACCGTACAAAGCATGCGTTATATCACTGTATATCATGAAGAAAATAACATACAGTAGTTATTCTGAAGGACATTATTTGCAGCATGGGGATGGTGAATTCTGGATTCAGAAGGTATTGATTAATGTTCTATAACAGCAGAGCGGTGAGAATAGCGCAGGATTATATTAATGCATTCATTCTGATACGTTATTGTTTCTATAACAGCAGCTCATTCATAGGGAGGTTTGTTCAACACGGATTATAAGACATAAGTAATTAACGTTATAAACACAGATTCTGAAGGCTGACCAGTTTAGGATCCATATAAACACTTGATCCATATAAACACTACTTTAAAACAAAGAATGCAGGAAAGATAAGATTGTAGAGGCTGAGATCTGTTTTTCAGTTAAGATGACAAGTCAAGCCTTAGTGGAGATGTCGAGCTAACCTGCTGAGGAACGCCAAGTCCTAAAGACACTAAAGAATAAAACCTGTCATTTCAGTCCAGAAAATGGAGTCACCATGTCAAAGCCATGCAGCATCGAACCTGCAGCATTACCTTCAGCCTTATCTTTTCTTCAAACTCTTGTAAGAAAATCCAAGAACAAGAGCTCTCAACATGTCAGAGTCACACCGCTCAGAGTAACTCTCCAGCTGATTACACTGCTGCAGCACTTCTACTGGGGTTTAATAACACTGTCTGGAGATCCCATGTGCATGAGATGTTTAAACTCCACCATGATGGAAAACACAAACACATCACTGATCATGCAATGATTTTGTTTAAACCATTCCATCAGTAGTAGTGTTGGAGGGAAACACTCTCCTGGATGGTATAAAGGGGATCAACATGCTGGGACAAATCGGTATGAGGGTCCTATTTAATTACTGAAAATCTTAAGTTCCCTAGCAAGGCTACACTCGATGCTGCGTGAAAACGCTATGGGAACCAGTTTGTCGCGTTGCCGGTCGTTGAAGCATGCTGTGAAAACACGCCAAAGTTTTTGGCTATATATAACCTCGACAGGTGACGTCATCTGATTAGATGTAGGTGGAGGTTATAAAAACAGGTGAGCCGGCAACGACCTCAGATCATTTGTCTTCAGCCTTGTTGTGAAGCGTGCTTGTGATAAACCAGCAAAATAGGAAGGTGTTTAACTCACCGATTTGACGAGTTTAAATCCCTCCGTGTGTGATAATCCATATCGGAGTGCGATCTCTACACTGCTTCGACTAGTGCTGCGCGCGCCGCGCATTCCGTGAGAAGCTGCGAGCCGCCGCGCGTTCCTGGCTTAAAACTCGTGCATCTGACAGAGCTGCGGCAGACGGAGGTAAGAAAACTCCTTTCTTCCGCGCTGTCATCACGAGGATTCCTCTC
The DNA here is from genome assembly GCA_030522415.1 of Channallabes apus. Lineage (NCBI taxonomy): Eukaryota > Metazoa > Chordata > Actinopteri > Siluriformes > Clariidae > Channallabes > Channallabes apus. The sequence goes on from CM060104.1 coordinate 26,796,351, forward strand.
TTTTTTACCGGAGATGAAAATAGCCTTAAGCACTAAAACAAGCAGTAGACGGCAGCTTCTGTCGGGTGGCCGGGGGGCGGAGCCTCAATGACGCGCTCTCTCCCCCCCCACCCCCTCTCAGCTCTCTTCATATGAGTTAACCCTTTCATGGAGTAGGCTGTATTCATGCTGTGTTTTTCATGCCATCGACTTATTTGTTTATTTAAATATAGTCGATATGGAAACGCGGCATTGTATGGTGACGCCCAGATAGCAGAGACGCTTCACAGGCTATCTCTCTCCTGGGACATCATCCTCCCTGGTAAGCTTATACTTCCTTTCTAGCTGTGTAGACTTTTATCTGCCCTAGAGGGAAAAGCTTTCAGGCAGTGGGTCAGCTTGGTGCTGCACTGCACACAGGAGGTCAGACTGATTTAAAAAATATATATATATATATATACATATGCGTGTATAAAATAAATGGGGGTGGCCCCCCCAATAGGGAAAGGCACCCAGAATTCCTTTTTAACGAATATGTGTTCTCCCTGGCACCCCCAGGAGGTCGGTGTTTTGCTCCGCCACCACTGGTGTTCGGGCAACACCAGTCTCCAATAGGCTGTTAGTTCTTCGGTTTTTCCTGCCATGCTTCAGGATGCCGAACATCTAACATCCCCCCCCCGTTTAACCAAGCTGCCGAAACTTTTGCCCTTTTAGGAGAAACTGGCAGCGTGGAAGCTACTGCCAAGTATATCTCCTTGGGTACTAAGCACTGGAGAGAGGAACTACAGGATTCAGTTCTCACTTCACCTTCTGTGTTTTCAATGGCGTGGCCTCCACTTCCATGAAACCAGAAAGTGCGCATCTGCTGACAGGCTGCCGGGGAAGGGGGCCATGGAACATGTTCCCCCACCAGACAGTGAGTCAGGCTACTACAGTCGGTATTCTTGGTTCCCAAGAGGAACGGGGGCTGCGTCCAATATTTCAGATTCTGCGGGCTCTCCCGCTACCTGAAAATCAATGAATACAGTTCAGTTCTTGACTGTAAAGGTGATTGCTCTCAACCCTACCAAGCGATTGTTTCTGACAATCGATTTAAGGACGCTTACTTTCATACAGAAACATTGCCACAACACAGGGAGATCCTGAGGTTCGCTTTCGGGGGCGAAGCTTACCAGTATCGGGTCCTTCCATTGGTCTAGCTCACCCGCACACACACAAAATGCACGGATTTAGCCCTGGCTCTTACGGGAGTCCCAGGGCATCCGGTGGCTAGTGCTTCGACATCAGCATGTCGTCCTAGCTCATCTCTGTCCTCAGGACTGGGACCCAACGCCACGAAACGTGCTCTTTCCTGTGCAGAGGACAACACATTGGGTGCTATATGGGATTCCGTCGTAAGCGGGCACAGCTGTCTCCCGCTCGTATCGAACCCATTCTCAACACCCTCAAGGAGAACAAGCTAGACCAGAAAGTGACCATCACTTTCAGACATCCTAGCTCTCATGGCAGCTGTATCCACGGTGACACCTTTGGACCTTCTGCACATGAGAGCATTCTAAGTTGTGGCTAAGAACCAGGGGATATCACTAGGGCCAATCCCCAATATGGGTTACGCGCCAGGTGCTTCGTACCCTTTCTACGTGGTTCAGACCCCGGTCTCTACTCTGGGTCCCACTCTAAGTTCATCTTGTCGTCGCTGAGGCTAACGACAGATGCTTCCCTCATAGGCTGGGGTGCGGTCTCTGATGACTGTCCAGCCCAAGGGAGCTGGAGAGGCTATCTTCTCGCATGGCACAGCAATTGCCTCGAAATGATGGCTCTATTTCTGGCCCTAAAGCACTTCCTCCAGCAGTTGAGAGGCTGCCATGTCCTAGTGCGGGGGACAACACTATGGCAGTCTCATATATTATCGCCAGGGCGGACTGTGCTCGCGCCGCTAACAGCTAGCGCACCAGGTTCCTGTCCCTCAGAGCGATTTACATTCCAGCATGGATGCGGGAGCAGTAGTACTGTCCAGTCTATCTCTGACACACGGGGAATGGTAACCCCACTCCGAAGTAGTCAGGGAGAGATGTTCATGTAGCAAGGCGGACCTCTTGCCTTCTAAGATATGCTTCGCCTTTTTACTGCTCTTCAGATTTACGTCCACCGCATCAGCTAGTGGCGTAGGTCAGAGCAGCTTCTACATGTTTTGGATGAGAGATGCTATTGCCCTCTCCTATGAGGCGTGTGGGTTCACTTCGCCTCTGGGAATCAGGGCTCTTTCAACCCTGGGGATTGCCTCATCTATTGCATTAGCAAGAGGAATTCCCCTGCAGCAAGTATATGCTAAGCAGGTAAACCCAGTCCACTGCCGAATTGTTTCAGTGCTGGAGTTTCCCTCCTCGGGTCTGTGCCCTAGTACTCTCAGGACGTACGTGACTGCATCCTCTCTCAACTATCTTCAGAAAGCTCCATAAACCCAACAGGCACCCTATTGCTCTTGAAGCCTTCTGTCCTCCGCGCTTACAGCTTCGGAGCAGGAGAGACTTCACTTGTAGCGTCCAGCTTGTGCTCTTCAGATCTACGTCCACCGCATCAGCTAGTGGCGTAGGTCAGAGCAGTTTCTACATGTGCTGGATGAGACATGCTATTGCCCTCTCCTATGAGGCGCGTGGCCTCACTTCGCCTCTAGGAATCAGGGCTCTTTCAGCCAAAGGGATTGCCTCATCTATTGCACTAGCAAGAGGTATTCCCCTGCAGCAAGTGTCTGCTAAGCAGGTAAACCCAGTCCACTGCCGAATTGTTTCAGTGCTGGAGTTTCCGTCCTCGGGCCTATGCCCTAGCACTTTCAGGACGTGCGTAACTGCATCCTCTTTCAACTATCTTCCAAAAGCTAAACTATAAACCCAACAGGCACCCTATTGTTTTTGAAGCCTTCTGTCCTCCGCGCTTACAGCTTCGGAGCAGGAGAGACTTCACTTGCTGTGTCCAGCTTGTGCTCTTCAGATCTACGTCCACCGCATCAGCTAGTGGCGTAGGTCAGAGCAACTTCTTCATGCTCTGGATGAGAGATGCTATTGCCCTCTCCTATGAGGCGCGTGGGCTCACTTCGCCTCTAGGAATCAGGGCTCATTCAACCAGGGGATCGCCTCAGCTATTGGATTAGCAAGAGGTATTCCCCTGCAACAAGTGTGTGCCAAGCAGGTAGACCCAGTCCACTGCCAAAATGTTTCAGTGCTGGAGCTTCTGCAGTAAAAGCTTGTCCTTGGGCTTGTGCCCTAGTACCCTCAGGATTTTCTTAGCTGCATTGTTGAAGCCTTCTGTCCTCCGCCTTTTACAGCTTCGGAGCAGGAGAAACTTCACTTACTATCCAGTATGTGCTTTTCAGATTCACGTCCACCGCATCAGCTAGTGGCGTGAGTCAGAGCGCCACTATACTGGGTGGGAGACGCATATTGCCCTCTCCTATGAGGCGCGTGGGTTCACTTCGCCTCTGGGAAGCAGGGCCCACCCAACCAGGGTATCATCCCAGTCTGACCAGCAGGAGGTATCCCCTGCAGTAATTGTGTGGCGCGAAGGGTTGGTTCCTCCCCGCACACATTTCTTACATTTATAAATCTGGATGTTCATGCTACTCCGGGCTCACTGCCCCCGAGTTAGCTGCCCAGGCATAGCTCTGAGACCTTCTTGGCTTTGTGCGCACACGCTACACAACCTTGGGGTCCAGACACCTGTAGTGCGGCGGCGTTGGTATTCTCGTTCCCATAGCGTTTTCACGCAGCATCGAGTGTAGCCTTGCTAGGGAACGTCTCGGGTTACATTTCTGTAACCCTGTTCCCTGAAAGGCGGGAACGAGATGCTGCGTCGCAATGCCGCACCACCACGTGACCGGACGGCTGTTCAGACAAATTAATCTGAGGTCGTTGCCGGCTCACCTGTTTTTATAACCTCCACCTACATCTAATCAGATGACGTCACCTGTCGAGGTTATATATAGCCAAAAACTTTGGCGTGTTTTCACAGCATGCTTCAACGACCGGCAACGCGACAAACTGGTTCCCATAGCGTTTTCACGCAGCATCTCGTTCCCGCCTTTCAGGGAACAGGGTTACAGAAATGTAACCCGAGACGTTTTGTTTAAAAATCTGAAAAGGTCATCTACATATTGTATTCAACATGTGTTTCTTGTTTTCAACTCTTCAACAAAAAAAGCTGTTAAGGGAAAACTTTTCTTGTTTTACCAGATCAGAATCTACTGAATGCCTCATCCAAATGGTTGAGATGTCATTTTGTGGTGAAAAAAAGCGTACTGTATGTTTCATCCGTTCACTCACTGTATATATAAGGCAACAGCACAAATGTTTTGGGGCGTTGGATCTACAAACCGGATTCCAAAAAAGTTGGGACACTGAACAAATTGTGAATAAAAACTGAATGCAATGATGTGGAGATGGCAAATGTCAATATTTTATTCAGAATAGAACATAGATGAAGCAGCGCGGTGGTGTAGTGGTTAGCACTGTCGCCTTGCACCTCCAGGGTCCAGGGTTCGATTCCCCGGCCAGGCTCGATTCCCGTCTCTGTGTGCATGGAGTTTGCATGTTCTCCCCGTGCTTGGTGGGTTTCCTCCAGGTACTCCTGTTTCCTCCCACAGTCCAAAGATATGCAGGTTAGGCTAATTTGCGTTCCTAAATTGCCCGTAGTGTGTGATTGGGTGTGTGAGTGTGTGTATGTGTGTGTGCCCTGCGATGGCTTGGCACCCTGTCCAGGGTGTACCCCGCCTAGTGCCCGAAGTCTCCTGGGATAGGCTCCAGGTCCCCCGCGACCCTGTATATAAGGATAAAGCGGTACAGAAAATGAATGAATGAATGAGAACATAGATGACAGATCAAAAGTTTAAATCGAGAAAATTTATAATTTTAAAGGAAAAATATGTTGATTCCAAATTTCAAGGTGTCAACAAATCCCAAAAAAGTTGGGACAAGTAGATAAGAGGCTGGAAAAAGTAAATTTGAGCATAACGAAGAGCTGGAAGACCAATTAACAGTAATTAGGTTAATTAGCAACATGATTGGGTATAAAAAGATCTTCTCAGAGTGGCAGTGTCTCTCAGAAGCCAAGATGGGTAGAGGATCACCAATTCCCACAATGTTGTGCAGAAGGATAGTGGAGCAATATCAGAAAGGTGTTACCCAGCGAAAAATTGCAAAGACTTTGCAGTTATCATCATCAACTGTGCATAATATCATCCGAAGATTCAGAGAATCTGGAACAATCTCTGTGCGTAAGGGTCAAGGGCGTAAAACCATACTGGATGCCCGTGATCTCCGGGCCCTTAAATGACACTGCACCACAAACAGGAGGAAATCACAGAATGGGCTCAGGAATACTTCCAGAAACCATCGTCAGTGAACACAATCCACCGTGCCATCCGCCGTTGCCAGCTGAAACTCTACAGTGCAAAGAAGAAGCCATTTCTAAGCAAGATCCACAAGCACAGGCGTTTTCATTGGGCCAGGGATCATTTAAAATGGAGTGTGGCAAAATGGAAGACTGTTCTGTGGTCAGACGAGTCACGATTCGAAGTTCTTGTTGGAAATGTGGGACGCCATGTCATCCGGACCAAAGAGGACAAGGACAAGCCAAGTTGTTATCAACGCTCAGTTCAGAAGCCTGCATCTCTGATGGTATGGGGTTGCATGAGTGCGTGTGGCATGGGCAGCTTGCATGTCTGGAAAGGCACCATCAATGCAGAAAAATATATTCAGGTTCTAGAACAACATATGCTCCCATCCAGACGTCATCTCTTTCAGGGAAGACCCTGCATTTTTCAACAAGATAATGCCAGACCACATTCTGCATCAATCACAACATCATGGCTGCGTAGGAGAAGGATCCGGGTACTGAAATGGCCAGTCTGCAGTCCAGATCTTTCCCCTATAGAGAACATTTGGCGCATCATAAAGAGGAAGGTGCGACAAAGAAGGCCCAAGACGATTGAACAGTTAGAGGCCTGTATTAGACAAGAATGGGAGAGCATTCCTATTTCTAAACTTGAGAAACTGGTCTCCTCGGTCCCCAGACGTCTGTTGAGTGTTGTAAGAAGAAGGGGAGATGCCACACAGTGGTGAAAATGGCCTTGTCCCAACTTTTTTGGGATTTGTTGACACCATGAAATTTGGAATCAACATATTTTTCCTTTAAAATTATACATTTTCTCGGATTAAACTTTTGATCTGTCATCTATGTTCTATTCTGAATAAAATATTGACATTTGCCATCTCCACATCATTGCATTCAGTTTTTATTCACAATTTGTTTAGTGTCCCAACTTTTTTGGAATCCGGTTTGTACTTTATTTTGTATGCTATAAACTAATTAAAAACACAACACCATTTAGTACAGTACACTTTTTCCCTCAACCAATTGGTAGAAATAGCGCGATCAGATTAAGTTCAACCTGTTTTTTATTAAGTTATAACCACTCAAAATGTGCTCTACCAAAAAGTTGAACAGAACATTAAAGGATAACTGAGTCATGAATGATTGTGGAACTGTCTAGATTTGAGTTTGAAGTTATACGATGAGTGCTGTTGAATCTTCCAGAATTTTGACTCTCAGACACTTCACCTTTGGGTCTACCTACAGAATTAACTTTAATATCTCATGTCACTGTGTGTCTCTTTATTCTAATCCCTTGAGGAGCCAAATCCACATGGATGCTGTCCTCAGCCTGAGCTTGAACACACACTGGGGAATGTGAGCAGAGTTACGCATTTTCCAGAATATGGGTCTCTACGCTCATGCGCACCTGAGCCTCCCTACATGTAGTAATGTCTTCACGCAGAAGGAGGAGAAAAAGAGAAAGAAAAAAAATCTAATTTTCAGCAACATGACTGCTCAATTTCTCTGCCTTCTCCTCGAGCCGAGCCATCAAACCCGATTAGTTCTGCGGTTCTTCGCCTGTAATTCTCAGCCCATGAAGACGTAAATGAGGTTATAATAACGACAATCATAATCTCGTCCTCACACTCAGGACAGAAAGCTCCATCTCTCCGCCGCTTGCTGCTCACAATAAGCCTGGCGTTTATTTACACGACGCCTGTACAAAACACTGATCGTTCATTCTGACAAGGTCAATAACCAAGCAGCAGCAGAGGCAGAGGCAGAGGCAGTTTAAACCTCCTCACATCGCAGAACCAAACCCAATCAGGCTCAGGCATCATGTCTGCACCACGCTCAGCGAAAAAAGTCAATCAGTGCTTGTTGTTCATTAACTGTTTATCAGATTATTAAAACACCTATATTTTATGAACAATAAATTCTTATATTGTTTTATATAATTTTACGGTAGGGACACTGAATTTCTCATTCCCCAACTTTCCCGGAACGACTGTCTATTATTTTTCAAAGTAATCTGACTGGTGGTTTTCCCAAAATTCAAATTTTTCTGATTTATCACTAGCCTGCCATATCTCTTTCAATTTTCATGTCATAAATACTTTTGCTCCTGTGACTGCTACCTCGCTTCTTTCTGGGCTGATCAGAAAATGAGACCTGTCACATTGAACAACTCGAAAATCTCTAATACTTTCTAAAAAATCATTGGCCCAAACCTCCACTGAAAATGAACGGCACTCTTGAGTGTACTGTATAGCCATTTCTCCCTCTCTGATTCTTGCTCAGTTTCGGGCAGAAACCCAAAATCTTTAGGCCTGGTCTTCAGAGTCCGCCGAATAAAAACAATGGAGAAGATCAGGCATGCCACTGAAGAGTTATTTCCAGACACCCAATAGATGTTCTTATAGAAAACTATTCATTTCTGATTAAAAAGATTTTAACAAGATTTTTTTAAAGATTTTAAAAAGATTTGTTTACCAAAAATCTAAGGTAAAATGCCATCCTGCCCCCACAAGTTGACATCACAAAAACTTGTCCACCCCTCAAAGTCTGGTTCTTTTTGATCAGTGAGAACACAATCATTCCAGGCGCTGGAACCGTGACCCTGTTCAGTCAAACAGGAGGTTTCCAGTAAGGTACTGCATACCAGTGGAATGAAAAAGCCAGTTTTACATGGAAGTCGACACAACAACATGAGTGCGGTCCATCTCCTCTGAAATCTCCCTGTACATGTAGCATACACACCGATCTCATCCTCTGACCCACACAGATATACAGCTGATACGTAGCTGATAAAGTAAGGAATCCACGTGAGGGCAATGATTTTGACATTTTTTCTGAAATATCAATAACATAAAGCATAGTGTAAAACATACTTCCTCATTCTCTTCTTCTCTTTGTGTTGCTTTGCTCCTATTTGCACAATTTCTTCAGGAAATGTCTCCAATATTACAGTAAATAATTATTATAATTCAGTGCTGATGATCTCCGACATCTTACTTGTCAGAAAGTATTGATTAGTTTTCTATGAAAGCAGATCTTCCTAACTTCATGATATAACTATAAATAGATGTATATAAAGATAATGAAGCATTATGACATTTTTATAATAAAAAAAAACTTAAGATTGCTCTAATGTTTCATTCACACATTTATAGCAACAAAAATAAATAATCATACTATTTATAATTATATAAGAAATGCCAATAGTGTGTAACATAGCGACCACTTCATATTATACCCATAAAGTGATGACAATACTGCATTTCTTTATCTTTTGCATTTCTTCTTTCTTACCCACTTTGTTACCATAACGGAAAAGTGAAGTTGTCCAGCTGTTTAGTGACACCATGCAGATGTTACACCCCGTGTAGTTACCGAAATCTTTGGTTTAGTTCTGAGTGGCCACACATCACTTCCACAGTCCCGATTGGTGCGTGGTCCGTTGCCTAGCAACGCCGAACGAAACGAGGCATAATCGTGGTGTTTACTTCGGTTTGACATGCCATAGTTTATTATCTGCTGTTGTAGATCTGATTTATTCAAACACAATAATAAAGCTTTATATCCTCATTACATTGTTTTAGCGATAATTTCTCAGAAGCGAGTTCAGAACTAATCTAAAGCACAGTCACACTAAAAAAACATTCGAGAAGTTCAGAAGCTTCAAATAGAATGAACGAACTAATTAATTTTCTTAAAACAATATAAAATTAAGTAGAGACTTAGTGACTCCCCTTAGAGACGCTGTAGTAGGTTTTCTCAGTTGAATATGAAAAAAAAAATATCGCTGATTATCAACACGGGAATGAATGGCGCATTGCCCAAGTGCAAGTTGATCTTGGAGCTAAACTATTTGCTTTGGGTGAGAGCGCCATCTGGCGATCATTGTGTGTCAGCAACAGCTTCCCATTCAAAACAATAGGCGGTCAAATGACCGCTAAACCGCGTTACAAGTAGGTCACACTGGCGCGGCGCTTCTACTGTTAAACTGAATGGCTTTGACCTTTTCTCATTTAATTTAACTTGATGAGCATCAAGACATTTACTAAAGTCTCAAGACTGAAGCACTTCACCTCGGGGGTGAGCGGTGTGTAGCCTAGTTATATATTAATAAAATAATTAAACTATACATTATAGTATATATTCACAGTATTATGGATGAACTGTGGATTATTCAGTAGCATTTTATACTGTGACTGATTTTACAAATTGTATTGTTGTATAATTTTAAATGTGAGCTTTTTCCTGCCCCCCTTCTCAGTTGGGCTTCCAGTGGGGTGTCCTAAGGTAATGGCCACTTAGCCCCCCAGCCCCAAACCCACACACACAAATCTCTGCATTTCATACATCGGAGTGGGAGACCCTCTCAGGCCCTTACTCTACTCTTCTATTTTCTTTTTTTTTTTTTCCCTAAATGCTCTGTGCCATCTCCTGCCAAATCCTGCCGTGGGCACCAGCATGTCTAAATCTGCTACTTCATATAGAGCTAATACGACATGTCATTTAATTTTACTTTGGATTGGCGTCCACTCCTCTAACAGTACGGACCGGTGGTATGATGCAGTGTATAACATTTACCGAGCGGCATTAAGCAGAGCCAGAACCTGTACTATAAACCACACAAGATATTTAAAACCTTTACACCAAAGCAACACTGCTGGCTTCCTATAACTGGAAGCACATTAACACAATATTAAGTAATAAATAGCTATTCATCTTAACAGACAAGCCTTAAGTCAACAAATAATGTTCTGTGCGTTCATAGAGGATTAATAACTTCTGGGTTTTGTTTGTTTAATCCAAACAATACAATAAGTCATTGTTCTAAGCATCTTTAAGGGATTAGACTGAACACCTTCACCATGATGAACGACGCCTCTAGAGCATGGACACGCTGAGGAATTAATCAGAACCGTGCACAGCTTCATGTACACCAGGGACCATCAGGGACTTTCACTAATGATGGCGGCAGATTCAGCAGCTGAAGACGAGCCGTACTGAGCATGTGCGAAAATAACTCACTACCTCATGCTGTTCAGTCCACAGCTCGGGTACTGCACACACAAAAAAAAAAACACTAAAGCTTAGGGTGAGGTTAATAATAAGAGAGACAGATGGATAGGTTGTGACAGAAAAAACGACAGATAGATGGAGATACAGCAAGAGAGAGACAGATAGAAAGAGAGACGAGCAGAGAGAGAAAAATGGACTTAGAGAGAGAGAATGAGTGATGCAGAGACCAAGGGATACAGAAAGAGATAGCATGAACAACAGAGTGACAGAGAGAGAGAGAGAGAGAGAGAGAGAGAGAGACAGGTGAAGGTCGAGAGCAAAATGAACCAAAGCTTGCTGAACAAACAGTTGAGAACATAAAGATAGACACAGAAAACATACTCAATTAGGAGCTACATAACTTATTAATATTATTATTAATAACTTAAAACATTAGTCATTGTGATCCTCAATGCCATGTCTTTTTCCTGCTGCTCTGTGAATGAGGAATCTGACAAACACTCGATATTATGCAGAAAAAATTTCCAAAATAAACGGCTGCAGTTCTCCGAGTTTATTTTAGTTCACATCCAGTAGCTGAAGGCTGAATCATCGCTCTGTCAGGGTTTCACAGTAATGAAGTTACAGCTGGATATTTCTCTAAATACAGACATTTCAGTCAAAAGTCTTGGAATAAAAGTCTTAGGTAAAAGTGAATAAAGAATCCATCTGTCCATCGTCTATACTGTTTATCCAGTGTCGGGTTGTGTAGGACCTGGAGCCAATCACAGGGAACTCTGGACACAACATGGGGGACACGCTGGCTGAGATACCAAGCCATCACCTACTGTAATAAAGCTACGGTGCAAGTCAGAGGAAGAGTAAAGAGGAAACCGGATCACCTGGGGGAAACCCATTCAGCAAGAGAAGAACATGCAAATTCGACATATGACAAAGTTAAAATATGGCCACTTCTGAGCAGACAACCCAAAAGTGGAAAAAGCCAAACTCCTGATCAATCTGTTTCTGTTTTAAACACTAATACTGTTTGAAAGAATTTTATCTCCAGGATTAACAGCTTTACCCTTCAGGCGTTTTTAATAAAGCAGACATTTCAAGCAGTTTAAAGAATCTCAACGCAAGCAGTACGCAAATCCTTAAACACACACACACACACACACACACACACACACACACTTAGAGTTTAATTGTTGCTTTCCTCATTTAATCTCCCAAAGTGTATAAACTGTAAAATAAAAAAAAATAAAAAATTTGAGTGGCAGTGTATAAAAAGAAAACTGCAATATGAAAATGAGCGAAAGGCCAGCAGGGGCGAAGCCCCGACAGAGAAGATAATATAGTAATTCATTAAAACTCCTCGCCTTTGAAAAGCCCTCAAGATAAGCAGCAAGTCGGATCAAGAGAATCGAATAAATTCACACCTCTGAAATTCTTCAATATAACAATATCATACACTCCAGATACTCACCTGAGGCTCAGAAGCTGGCGGTGTGTGTGTGTGTGTGTGTGTGTGTGTGTGTGTGTGTGTGTGTGTGTGTGTGTGTGTGTGTGTGTGTGTGTGTGTGTGTGTGTCTGTGTGTGTGTGTGTGTGTGTGTGTTTCTAATTTTATCTTTTTATATGAAGATCAAATGTCCACAAAACAATTGGAACATGTAGCAGTAGAAGTCTCATGCACACATTCCACTGATAAAAATGAGAAAAAGTAAAAAAAAAAAAAAAAAGTATTTAAAAAAAAATAAAAAGAAATAAGTAAATGATAGAAAGAAAAGAGAAAAGATTCAGCACATTAAGGAATATAAATGTATCTGGGGAGGCTAGAGCTACTTGAATTGTGTCCCACACAATGAGCTCTGATCAGTGATAAGGAGAGAGATAGAGAGATTAAACACATAAGGAATGTGTGAATTAATGGAGGATTAAATGAGAGGAGACGAGAAAATGAGAGAGAGAAACACAATCAGAAATACATGAAAGAAGTGTGAAGGTCCCGAGGTTCTGATTCACTGACGTCTGAAGTAAAGAGAGCAATTTGCAGGTGATGTACAGAGAGTATCAGCGAGTGTGTGTGTGTGTGTGTGTGTGTGTCCACTACACAGGAATGAATGAGACGTTCTATTGGACTGATTCTACAGCTTCGATTATGAATATACAGTGAAATACAGTATACATATATATATATATTATAAGTCATGTTATGTGATCTACAGGATATATATTTTGTAGACCACATTTGGGAAGCTGGGGTCAGACAGGGTACAGCACCCCAGGAGCAGAGGGCCTTGCTCGAGGGCTCAACAGTGGCAGCCTGGTGGTGTTGGGGTTTGAACCCCTGACCTTATAATAAGTCACCCAATAACCAACAACCTTAATTGAGCCACCACACGCCAGTATTATAATATTATGATACGCACTAGTCACCTGACTGAGTATTTAAATATTATAATTTGCCCTAGTCACATGACATACTTAGAACTATTTAAATAATTTTTTTTCAGTTTTACACTTATTCAATGATTATCATTATTACAAGTGCGCATATATTTTAAGGAGCCCTAGACACCTGACTTACATAACTATTATACAGTAATAAGTGAATAAATTGGCTAATCATGTAAATAATTGCTTACATATTATAAACAATCTTAGTCACCTGACTAAACACTGTATATATTATAAGGAGATTGTACTGTACGTGTACATACTGTGGGTGGTAAAAGTGTGTTATTTATAACCATCATGTCAGCTCGGACCAGTCTGTCTCTTCTCCTCCCTCCTCAAAAACAGCAAGTGTCCCAGCTTTCACATCATTCTGTATGAAACTGTATGTGTGTGTGTGTTTGATCAGCAGGTTCTAAAGTACCCTCACCACCAGCACATATGCTACACCTGAATCCACAGATTTTCCTCGACGTATTTTGATGTTTGACCTGAACACGACCCGAAGCTCACGGTCCGGATCTGCATGAGGTTGTTCTCGGCGCTGCTGCCACCTGATTGGCTGATTAGATTAACTGCATGAACGTGCAGGAGTACCGCTGTTCCTAATAAAGTGTATAACACTGATGTTTGTTTTGATAATCGATAATGTGCTGTATATGTTGTAAATAAGTGTGTGTGTGTGTGTGTGTGTTTTGTGGGATAATGGCTGATGTCACTTAGACATGCTGGAGCAGCAGATAAAGAATAAAGCGATGGAGCTTTAAACCGTTATTTGTGCCTCTAAAAAATGACAATGGCAGTATGAAGTGTGTATTGTGTGTAAAAAAACAACAGCTGAAATGAGGCTGAAGGATCCCAGTGCTGTGTATTGTGCTGTGAGAAATGGAGGGTTTGCAAAAGCAGAGTGTTTACCGAAGAAAATAATCAGCCACGACAAAGAGAAAGAAAAACAGCAATGGGATAGAGACGTGTTATTATCCAGCATTCATCGGATGGCATACAGGACTTGATTGAGATCAGTTATTCAGTAAAATAATAAATGACAGGTGCGTGTAATGAAGCAGAGTTGATTATTTACTTCCAATAAGCGGTAGTGTGTGATACAGCTCCTGCGGTGTATCTCGCTCGGCACTCAGAGGGAAAATGCTGTACGGTGCGCCGGCCGTGCCAGAAGCAGTCTCCCCTCTCACCTGTCACCTGCTAGAGCTTCAGCTCGGCAACTCGCAGCGTGACAGAGCAGTAACAGGAAACCCACGCTGCTGTCACATCGCTCAACTCCATTTATTTATCAGCCATCAGCTTGTGAGAAACACGGGGTTTGGGGTATTTTTAACACCCTGACTCTATACAGAGTGTGTGGATTAGCCGGGTGCCTCCAGTCTTTTATACTGTAGCAATACCAGCACAAGTCAGGACAGACCCCGAGACTATAATTATCATACGGCCTGAGTCACGGCCGCAGTGTTTATTAACAGTAGCGCATTAACAGTAAGGCTCTGCTAAAAATCCTCAAACGCTTAAAATGATTTGAGTTATGATAAGGTTTGATAATATGTAGGTTCAATGGAAACAACTACTGTATTTTCACAATCCTACAAAATCTCGGTGCTTTGCCAGGTGTTCTGCTAATTCAGACTAATGAATGGAAGTGTTGGGTGTGATTAGAAATATATATAAAACAAATGCTTTAAACAGCTTATTTATAACATTTTCTTACTATTTGTTTTACCGCAGATCCATGTTATTCATTTATTCATTCATTTTACACCTTAATGTTTGTTTATTGCTATAATTCTAATCTTTAAATAAAAGTCTTTTGAAAATCTCTAACTTTATATTTATTATTATTATTATTATTATTATTATTGTTGTTTTTGGTTGAATTATGTTTGATGAGACTGTGGTGTGGTGGTTAGCACTGTGGCCTCGCACCTACTGTACAGGGTCAAGGGTTCGGGTTCCTCCAGGTTCTGTAGTTTTCTCCCACAGCCCAAATACATTGCTCATAGTGTACAGTGTGTAAGTGTGAGTGTGTGTGTGTACCCTGATAAGTTGTATAGAGAATGAGTGAATGACACTCAAACCAAAGAACAAAAGAGCTAAAAAGAATAAGACTCAGCAATCCGACTTCCAACGACCCCTACTGTATAGATACCAACCTGTGCAGACCTGCCCTGAGCCCAGACACCAGGGTCTAGTGCTGACAAAAACTTTAACCAAATTTTAGGACCAAGTCCAAATCCAGAGCAGAATTTACATAACCTTATCCTGATCCTGATGAGAATCTAGACTAGAGTCCATCAGGAAGCCTGAGACATGAGTCAAAATCTAAATATACTGTATGTAGAAGTAAATATAATACTATTAAATATTAAATGACATTTCAGGACCAAATCCAAACCCAGAGCAGAATCTGAAGCGCCATCTAAACAAAAATGCCAAGTCAGTCCTCTGACTCAATCCTGAGGAAATTATTGAAACCAAGATCAGTTCAAACTCAGACCCAAACCAGACCCTAAATACTAAAGCTTATGTGGAGTCTTAATTCCAGATGAAAATAAATAAATAAATAAAGGCATGGTGACATGGGGCGGCACGGTGGTGTAATGGTTAGCACTGTCACCTTGCACCTCCAGGGTTTGGGTTCGATTCCCCGGCCAGGCTCGATTCCCGTCTCTGTGTGCATGGAGTTTGCATGTTCTCCCCGTGCTTGGTGGGTTTCCTCCGGGTACTCCGGTTTCCTCCCACAGTCCAAAGACATGCAGGTTAGGCTAACTGACATTCCAAATTGTCCGTAGTGTGTGAATGAGTATGTGTGTGTGCCCTGCGATAGATTGGCACCCTGTCCAGGGTGTACCCCGTCTTGTGCCCTAAGTTTCCTGGGATAGGCTCCAGGCCCCTGCGACCCTGTATATAAGGATAAAGCGGTACAGAAAATGAATGAATGAATGGTGACATGGAGGTTAGCATTGCGACTTCACACCTTGAAGGTCAAGGGTTCGATTCTCATCTCAGCTCTCATCGTGCTTTGTGGGTTTCCTCTTAGTATTATGGTTTGCACAACCAAAGACATGCACTAAGTCTGGCATTTCCAAATTCCCCAGCTGCCAAGAGTGTACCCTGTTTAGTTCCCCAAATCCACTGGAATAGGCTCCAGGCCTTCTGTGACCCTTTACAGGATATTTGGTATAGACAATGAGTGAGTGTGAGAATACAGCATATATATAAATAAATAGACCTAAAAGAAACCTAGTACCAATACTCCCTTTCTTGTTCTCAGATCCAAATTAAAACCTAGCTTTGGGACAATCTGAAGCCCAGCCCCAAATACAGACTCAATTTCAAGATCAATCCTCCTTATTGTTACAGTAATTCCAGACCCAGTCCGAGTCCCAAACTGTAATATCACCACCCACAAGTAGAGTCCATCAGCAGACTCCTAACTCAAAAGTCTAAAAAATAAACAATTCCCTCTATGTCTGAAAAAGGGCAATAAAATAATCAGTTTCAACTGGAGAGCAGGGTTCTGGGTAGGAATGCAGCTCTCTGTTGCAAGATTTCTCCAAAATTATTATTCAAAAATATAATTAATGTTTATATAACTTATGTATTATAAATATCCTTTGCTCCAGTTTACACACTTCCTTTCTCAGAGCATTTCCTTTGGATGTGTGTGCAGGTCTGGAACGTCGTTTCATTTTCCAAGCTTGAGCCACAGGTGGGCGTTCGTCCCTGGATCACAGGCATTTATTATAGAGGATGGCACATAAAGCTCCTATTACTGGCACAAAGCGCCTCCAAGAAAATTAATTGTCATTGCTTATTCATTATCTCAAAAGCCATCTTGATGACAACGCACACTTTTGAGTGGAGTAGTTTTTTATTCTCGCCTCTTACTTGTTGCTTTTAATAAGACTGGGATATCCCAATTCTCCAAAATATAAAAGCCAAAGCAGGCTGTGTTTCAGGACACAGAGATGGTGTAGTAAATCAGGAAAGCTGTCCAAAATGTCTAAAAAAAACAGTCTGTGTAATTTCTGTAGCATGCAGTTTCAGGCTCTCTTGGGGGTTTATTGAAAGCTGGGTTTTGGGCAAACCTGGCAAAGCCGAGGCAAACTGCTTGTTTCTCCCGTTCTGTTTCTGGCGCATGAACAACTGAGCTCAGGATAGATACAAGTGGGTTTTGGCATGCGAATGTCATAACATTAGTCCATATGAGCCTCCATTGGTTACATATTAGAAAGCACATATGTAGCTGCGTGTTTCAGTGTCAGGGTCTGGGATTGACTGTAGGCTTGGGGTTTGGACTGGTCTGAGCTTGGACATGCCTGAATTAATTGTAGTTCCCTTTCAAGGCTACACTCGATGCTGCGTGAAAACGCTATGGGAAACATGTTGTCATGTCGGCGGTTGTGAAGCATGTGTGTACAAATACGCCAAATTTTGGCTTATATAGTGTACAGTAACCTCGGTCAGGTGACGTCATCTGATTAGACTCAGCTGCAGGTTATAAATACTGGTGAGCCGGCGACAAACCTCAGATCATTTGTCTTCACGACATTGTGAATGCAATGTGTGCAAGCACAAAATACATTTAAAACAAAGAGATCTTAAAAAAAAAATAAATAAATAAATAAATAAATAAATAATTGAGATAATGGCGGAGTTTAGCGCTATATGTCCGTGTGAGAACTATCTCTCCGAAGGCGACACGCACACTCTTTGTTTTGAATGTTTGGGTGAGAGCCACGCTCTCGATGGATTTAAAGGAGAGTGTGAGCATTGTGATAATCTGCCGGGAAAAATGCTCCGCGAGCGCCTCGCGTTCTTCAGGGAACCACGCGCCGCGCTGCACTCCTGGGGATCACAGGTTGATCTGGCCGAGACACAAGAAACGGAGCCTCTCCTTTCTCTCGCCTCCTACCCTGATCACGTAGTCTCTCCCTCCACTTCATGAGCGCACTCCAGTGCTTCTCGTGAGTCGATGGAAGAGACCCTTTCCCTTGCTTCTGTAGAAATGGCAGCAGCCACCTCAGAACGACCCTCTAGAGATGACAGAGAGTATGAAGGGTTGCTGGAAGTCATAACGTGTGCAGTCGAACGACTTCACATTGACTGGCCACAGGAGCAAGCTCACCCCACACAGTCAAAATTAGACGACAGATTTCATTCGGATGACCAGGAGAGGGTGCCAAAAAGTCGCTCTCTCCCATTTTTTGATGATGTCCATAGTGAACTATCCCGTTCATGGGATAAACCTTTTTCATCCCGTATTTTTGTACCACCAATCTCGTTCTTTTCGAACATCGTTGATGCTAAGACACGAGGCTATGTGGTGATGCCCCAGGTTGAGGAGACGCTAGCCAGCTATCTCACTCCTGGAACATCATCATCATTGAAAAAGCCAACCCTCCCCTCCAAGCCGTGTAGAATTTCTTCTAACCTGGTAGGGAAGACGTTTCAAGCAGCAGGTCAGGCTGGCGCTTCCTTGCACACCATGGCGGTTTTGCAAGCGTACCAGGCTGATCTGCTGAATGATTTGAGCATGAGCGGCACTGTGGATCAAGAAGCATTCACAGAGTTACGCCGGGCTACTGATTAGTCCCTGCATGCGACTAAACAAACAGCCCGTGCTATCGGCCATTCTATGGCATCCCTGGTGTGTGCAGAAAGACATTTATGGCTTAATCTGACGGGCATCAAGTATAAGGATCGATCATTCCTCCTTGATGTCCCTGTCTCACCATCAGGCTTATTTGGCGACGCCGTTAATTCCGTCGCCACCAAGTTTCGAGATGCCAATCTCTATGAACAGGCTTTTGGGAAATTTCTCCCTCGCCGTGCTCAGGAGCCGAGGCCGTCGGCCACCCAGCCTCGACCAAAGCTGAGTCTCGCAGAAAGGCGAGAGGCGCAGAAGGAGAGCGTCAGTAGCCGCGCACCCCCCCGTAAGGACTGCGGTACGGCTCGCCGCCCCTCACAGATTCTCTAAGAAGAGGCCTTGAAGGGTTGTGGGGTCTCCCCCGGGGGAGAGCACGTAATTTTCTTCTTTAAGAACATGCCCCCCCCCCACCCGGGCAAACCACGGGACCGATGTTTAGTTCCGGCGCCTTAGGTGTTTCGGACGACACCGGTCCTTAATGACATGTTAGCTCTTCGATTAAATTTCTGCTGTATTCCACGATGCCGAACAGCTAACAAGACCCCAAACCAACCCCCCCCCCCCTACCCCCGCATCACATCACTCTCCGTGTTTCAGAATGGTGTGGTCTCCACTTCCATGAAACCGGAAAGTGCGCATCTCCTGACAGAGGCTGCTGGAGTAACGGGGCCATAGAACATGTTCCCCTACCAGATAGTGAGTCAGGTGTTGCTTAGTTCCTATAGGAACAGTAGGGCTGCGTCCAATTTTTAGATTTTGTGGTTTTTACCACCATCTAAATAAATAAATACAGTTTCAAAATTGACTGTCAAAGTGATTGCTCTCAAATCCTACCAAGCGATTGATTTGTGACAATCGATTGAAGGACGCTTACTTTCATATTGCCACAACACAGGGAAGGACCTGAGGTTCACTTCGGGGGCGAAGTTTACCAGTATCAGATCCTTCCATTTTTGTCTAGCTCTCTACATGAATGTATTGAATTACATATACGACTGGCTGGCCCAGTCTCAGTAGCTAGCGCTTCGACATCAGCATGTCGTCCTAGCTCATCTTTGCTTCTAAGATTGAGAGGAGGAAATCAAGCTAGACCAGCAAAGGTTCTCATGGCAGCTGTATCCACAGTGACACCTTTGGGCCGTCTGCACATGGGAGCACTCCAGATGTGGCTAAGATAGGGGATTTCAACCTAGGGCCAATCCCCAATAAGGGTTACGCGCCAGGTGCTTTGTACCCTCCCTATGTGGCTCAGATCCCGGTTTCTACTTTGGGTCCCACTCTAAGTTCGTTTTGTCATCACAGATGCTAACGACAGATGTTTCCCTCATGGGCTAAGATGCGGTTTTGGATCACCATCCAGCCCCATGGAGCTGGAAAGGCTTTCATCTCAAGCGGCACATCAATTGCCTTGAAATGATGGCCCTATTTCTGGCCCTAAAGCACTTCCTCCAGCAATTGAGAGGCTACCATGCCTTAGTGCGGATGTGCAACACTATTGCAGTCTCACATACAGTGGTGTGAAAAACTATTTGCCCCCCTCCTGATTTCTTATTCTTTTGCATGTTTGTCACACAAAATCTTTCTGATCATCAAACACATTTAACTATTAGTCAAAGATAACACAAGTAAACACAAAATGCTGTTTTTAAATGAGGGGTTTTATTATTTAGGGAGAAAAAAAAATCCAAACCTACATGGCCCTGTGTGAAGAAGTAATTGCCCCCTGAACCTAATAACTGGTTGGGCCACCCTTAGCAGCAATAACTGCAATCAAGCGTTTGCGATAACTTGCAATGAGTCTTTTACAGCGCTCTGGGGGAATTTTGGCCCACTCATCTTTGCAGAATTGTTGTATTTCAGCTTTATTTGAGGGTTTTCTAGCATGAACCGCCTTTTTAAAGTCATGCCACAACATCTCAATAGGATTCAGGTCAGTACTTTGACTAGGCCACTCCAAAGTCTTCATTTTGTTTTTCTTCAGCCATTCAGAGGTGGATTTGCTGGTGTGTTTTGGGTCATTGTCCTGCTGCAGCAACCAAGATCGCTTCAGCTTGAGTTGACAAACAGATGGCCGGACATTCTCCTTCAGGATTTTTTGGTAGACAGTAGAATTCATGGTTCCATCTATCACAGCAAGCCTTCCAGGTCCTGAAGCAGCAAAACAACCCCATCACACTACCATCACCATATTTTACTGTTGGTACTGTATGATGTTCTTTTTCTGAAATGCTGTGTTACTTTTACGCCAGATGTAACGGGACACGCACCTTCCAAAAAGTTCAACTTTTGTCTCGTCGGTCCACAAGGTATTTTCCCAAAAGTCTTGGCAATCATTGAGATGTTTTTTAGCAAAATTGAGACGAGCCTTAATGTTCTTTTTGCTTAAAAGTGGTTTGCGCCTTGGAAATCTGCCATGCAGGCCATTTTTGCCCAGTCTCTTTCTTATGGTGGAGTCGTGAACACTGACCTTAATTAAGGCAAGTGAGGCCTGCAGTTCTTTAGATGTTGTCCTGGGGTCTTTTGTGGCCTCTCGGATGAGTTGTCTCTGCGCTCTTGGGGTAATTTTGGTCGGCCAGCCACTCCTGGGAAGGTTCACCACTGTTCCATGTTTTTGCCATTTGTGGATAATGGCTCTCACTGTGGTTTGCTGGAGTCCCAAAGCTTTAGAAATGGTTTTATAACCTTTACCAGACTGATAGATCTCAATTACTTTTGTTCTCATTTGTTCCTGAATTTCTTTGGATCTTGGCATGATGTCTAGCTTTTTGAGGTGCTTTTGGTCTACTTCTCTGTGTCAGGTAGCTCCTATTTAAGTGATTTCTTGATTGAAACAGGTGTGGCAGTAATCAGGCCTGGGGTTGACTACAGAAATTGAACTCAGGTGTGATAAACCACAGTTAAGTTCTTTTTTAACAAGGGGGGCAATCACTTTTTCACACAGGGCCATGTAGATTTGGAGTTTTTTTTCTCCCTTAATAACGTAAACCTTCATTTAAAAACTGCATTTTGTGTTCAATTATGTTATCTTTGACTAATAGTTAACGGAGGCGGCGCGGTGGTGTAGTGGTTAGCACTGTCGCCTTGCACCTCCAGGGTCTGGGTCCGATTCCCCGGCCAGGCTCGATTCCCGTCTCTGTGTGCATGGAGTTTGTATGTTCTCCCCGTGCTTGGTGGGTTTCCTCCGGGTACTCCGGTTTCCTCCCACAGTCCAAAGATATGCAGGTTAGGCTAATTGGCGTTCCAAAATTGCCCATAGTGTGTGGTTGGGTGTGTGCGTGTGTGTATGCCCTGTGATGGATTGGAACCCTGTCTAGGGTGTACCCCGCCTAGTGCCTGAAGTCTCCTGGAATAGGCTCAAGGTCCCCCGCGACCCTGAACACAGGATTAAGCGGTATAGAAAATGAATGAATGAATGATAATAGTTAACGGTTTTTGATGAGCAGAAACATTTAAGTGTCACAAACATGCAAAAGAATAAGAAATCAGGAAGGGGGCAAATAGTTTTTCACACCACTGTATTATCGCCAGGGCGGACTGTGCTAAACAGCTAGCGCACCAGATTCCTCTCTCTCAGGGCGATTTACATTTCAGGGCATATAAATACGGAGCATCTGTACTGTCCAGTCAAGCTCTGACACACGGGGATTGGAAACCCCACCCCGAAGTAGTCAGTCAATCTAGGAGAGATTTCAGCTAGCAGAGGTGGACCTCTTTGCCTCCTAAGATCAGCAAATGTCCCCTTTGCTGCTCTCTGACTCTTCCAGCCCCACCCCTGGGTCTGGACACCTTGGCTCTTATGCGGCCCAGGTTACATCTCTATTAATTTTTTCTGATAACTCTTCTTCCAGGAGTCTAAGTCAAGCTGGTCTTCCAGCCAGCGTAATTAAGACTATTCTAGGGCTCCCTCTCCTAGAAGAGCTTATGCCCTCAGAAATGAATGTATGTGAAAGATTCGTACATACGAAGTGTTTCAGCCCATATAGCTTGAAGCTTCTGTCTTCCGCCTGTTACAGCTTCGGAGCAGGAAAGACTTCACTTACAGTATCCAGTATGTGCCCTTTGGGTGAGAGATGCTATTGCCCTCTCCTATGAGCCGCACAGTACCACGTCACCTCTAGGAAGCGGGGCTCATCTATTGCACTAGCAAGAGGTATTCCCCTGCAGCAAGTGTGTGCTAAGCGGGTAGACTCAGTTCACTGCCGAAGTGTTTCAGTGCTGGAACTGCTGCTGCTGCTGCTGCAAAAAAAAAAAAAAAAAAAAGTTTGTCCTCGAGCTTGTGCCCTAGTACTCTCAGGACGTACTTAACTGCATTCTCACTGAACTATCTTCCGATATTGTTTTTGAAACATGCTGTCCTCCGCCTTTACAGCTTCGGAACAGAAGAGATTTCACTGACTATGTCCAGTACATGCTCTTCAGATTTACGTCCACCACATCAGCCGGTAGCGTTAACCAGAGCAGTTTTTACATGTTTGGGACTGCAACCTGCGGTGCCTCCACCACTATACTGGATGAGAGTGCTATTGCCCCTCCTATGAGACGCATGAGCTCACTTCACCCCTAGGAATCAGGGCTCATTCAACCAAGGGGATCACCCCATATATCGCACTAGCAAGGGGTATCCCACCTACAGCAAGTGTGTGCTAAGCAGGTTGACCCAGTACTCTGCTGAATTGCTCCAGTGCTGGAGTTTCTCCAAGAGAATTGTCTTCAGGCTTGTGCCCTAGTACCCTCAGAACATACGCGTTCGCTATTTCAGTCTGCCACGCTCTGATTGAAGCCACTAGAGTCAGCACCAGACAGGCCTCTGACCCTTAGGATGGTTTTTCTTATGGCCATTTTCTCTCAAGAGGATCGGAGATCTGCGTACTTGTCAGTCTCCCCATCTTGCCTGGACCTGCCCCTGGGCAGTCAAGGCAATTCTGCATCATCACCTACTGTGCCCAGTATGTGCCCTTCAGACCTACGTCCACCGAACCAGCCAGTGGCGAAAGTCAGGGCAACTTTCTGTATGCTATGGAGGCCGCAACCAGGGGGGGAGTGCGTCCGCCACTACACATACAGTACCTTGTCACTGGATGAGAGATGCTACTGCCCTCTCCTATGAGGCGCATGAGCTCACTTCGCCTCTAGGAGTCAGGGGCCATTCAACCAGAGGGGGGGACACCTCATCTATTGCTCCTGCAAGAGGTACTCCCCTGCAGCAAGTGTGTGATGCGGCAGGTTTTTCCTCCCCGCACACATTTGTAAAATTTATAGTCTGGATGTCCACGTAGCTCCCAGACATAGTTCTGAGACTCCCTGGCCTTGTGCACACATGCTACACAACCTTGGGGTCCAGACACCTGCAGTGCGACGGGGTTGGTATTCTCGTTCCCATAGCGTTTTCACACAGCATCGAGTGTAGCCTTGAAAGGGAACGTCTCGGGTTACTTTGCTGTAACCCTGTTCCCTGAAAGGCGGGAACGAGATGCTGCGTCCCAATGCCGCACTGCCACGTGACCGGACGTCCGTTCAGACAAATTAATCTGTGGTTATCGCCGGCTCACCAGTATTTATAACCTGCAGCTGAGTCTAATCAGGTGACGTCACCTGACCAAGGTTATATAAGCCAAAATTTGGCGTGTTTGTACACACATGCTTCACAACCGCCGACATGAAAACATGTTTCCCATAGCGTTTTCACGCAGCATCTCGTTCCCACCTTTCAGGGAACAGGGTTACAGCAAAGTAACCCGAGACGCTTTAGTTGTGGGTGCTAGATTGGAGCAGAAATGTTGACAATGAGGATTATAAATATCCGAGTATACAGTATATCCCGGTCTGTGTTTGAGGCCTGGAATTGGTTTGGATAAGACTGGGAGTTTATCTAAAGATCCTACACCATCAGGAACATATCATGCAGTAGTTTGGCTCCTTTTGAGTAAATTAGTGAGGAATCACTC
Source organism: Channallabes apus (assembly GCA_030522415.1). NCBI lineage: Eukaryota > Metazoa > Chordata > Actinopteri > Siluriformes > Clariidae > Channallabes > Channallabes apus. Next base: position 26,820,772 of record CM060104.1, read on the forward strand.
GCTTACTCACTCATTGTCTATACTGCTTTATATACTGTTTTGCAGATAGATGTTCCCCATGAAATCAGGTACCTTCTGTTTAATCACATGAGAGATGTGGATCTGTAATATATATTAGCTCCAATAGCAAACCAACCGGATTTTATGACTCAGATATAAATGCTACTTCACGAAATGAGCACAAGTTCCATCTTTGCTCAAAGAGTGAAAAAAAAAAGGTACAGAATCAAGCGCTTGACATTTAGAAGGCAGCGTGACTCATGTAGAAGATCTGGTCTCCAGTATTACTGTGAAGAGGGTGAGATGCCTGATAATAATACCCTCAGGTATCATGCAGTATTCGTCTTCTCTCTCACAGTGTTCAGGTTAATGTGTTTCATCTATTCCTCTATCTCGTCTACATACGGAGCTCTTCTAGAGACATGCCAAGAGAATGGACACAATAATCAGATAATAATAAGAGATAAAATGAGAGTTTAACCGGCTTGCACAAATTAAGAATACAGTCATTCGAACTTGCGTAATTGCTGAGGAGCGCAGGTGTGTATTTTGGGTCTCAGCATGAGTACTAGTGTTTCTCTTACTCTTGGTTAAACAATTCAGAGTAGCTGATCATTACCGTAACTCTCTGCTGTATGCACTGATTCACACATATCACTCTTCCATATTTATAGATAAAAGTATTGATCAGACTACTGTATTGATCAGGGACAGGAGAATCTATGTTATACTCTTTTATTTAAACACCTGGTGGATAGTCTTGCTCACTATACGGACCAACAATTAAAGAAATCCATGAAAATCTTTACAAAACTATAAATTGGCCTAATTGGACAGATTGTGGTTTGACATCATATCACTGGGGCCAACTGGTACAATAACACGTTCCACTACAGTTCACTAGAAGCTGGTTTTCTTAATTCTCTTGTTAAAATTACATCGATTGTTTAAAATGAATGAGTGCTCAGAAAATATGTTAAGCAAAGACTTAAAAGTCAATTACGTAATTACTAATTTGAACCGCCAGGTCATGCAAATCTGATCTGAGCAAAATAATCAGAATTGAACAATTTGCCTTGTAATGTGAACTTGAACTGTAACATGCCTCAGCTTTACTCAAACTCAACTCAGTGTTTAACTCCAACGCAATTTCATTATCATGTCTAAGTTTGTATCTCTGGCTGCAGGCTGAATATTGATGTGCGTAATATTAAAGTTAAGGTCCCACTATTATCTCTACATCTCCGAGGAAACCCATTTGCCTTCATCAGCTTTTGGTAGCGTTTGTGTAACAGGGAAGAACAGCAGGAAGGCAGCTTAAGCAGAGTCAGTGAGGGGTGATCAGGAGGATTAGGATGAGGATGGGAGAGGAACATGGTGTGATTCTGTCCTGTGCAGGTGATAAAAGCATGTACACAGCAAGATCCTCCCAATTACCTTCTCCACCTTCTCAGCTACAGCACCTTGCTTCTTACTGAGCAAAATGATTCCCTGGGATATCAGTGTTCTCGTTTTGTAAAATAGAAAGAAAAGCAGATGAAGGATTTTCACCAACATTTAGGAGATATAGGAAAGGGAGTTTTTAAAAAAAGGCCATCAAAAAAGGAAATGCATTAGGTGACAGTGATGGCTTTGCTTTTCTCATGTTTCAATAGATCTGACAGCTTAAGTGGTAATGAGCAGAACATGCTGAGAGTATGCCTCAGTCACAAGCACCGAGTGACAGACATAAAAAAAAAAACAGAAGAGGAAACTTTCTACAGATTCTACAGAGAGTAAGCACCAGATTTCTGAGTCAAATCTAGACAGGGATCAGATGGACTAAACGCTGAATCATTTAAGGTCACAAACTGAACATGGATCTTGTATGAGGTCACAAGGTCGAGTTTCTTCCTGACTCAGACAGGCCCGGTGTAATTACTCAAGCTGAAAACATCTGCTCATGTTCTGTAGCTGAGACATCAGAGGCAGGGGGTCAGGGCAGTTCCCTGCAAACACATCTGGGACACACTTCTACCCATATCTCAGACAGATAAAAGCACATACACATCAAGTAGAAATGTATAATAAACTCTCTATACATTTCGGGTCTCAGGCCTCAATGTGTTCCATGAGCCGCCCTAGGAAGATTCAGAGTCTGAGGAACTGAGAAACTAACATGCAACCGCTTCTTTTCTGACTGCATACTTGTACAGATGTTAATTAGAACACACAGTAATGAGTATTCTCCAGTCCCTCGTCTTTTCCTGTGTTAAAGCAAACAAACCTGGACAAGAATTTAGACAAACACAACAGGCACAACCAAAAACAAGTTCCAGTCCTAGTCACAACCCAGGAGAAGATTTTTGACTAGTCCCAAACCCAGACTCAGTCACATTCGAAATAAACCCACACTCGGACCAAATCCCAGTACTAAGACCAAATCTGAGCTTGAATCTGTGGCCCAAATCTCTTGACCAGACCAAAATCTGTTCCATAATTTAGACCCTGCAAAGCCCAGTCTAAAAACAAACCCTGGTACTAGTCTCAAACTTGTCTAGAATTAAGATAATCTAATGGAAAGTCCTAAACCAAAATCCAAATCAGAATTTATAAATTCATCATGAAAAAGAGAAAATCAGATGTTATAGTGACATCACCAAGAACATGATGTTGTGCCAAAATTGACAAAAAGAAAAGAAGAAAATTTATTAAGGAGACCTTAATGCCATGAGACCTACAGTGATCTTAAAGGAGCATCCATTATGTCCTGTTCACTGCCTGCACTCTTTCATATTGTTTGCATGACCTGAGGAGGCTGTGGGGTATAACAGAAAAAGAAGCCCTTTCTCACACTATAATCATGTTTTTGGTCATAATTCTAAAATATCTGTTTGGTGACAAAAACAAGGCATTTCATCACCCGAAGAACACCACACCCAGGATGAAGCATGGTGGTGTGAGCATCATACTATGGAGCTGCGTCTCTTCAGCTGGGACTGGGGCTTAAGTTAAGATAGAGGGGAATCATGGATATCATCTCCAAATACCAATCTATTTTGATATAAAGCCTGCAGGCTTCTGTTAGACAGCTGGAGAAAATTTCACCTTCCTGTACGATAACGACCCAAAGCACAAATCCAAGTGAACAAAGGAACGGCAGATCACTGGTTTGGAATGGCTTAGTCTGAAATCTGATCTTAATCTCTTTGAAAACCTGTGAAATTTAAACAACCAGGATGTGGGCTCATTTCCAAAAAACTATGAGTGTTTTATTATAACACACTCACACGCAGTGTGCTTTAGTTTTCTATATTGGATTCTTCTCCACTGGTAAGGTAGGTTTTTAACTTTTGTACTGTTTTTGAAACACAATTGGTTCTTACTGTATACTGTACCTAGTTTTTGCTGTTTGGTAGTGTTGATTACAGTGTGATTGAAGTAGGTCTAAAGCAAATTGTTCTCAGGTAATTAATCAACAGTAGTTTCAGGCTTCCTTAAGGTGTGAATTGTGGGCAGGGCTTAGCTACTTATATTGAAGGTGTCTCCGCTACAGACACAAGTGTCTGTAGCGGTTAATAAGCATATACTACAACAAAGTTAGTTAGCAATCTAGATAGCAAGTGCAGAGAATTGACTCAAACTCTTGTTCACCAAGTTTTATAGACAATTACTTCAGTCTACAGTAGCATGTGTCTTCAAACTATCTCTGTCAGTGCTCACAGACCAAGATGCTTTTACTCACACAGCAGAGGCAGATCCTCCAGAAACCTCATCTACCCTCCAATTCTGTCTCATTGCCCTGCACTGGTGGTAGGTGGGCTCTGGAACTGCCAATCTGCTGTAAAGAAAGCAGATTTTATCTCTGCAATAGCTACCCATTACTCTTTTGACTTTCTGGCACTAACTGAGACCTGGATATCTCCTCAGAACTCTGCTACACCTGCTGCCCTATCCTCTGCCTATGTATTCTCTCATACTCCACGAGAAACTGGTAGAGGTGGTGGTACAGGTCTCCTGTTGTCCAAGAGATGGTCCTTCTCGCCAATCCCCCTGTCTCATCTCAGTTTTTCATCATTTGAATTTCATGCAGTTAAGGTAACCTCTCCAATTAACCTCCACATCTTAGTTATTTACCGTCCTCCTGGCTCTCTAGGAAACTTTCTAGATGAAATGGACATTCTTCTTAGTCTTTTTCCTTCTGTTAACACTCCTCTCACTGTTCTAGGAGATTTCAACCTTCCATCTGACAAACTCCAATCCTCTTTCCTTCTCCCTCTACTTAACTCCTTCTCTTTAACTCTAAACAGCTGCCCTCCCACACACAAGGCAGGGAATTCTCTCGATCTCGTTTTCTGCCGTCCTTGCCCAGTCACGGATGTCATTACTATTCCTCTTCATAAATCTGATCATTACCTGGTATCCTTCACCATAACCCTTCCTATTCTATGTAAACATAATGACCAAAATTTCTCTTTTTCTCGCAGAAACCTTCACTCTGTCTCCCCCGCCTCTGTGTCTTCATGCACCCTATCATCCCTCCCAGACCCAACCTCCTTCTCCTCTCTACCACTAGAGACTGCGACTGAAACTTTCCTCTCCTCTCTCTCCTCATCCATAGATCTCCTTTGCCCGCTGTCATCTAAACCAAGGAAGACGTCTTGTCCTGCTCCTTGGCTATCAGATGTACTACGCAACAACAGGAGAGAATTAAGAACTGCAGAGAGAAGATGGAAGAAATCGCAACTTGATGCAGATCTCATCTCTTACCAGACTCTTCTCTCCAAATTCTCATGTGCTGTGACTTCTGCCAAAACTACCTTCTTCAGAGACAAGCTGGAAGCCGCTGCACATGATCCTGGCAAACTCCACAACATCTTCTCCTCACTACTCAACCCACCAACTCCTCCTGCCCCTTCCTCTCTGACTGCTGACGATTTTGCCACATTCTACGATGGGAAAATTGCAGCAATCCGCCAGTCCTTCGCTCCCAACCAAACTCCTACAGCAGAACCTCAGGACCTTCCCTTCCCTCCTTTAGCAGAATTCTCCAACTTGTCATCTGATGAGATTCAGCAGATCATCTCGTCATCTAACCCCACCACCTGTTCATTAGACCCAATCCCCTCCACAATGCTCCAGGCAATCTCACAAGACCTCCTTCCCTTCACCACAACCATCATCAACCATTCCATATCATCTGGTCATGTTCCTGCTGCTTTTAAGAAGGCAAGGGTTATTCCCATCCTCAAGAAACCCTGCCTGGACCCATCAGAAGTTAACAACTATCGCCCGGTATCACTTCTCTCTTTTATTTCCAAAATTCTTGAAAGAACTGTTTATAACCAAATGTCTCTTTATCTCTCACAGAACAACCTTAATGATCCCAACCAATCTGGATTCAAAGTGGCACATTCCACAGAGACTGCCCTTCTGTCAGTCACTGAGAAGCTCCATGCTGCTAGATCTGCTAAACTGTCATCTGTTCTCATCCTCCTGGACCTGTCAGCTGCATTTGACACGGTGAACCACAAGATTCTATTATCTATTCTTACAAGCCTTGGAATTTGTGGAACAGCGTGGCAATGGTTTGCTTCTTACCTAGAAGATAGGTCATATGAGGTAACATGGAGGGGATCTACATCTGCTCCACATAGACTATCTACTGGTGTCCCACAGGGCTCAGTACTTGGTCCTCTTCTGTTCTCCCTCTATACCCAGTCTCTTGGTAAAGTCATATCATCGCATGGATTTTCATACCATTGTTATGCAGATGACACCCAACTTACTCTCTCCTTTCCTCCCTCTGACACTCAGGTTTCCACCCGGATCTCAGCATGTCTGGCAGACATCTCATCCTGGATGACTGTACATCAGCTAAAGCTCAATCTGAGTAAAACTGAACTGTTGTTCATCCCTTGTGACTCATCCCCAGGTCAAGACCTTGTGATATCCCTGGACAACAACCAAATCACTCCTTCAGCCACTGCCCGCAATCTTGGGGTAACCGTGGACAACCATCTGTCATTTTCCCCACACATCGCTAACCTTACTCGCTCTTGTAGATTTCTTCTTTACAATATCAGAAGAATTCGCCCATTTCTTTCTTCACAGGCTACTCAGGTGCTTGTTCAGTCCCTTGTTATTTCAAGACTGGACTACTGCAACTCACTTCTGGCAGGTCTGCCTCTGTCCACGATTCGTCCTCTGCAACTGATCCAGAATGCAGCAGCACGTCTCGTTTTTAACCTCCCCAAGTTCTCCCACACCACCCCACTCCTCCGCTCCCTGCACTGGCTTCCTGTAGCTGCCCGCATCAAATTCAAAACGCTGATGCTTGCCTACAAAGCTAAAAATGGCCCTGCACCCACTTACCTCTCTGCTCTAATCACACCACGCACTGCACCACGTTCCCTCCGATCCTCCAGCACTGCTCGCCTCATCCCACCATCTCTCAGGGATCGAGGGCGACATTCATCCAGGCTCTTTTCTGTTCTGGCACCTAGGTGGTGGAACGAACTTCCTCTAGATGTCCGTACAGCAGAGACTTTGACTATCTTTAAACGACGACTCAAGACGCATCTGTTTCTCCAGTACTTGGACTAACCCCCCCCCCCCCCCCCAAAAAAAATAAAAATAAAAAAAAACTCTCTTCCCAGTTGTGTTCGACTAATGGCACTTAGTTATAAACCTAGTTAACCCAGTGTAAGTATGTATCCAGTGATGTTAACTTTAAAGCACTTTTTTGTAAGTCGCTCTGGATAAGAGCGTCTGCCAAATGCCTAAATGTAAATGTAAATGTAAATTATAAGCAAAATGTTGCTCTTTAAGAGGTGTGCAATGGTTTTGGTTGACATATTACATTAAAGGTTGAAAAAAGGTCAGAGTGAGTTATTTATTTATTTATTTATTTGGTTGTTTGTTTGTTGTTTTTAAGTCAAAAAATGTCTAGCTATGCAAAGGGTGTGTACTCGACACTCGAGCTGAGTGAAAAAGCTTAAACTCAGCTTACCATGTGTAAATTGCATACTGCTTTAATTAAAAAGGCAACAACAACAACAACAATAATAATAATAATAATAATAATAATAATAATAATAATTATAATAATAATAATAATATGAATGAATATACAACAACCAGTAACAATGACTTTGCCTCATGAGATTTGAACTCATGTACAACTCTTGCAATACACTGTAATCTAAATACACCGTTCAAACACACACACAAGCAAGTACTGTATAGTACACCAAAACAAATAACCTTACAAATTGCCTATTAGATAGACAGTAATGAATAAAAAGCAGTTTATATGTTACCGTTCTTTATATAGCCTAGTAACCAATAAAAAATGCTTGAAACATTTCAAAATCAATGCAGACACTCCAGAGTCTGGTGATGTGACTTACACACAGAACAGCAGTCGCTGTTGCTGTAAACAGGTTAGTTTGCTCTGCTATGCACCTTCTTTAAGTAAGAAATGTAGTAGAGACAGTGACGATAATGAGTGGTGACAGCGCTCAACAGTTAATAAAAGACATGGCCAGGCTGGGACAATGCACAATGAGAAAAGAATGCATGACTGTACAATGATCAGTCATCCTACACAGGACACTCCCTCACCTCCAATGTGACCTGACATAGAGAAAATGCCATCAGCTATAGCAATATGCTGAGATAAATAGCAGAGGCGGTGACGTGAAGACGCAGCACATGTCCCTAGTCACAGATCAGATTACATGGATTGACAGCACCGGTCACAATGCATTATCTCACAATGCAGCATGATTTCTATAGTAACGTTTTAAAAATATTTTTTGTTAATTTAACTTAAGAGTACTGGGGAAGAAATGTTAAAGTCAAAGCGGGACTTTTAATTGTGCAGAATAAAAGAACATACAGTAGTCTTGAGAGTAAACCTACCTTTATTTCTCGATATAATCCCCTGATACACTAATTCACTCATCCCAGTGTTTCACTAATGCTTGGACACCATCAACATAGAAAGGTTACACAGTACACCGGGGCCATGATCGGACTACCTGTCGAAACCCTGGCCTCCCAGGAACTCCTTTAAATGCCTGAAACATGTGGAAAAGAGTCAGGTCAGGACTGTAACTTGTGCCAATAACTCTCAGCCGAGTTCCTGTAATGTGCAAGTGGTGTTGGTGAATGATTGGGTGTACAGTTCCCACAGACAGATGTGTCTCTTCTGCAAGTCGGTGCTGTCGATTTTCAACGCGTCCCACTTGCGTTTTACTGCGAGTTTTACTAAGAGTCTCGTCACAGTATTGTACTCCTGTCTTCTGTCTTTATGCCACTCGCTAGGGTCATTTATGAGAAATTTCATCTCAAGTCCTGATTTGACTTGAACAGCCAAGTGTAGAAAAGCATCTAAGTTGATTGTTAAGTTGATGTAGTATATTAGGAATGCAGTGTATTACTGTAGATGTACAGTTACTGTATATCTTAATAATAATCAGATTTGAGGTGTTAACAGTAACTGGTCCTTATCACATTCTGCTGTTGTTGATTTATTTCCACACACAGATCCACACACTGTGCATTATTACTTTGCTTTATAATGATATTTAATGCTGTTAATCCAATACTGTGTAGAGGTCCGTCTGGTCCTTTTTAATCAAATAAAAGGAAATGAAAAAGAGTTATCAAATATATCTGTATGAATAAGTAAATGAATGAACAGATAATAGAAAAAGAGAAAATGTAAATCTAATCTGTGCTGTTCTGCGAGTAACATCGGTACCCAGGTTCTTTCCCAATCAACCTAAAACCTCTTCCACCTGGAGGTTATTTCCTGCAGAGAGTGCTCTGTGCCATGTCACACTCCTGCGTGGTTTAACCCAGTTTGGGGCAAGGCGCCCTGCCACGATATGACTTCAATTCCACTTTTCACTTCCATTATGGGGTCAAAACAACTGTGCAGGCAGAACGGAGGTGTGGAAATGAGCTGCTGCTGCTGCTGGAAAAATAACAACAGCCCTCCCACGAGTGAAAACCTGAGGAGAGCAGTGAGGCTGATGGAGCTAGTGAAAGAAAACTAATGACCTGAGGAAGTGAGCTTTAGGGGGTGGCACGAGAAGTCAGCAGGACAAACCACGAGTCAGCGAACACATAGACCAAACAAAAAGAAAAAGACTTGTTACTGTAGGAAAAGATGAGAGTGAATTATAGAAAAGGAGGGCAGGACTATCACGCAGCCGTGAGGACAGAGGTCAGAAGATATCAACCGCTTATCTTCACCAAAACCTTTTTCAGGCAGGAGACACCTTGAACAGAGTCGAAGCCTATAACAGGGCATGAGCACACACATGCACACACACCAATCCACACACACCAATCAGCTTACACTGCTGGAGGAAACCGGAGTAACCTCCACACACAGAGCAGAGTCGAGATTTAAACCCTCAACCCTATACTGTAGGTGTAAGGTGACTATGCTAATCCCTAAACCACCATGTCAAAATACTACATACACAGGTGACACTGACAACAAGCTGAACGCACAAAGTCAACGAACCAACGAAATTAATTCCACTGTGATGGGAACCACAACACACGCTGAGAGAAGGATTTTGAACACAAAATGTGACCAAACACAGATTGAACAACTTCTTTGAGTAAATTATTCTAAGTATCAACCTATAGAAGCTGGCTGTATACAGGAAACTCTCCACTGTGACTATCCTCATAACTCAGATTGCTGTATGTTGTCCATTGTATTTCTTATTTAGAGCTTTAGAGAATCCAGAAGACCCTCTGAGAACAGCGTTTATGTCCAGTCTGGACTCAGTAGACGTAAATCAGTGTGTAGTAGGACCCACTCATAAAGCAGGTCACACTTTAGATTTAATATTATCCTTCGGATTAAGTATATCTATATAGATATAAGTATATATTCTTATCTATTACAGTATAAGTATATCTACAGTCTAAAGTTATCTCAGATCACTATCTTGTCTCAATTAAAGTGTGTCACAGTAATAATGTACGCACAGCACCGCGCTACAACTTTAAACGTACATTCACATCAAATACCACACAGAGTTTTATCAGTAATCTCCCAGAGTTACCAACTTTGATTGGATTTCTGTCTGACTCCACAGAACTCGATCAGGCGACTGGATATTTAGAGTCGACATTTCGTTATACCTTAGATAATGTAGCTCCAGTTAAAAGGAAAATGATTGTAGATAAGAAACTCGCTCCCTGGTATAACGACCACACGCGCACATTAAAACAGACCGCTCAGAAATTAGAACGTAAATGGCGTCAAACTAAATTGTTAGTATTTCAAATAGCATCCTGAACTATAGGAAAGCTCTTATAGAAAATAAGAAAAAGAATTCTATATTTTTATTTCATACCATAGTCAAATTAACTAGAAATAAGACCACTACAGAAATCTCCACAACAACATATAGTAGTGAGGATTCCAAAATCTGAAATATTAGGCCTGGGCACATAAATGGAAACACTTCTGTGAAAATCTGTCGGGATTTGTTTTTACTTTTTTTAAGGTAAAGTGCAGGTTAATTTGTCTTATTTTTATTTTATATTTTGTGTTAATTATTTTTATGTATTCATTTGTTGGGGCTGTGGAGTGAATAATTAGAATTTCCATTATTTCTTATGGGGAAAAAAATTTGCTTTGATTTACGAGTGTTTTGGAATACAAGCCCACTTCCGGAATTAATTATGCTCGTAATCCAAGGTTCCACTGTATTAGTTTTCATTGTTATGCTGATGACACACAGTTATAACAGATAGTACCAGTAATAACAGAACCGCTGTTGAGAATAATTAATTCCTCACTCAGCATTGGTTATGTTCCAAAATCTTTTAAATTAGCAGTTAACAAAACCAATAATTACGAAACCTGACCTTGACTCCTGTCAGCTGTCCAATTACAGGCCAATATCAAACCCCCCCTTTATCTCTAAGATTCTGGAAAAGATACTAGCGGAGCAGCTATGCTCATATCTACATAGAAATGGCATCAGTCAGGATTTAGGCCTCATCACAGCACAGAAACAGCACATTGTTAAAGAAGTAAATGACCTCCTATTGGCCTCTGATCAGGGTTGTGTAACTATGCTTGTATTCCTCAACCTCAGTGCAGCTTTTGACACCATTGATCATGCTATTCTTCTTAGTATTCTTCACCATTGATATTTTCTATTCTTCTATAGATAATATCCATATCAGTATGTAGACTTAAATGGTGATTATTCTGCATGGTCTCTAGTGGAGTTTGGAATTCCGCAAGGTTCAGTTTTAGGCCCACTGCTTTTTTCCCTTTACAGGCTTCCTCTGGGCAACATAATCCGTAAGCATGGTATTAGTTTTCATTGTTATGCTGACGACACACAGTTATATGTCTCAGCAAAACCAGATGAGAAAATCCAGCTCACTAAAGTTGAGAAATGTGTGCAGGACATAAGAAATTGGATGCTAATTAACTTCCTTCTGCTTAATCCGGATAAGACAGACGTTCTAGTCATAGGACCGCATACAGCTACAGTCGGAGTAAAATCTTAGATCACATCGTAACTTTAGATGGCCTTTCTGTTCCATCAAGTGCAACAGTAAAAGACCTCGGCGTGATTATAGATTCCAGCCTTTCATTTGAAGCTCATGTAGATAATATCACCAGGATAGCATTCTTTCACCTCAGAAATATTGCCAAGATAAGAAATATATTGTCGCTAAACGATGCAGAAAAACTAGTTCATGCTTTTATCACCTCTAGGTTGAACAATTGTAATGCCTTACTGTCTGGTTGTTCAGTTAGGTGCATAAACAAGCTTCAGCTAGTCCAGAATGCAGCAGCGAGAGTCCTCACTAGAACCAGAAGATAAGCACATCACCCCTATCCTATCTTCACTACATTGGCTCCCTGTGAAATTTCGCATTGATTTTAAAATACTACTCTTGACATATAAGGCATTAAATGGTCTCGCGCCGCAGTATCTGAGCGAACTGCTAGTGTCTTACGATCCGCCACGCCTACTTCGATCAAAGGATGCAGGCTGCTTATCAGTACCGCGTATTATGAAAACTACAGCTGGGGGCGGAGCTTTTTCTTACAAAGCCCCAAAATTATGGAATAGTCTTCCAAATAGTGTTCGGGACTCAGACACAGTCTCAGTGTTTAAGTCTAGGCTCAAAACCTATTTATTTAGCCAAGCATTTTTATAAATAGATTTGTCTTAGGTAAAGGAGCAGATCTTGGGGACTCATGGACGTAGAGTATTATGGTGAACTGGTATGTTTAGATGCCGTCTTCCTCACTCTCATTTGATCACTCAGGTTTGTTGACGTAAATATACATTCACATTATCCATTATGTGACTGTGACCATACCTAACTGCCATCTCTCCTCTTCTTCTCTTTCCCCCCTTCTTTCTCCCTTGTGTCCCCCTTTCACTCTTTCTCTCTCTCTCTCTCTCTGTCGAGCTACATTACTCCCTATTACCATCTCAGGGAGTGTTTCCTTGCCACTGTCGCCGTCGTCCTCGGCTTGCTCATCAGGGACAATCTTATCATTTTAATTCATACACGTTCACATCTCATACAAACTTAAATAATTATTTTAATTATGTAAAACTGCTTTGCGACAATGTCAATTGTTCAAAGTGCTATACAAATAAAATTTAATTGAATTGAATTCGATTATTATTAATGAATGATGTCCTGTGGTATCAGTATTATGCCTCCATATTGCTCAGGAATCTCTTATTGTCTGAGCTAAAGTGCATCTCTGGTCAGTAACGATTCAGAGTTAGAATTCCTTTATGAATTCTTTATGAAGAATTATCGAACATTTTTTAAGATGTAGTGTTGACATTTGATATTGACTTCATACCTTTGAAAATGAAAAAAAAAAAATCATTTAAGAGTGGACTTTGGGAAATAATGAATGTCGGGATAAGTGAAATTTGAAAATATTTTTTTGGTATTATCCGGTCAAAAAAATCTAACAACTATGTGGTAAAAAACATCAATCAATCAATGAATCAATCAATCAATTACTATATAAACTTTTTGTAAAAAACAATAGAATGTTATTGATGGAGGACTTTTGGAGGTTGGCAGTTAGTGTTCATATTCGTGTACTGGACACTCGAGGGTGATTAGAGATATACTGTACCTTGTTACGTATCCCAATAAAGCAGTGTTTCTGTTAGTGTGTGTGTGTGTGTGTGTGTGTGTGTGTGTGTGTGTGTGTGTGTGTGTGTGTGTGTGTGAGTCATCCCACACAGTAGCCCTCTCTAATAAGAGAGGAGGGAGGGCTACTCTGTAAGATGAGAGGAGTCATTCACACACTCTACACGCACACACACACACACACACACACACACACACACACACACACACACACACACAATACATTAATAAATACATTAAGAAAAAACACGTAATTTAGGATTTATTTTTACTTTTTTCAGAGGTAAACTGCATGTTAAGTTGGTTTACTTTTACTTTATATTTTGTATTCATTGTTTTTAATAATAATCTGAGTTTTCATTTTTTCTTATGGGGGAAATTTGCTTTGATATACAAGTATTTCAATATACAGTACAAGCATGCTTTTGGAATGAATTGTGTTTGCAATCCAAGGTTCCACTGTGTATATGTGAGTTTGTCAATTTTTATCAAGTTTGTGATACTAAAGAACTGTGAGGGTTGCCCACTAGAGGGCAGTGTTTTAATTTGTAGTTTTTGTTGTAGACCCAGTTTCCCAGAAGGCACCTCGGTCAGCTGACGCAGATGCCCAGCTGAACCGAGGAGGCAATTAGTATAAGCATAAATACCTGTTTGTTCTGGGAAGCTGGGTCGAGCATTGATTTCTGTTATGTGGGTTTTGTTTTGTTCTTTTCTGTTTTAGTTTAAACAGTATGGTTGGCCTTTTTGTTTCAGGAGCATTTTAAGTTAAGTTTGTATTTGCTTTGATTTAGTTTATGTCTCTTTGTCTCTGTGTCTCCTAGCAGGATTAGCCTCTAGGAGAATTAGCCTTTTGTGTTTACCCTTTTGTGTAAGTAACCCCCATTGCATGTTTAGCTGGTAGTCTGTTTCAATACTAATGAGGGTGATACTAACATGTCTAGATCTTAGTCTGTCTAGTCTTCGTGTCTGTCTAGTCTCATTGTCTGCTTAGCTCTTAGTCTGTTTAGGTACTAACATCTTTAGCCACTAACCTTTAGAGTTCTTAGTCTGTTTCATACCTAGTCTGCTGTGTACCTTGTCTGTTCATTCCCTTGTGTCTCAGGCTACTGGCTGGTGTAGCCATTAGTCTGATTAGCTATGAGCTAGCTTAGCAGCTAATGTGCAGCTCAGCCAATAGACCTAGCCAAGCCTGTCTTGTGTTTGTTTATCCCTTGCATGCATAGTCCCTTGTGTTTAGTCCTCTAGGCTGTTTAGTATGTCTTGTCTCGTCCAGTTAGTATCCCCATGTCTGTACTGTATTAGATCATGTCATCCTGAGTCTGTTTGTATTTTGAGTTCTTGTTTGTTAGCATGCTCCATGTTTTTAGCCAACCTCCGTGGTTCATGTTCATGTTTGCTTTTTGTTTGTTTGATTATTAAAGACTCTTTGCGTTTCACTGCATCCCCTCTGCATCTATGCCTCCACACCAAGCCCACAGTCCAACATCATAGCAGAACGTGACAGAATGCTCGACCCAACAAGAGGCATAGCAGAGGGGCCCCCCCGGGAGAAAATTTTGGGGGGGGGGCTGGGACTATAACACCTGGGCAAGCTGACCAGGAATAATCAGCTTGCCCCACGTCAAAACAGGGGACTGAACTGGAGGTGAGGGGGCCTCAGTGGAGGCTCCAGTTTCGCCAGCGGGCCTCAGTGGAGGCTCCAGTTTCGCCAGCGGGCCTCAGTGGAGGCTCCAGTTTCGCCAGCGGGCCTCAGTGGAGGCTCCAGTTTCGCCAGCGGGCCTCAGTGGAGGCTCCAGTTTCGCCAGCGGGCCTCAGTGGAGGCTCCAGTTTCGCCAGCGGGCCTCAGTGGAGGCTCCAGTTTCGCCAGCGGGCCTCAGTGGAGGCTCCAGTTTCGCCAGCGGGCCTCAGTGGAGGCTCCAGTTTCGCCAGCGGGCCTCAGTGGAGGCTCCAGTTTCGCCAGCGGGCCTCAGTGGAGGCTCCAGTTTCGCCAGCGGGCCTCAGTGGAGGCTCCAGTTTCGCCAGCGGGCCTCAGTGGAGGCTCCAGTTTCGCCAGCGGGCCTCAGTGGAGGCTCCAGTTTCGCCAGCGGGCCTCAGTGGAGGCTCCAGTTTCGCCAGCGGGCCTCAGTGGAGGCTCCAGTTCCGCCAGCGCGCCGCAGGGGCGTCTTCATGTCCCCAGAGCCCAGCCAGGACCTCGCCAGGGAAAACCCTCACCACGCTCTCTAGCTTCGTTCACAGCGGTGACAGCGACCCTCCACCGCCAGACTTCGAGAGCGTGCTTCCATCGCCACCCGGTGTCAAAGGAGGCCACAGTACTGCAGAGGCCGCCCGGCGTGAGGACAACACAGTGCTGCATCGGCCGCCCGACTTGGAGGGCGACTCAGTGCTGCAGGCAGCGCTCCACCGGCAAGAGCGACTCAGCACTGCCTCCAACGCCCGGCCTACACCAGCGATCCGGCACTGCCTCCGCCGCCCGGCCTGCGGCATCGGCCCAGTGCTGCCTCCGCCACCCGACGACGTCATGAGCTCACCGCCGCTCAGCCCCGAGGACGAGCCGTTGCTGCCTCCGCCACCCAGCCTCGGGTGCAGGCCGCTGCTGCACCCGGTGCCTGGCTTTGGCGGCGGTTCAAGCTCGCCCACCCTCCCACCCACCTTGGGGGGCCTGCTCGTCGGCGTCGCAGTCGGGTGGAATGACCCGGGACATGGGGAAGGGTACCCAGGACCTCCGTTAGCGCTCCGGAGGAGCGTTTTTAAGGGGGGGGTACTGTGAGGGTTGCCCACTAGAGGGCAGTGTTTTAATTTGTAGTTTTTGTTGTAGACCCAGTTTCCCAGAAGGCACCTCGGTCAGCTGACGCAGATGCCCAGCTGAACCGAGGAGGCAATTAGTATAAGCATAAATACCTGTTTGTTCTGGGAAGCTGGGTCGAGCATTGATTTCTGTTATGTGGGTTTTGTTTTGTTCTTTTCTGTTTTAGTTTAAACAGTATGGTTGGCCTTTTTGTTTCAGGAGCATTTTAAGTTAAGTTTGTATTTGCTTTGATTTAGTTTATGTCTCTTTGTCTCTGTGTCTCCTAGCAGGATTAGCCTCTAGGAGAATTAGCCTTTTGTGTTTACCCTTTTGTGTAAGTAACCCCCATTGCATGTTTAGCTGGTAGTCTGTTTCAATACTAATGAGGGTGATACTAACATGTCTAGATCTTAGTCTGTCTAGTCTTCGTGTCTGTCTAGTCTCATTGTCTGCTTAGCTCTTAGTCTGTTTAGGTACTAACATCTTTAGCCACTAACCTTTAGAGTTCTTAGTCTGTTTCATACCTAGTCTGCTGTGTACCTTGTCTGTTCATTCCCTTGTGTCTCAGGCTACTGGCTGGTGTAGCCATTAGTCTGATTAGCTATGAGCTAGCTTAGCAGCTAATGTGCAGCTCAGCCAATAGACCTAGCCAAGCCTGTCTTGTGTTTGTTTATCCCTTGCATGCATAGTCCCTTGTGTTTAGTCCTCTAGGCTGTTTAGTATGTCTTGTCTCGTCCAGTTAGTATCCCCATGTCTGTACTGTATTAGATCATGTCATCCTGAGTCTGTTTGTATTTTGAGTTCTTGTTTGTTAGCATGCTCCATGTTTTTAGCCAACCTCCGTGGTTCATGTTCATGTTTGCTTTTTGTTTGTTTGATTATTAAAGACTCTTTGCGTTTCACTGCATCCCCTCTGCATCTATGCCTCCACACCAAGCCCACAGTCCAACATCATAGCAGAACGTGACAAGAACATGTAAAACAGAAATGTATTTAATGACAGCACTAACACAACCATACAGGGGTAATTGTTACTAAGTTTGCCCTGGCTACACTAATTTTCATGTACAGTATGTTGCCTCACAGGTTCCTGCAGCTCGGATGTACATTTACATTCCAATAAAGGTTACTGATGACACGCCTCTGAAGTTGGACTTTTTGCACCATTAAAATACTTATAGGCAACTAGTTATCATATCTTCTTCTCCATAAAACATGTTAATGCTCAGTAGTACACATACATGGTTCTTTAATGTATTTGCATTGTACTAAAATGCATTATTTTTCCCAAATCACTATGGCCGTTAAATACAACAAAACAAAAACACATTTTTTTTTTGTGGTGTTAGTGTACAGTAGTATACAGGCCCGTGGCACAGCCTAAGCTTTTATCCTTAATGCTTTTTCCCCCTCACGTTACTTTTACTTTTATACTTTAAGTAGTTTTGAAACCAGTACTTTTACACTTTTACTTGAGTTGATACTTCAACTTCTAAAGAAGTCTTTTTAAACCCTAGTATCTATACTTCTACTCAAGTAATGAATGTGAATACTTTTGACACCACTGGTAGACAGTGAACCTTTTTGACCCTGGTCAAAGGGATTATTGTGTTTTTGTTATTTACAAAGTCTGTTCTTCGTAGCAGGTCATGAAGGGACGTCATAGCAGTTGGTCGGACTAAAGAATGACTCAATGTGTCAAAAAGACTCGCTCAATATCAGGATGTGAATGAAGCGGGAGGTGGATTCGGTGCCGTACCCGACGCCTCATACTCTGCATTCATACAGGAAGAGGCAGAGGAACAGGGACGAATCAGAAGCAGCAGTGAGGGAAACACCAGGGCGCTCGAGGTGACTCGGTTCTCATAATGATTAGGAGGTCATAAGTTGGTGGCTCAGGATGGCCAAACTGCCTGGGGTGTGTCCTCGAGCAAAACCCTTAAAAAATTTCACAGACTTTTATATTTCATCTTGAATAAATGCGTCTACTAGCCGAGCAAATATACAGTAAATAAAACAAAATGCAGAGGCACTTGGCACGGCGTGAGGTAACATTATAGGAATTTGGAGCAGGCGCTTCACAAAGTGATAGCTTTACACGGACAAGCAGAAAACATGTTGGAGGAGACGGGGCAAGGGCAGAAGATAAACGTACTGTAAGGTGATGGATTGATGGATATAATCTGTATTCAGACTGTGTTTTAGTGCCGTGTTCAGGCTGCAGGATGGTCCGTGCTGTCTTTTTCAGCATGTCTGCTTCAGGGCATATCGAACAATCCGCCAGCGCTTTTTCTTCCCTCTTGATTTGAAATGTCACAGCTGACCTTAACCAAAATTTATACCATGATATTTCCCCAGTTCGGGATGATATTGGTGTAAATCATCCATGACAGGGTGGTGTGATGCTGCAACCATGGAGAAGAGGATTATTCTCCTGTAAGAGCATATCATCAAGGGTTTTATTCCCTTTTATAGCACAACAGCTGGACTTTTATGAATGAAATAATGGCATCATGCGGTACTTTATATTAGTTTGTAATTGCATTTGATGTGTTTTATTTCTCTATATAATGATATAATCTATCTATCTATCTATCTATCTATCTATCTATCTATCTGTCTATCATAGGTATAATTGATATTGAGTGAAATTCGAATCTCTTATGTTTTAGCAACTAGAAATTGTAGTTCCCTCACCAGAATCTGTTTTTTTTTTTTTTCAGAGTTAATGAGACAAAAAAGGTGAACTTTTAAAGATGAACTTAATAAAATGTCAGAAAACTTGTTTATTCATTCACATCATAGCTGGAGGCAACTTTCCAAGCCATGTGGTTATACAGGAATAATGCACAACTAGATCTAGATCTAATCTTAACTTTCCAGTCTTTACTGAACAGCCACTGTGATCATAAGGACTCTTCTGTTGCTTTTACCTAGACTCATACTGAACATCCTGAGCTCTTAGACCTCACTCTGTACAATCCAGTGCAGGATAGAACCGCTCACCGAGTCTACTGGCCACTAGGTGGCTCTCTATATTTTAAATACAACAGTGAATGTAAAATCAGCATTCTGTCTTACTCATTCTCTACAGTGCTTATCCTATACAGGCTCGCAGGAGGGACCTGGTGCCTTTCTCAGGGGACAGAAGGTTTGTCAATTTGAAATTTCCAATTATCTGCATGTCTTTGGACTGTGAGAGGAAATCAGAGTAACTGGAGGAATCCCACCAAGCACCTGGAGAACATGCACATACTGTACTATACTATGTAACTATGTACATACACTATGCGAGGCCACGCATGCTGAACAAACACGTCACAGTGGCGCCAGTGGCGCAACTACTGATGCTGTCTGTGTGTGCAAGATGTTAACTATAAACCTATGGAAAGTATATCTCTCAAAGTGATAACCATCAAAAAAGAACAAGTAGTGTTTGATGTTTTAAAAAAGTAATACTTTCCTGACTCAAAGTTTTTCTCTCCTCTGATGTTGAACCACCAATGAACTAATGACTCATCGTCCCTTTTATAATGGACACAATCTATCCCCTATTTCCTCCACAGGATCCAAGCTCAACCCTGCATCCAGTGTCTCCACCCAAGTTCACTCCGAGCTTGGTCAGGTTTAGTTACAGTAATGAACCACGGTACAGCAATGAATTCAAAACGATCCTACACTAGTGTTAGAGATCAATAACATTCTCAGGGCCGAGTGATTAACATCTCTAAAGCATGATGTGACGGCTAGTAATAGTAAATAATTTGACTGATCATGCTAATCCATGGTGCTTTGATTCAAATAAAGAAAACAAAGCACCACAATGTGAAAGCGACTTACCCTAAAGAGCCTTTTGACCGTTTCTGCCGTAGACCGGCGCCGATGCCGCTGGCATTTTGAAATAGGCACGGTCGCAGAAGAGGAGTGCTCGAAAAACATCCTGAGGCTGACTCGCCAGTACAAAGACTGACCCCGCCGAGCTCATACGCACAAAACACACACTCACACACAACTCAAACTATTATCAAGCACTCAGGACATCATCACTTTTTCAGCATCTCCAATTACACCCTAATGGATGATGGAGAGACAGCAGGAGGAACTAGAGAGCTGATACAGAGGCTGGTATCGTCTTCCTCCTGCAGATTCTGAATTACTGTAGAGGGTTGAGTGATAAACCTGCTTATCACATTAATGAGTTTAGAGCTCTGCTTAATACGCTTAGAGATCAAGGTCTCCTCAGAACGGAGCCTCGTGCCGTGATTAGCCTCGAGCTCTTTTGCAACTCGATAGCACCATGAAGGAGCCAGGGCTTTAAGAGGCAGAGCAAATACATTCATGGCTCCCAAGTGGCACAACTGTAAAGCATCTGTCCTGTCACTGGGAGACTTAAAGATCAGATCAGTGAAGCAAAGAACCTCCACTCTAACCTGCTAATTACAGTAGGACTAGCCATGAAAACCAGAGACCACATTATAGTTCTGTTTTACTCATAGCTAGAACACACTTTCAACACTTTTTACAGTTTTATTCAGTTAATTTATTTTGGAAGAAGAATAAGGCAACAACAGTGTATTTAAATTCTGACTAAGTTTTGACTTTATACCTCGAATTCTGACATTTTCCATAAAATTCCGACTTCAATCTCGGAATTCTAACTTTATACTCAGAATCTTGATTTTATTCTTGGAATTCTAAGCTCATTCTTGGAATTTAAAAATTTTTACTAATAATTTTATCTTAAAAGGTGAGATTAAAGTCAGAAATCAGAGAAAAAAAAATATTTCAAAAAAAGGTCAGAATTTTAATTAATTGTTCATGGTGGCCCTAATCCTATTCTGTACTTCTGTTTTTTTTTTTACTTTCTCTTTCTTTATATTCATTTCTGTGCTATTTTTCTTTTCTTGTTTTTATATTATTATTATATGTTATGTTATATTATTAATTCCTCTTTTATAGAGCTTATCCTGGGTCACGAGGGGCCTGGAGCCTATCCCAGGAGACTTTGGGCACAAGGCAGGGTACACCCTGGACAGCGTGCCAATCCATCACAGAACACACACAAAATGGGCAATGTGACTGTGTGAGGAAACCGGAGTACCCTGAGAAAACCTACTATGTACGGAGAGAACATGCGAACTCCACACACAGACCCAGAGGTAGGAATTGAACCCTTTAGGCGACAGTGCGAACCACTAAGCCATCGTGCCGCCCATTGTATTATATTATATTACTACCTTTTAATACTTTATGTTCATCTTAATGTTCTCATATATTGTTTTTATAATTAGATTATGTATAAAGATCCACTCCAAGCTCACCAACATTATCTCTTGAGGTTGGAGATTGGTGAGGTCACATCTCTCTTGCTCTCTCTCTTTCGCTCACACACACACACACACACACACACACACACACACACACACACACACACACACACACACAGACACACACACACACTCACACACACACAGCAAATAGGATATCCCACGCAACCTCTCTTGTGTATGCAGGATTAGCATTAGCCACCCACGCTAGCAGCCCTCCAGCACTCATCAGCTAATAAGAGCCGCACAGAAGGATCATTCAGGAGCGAGTGTGGATGAGCACAAGGGTCGTTTACTCTCTCTGTCACACACACACACGCACGCACATGTAGGTGTATAATTAAAATCTTTATTGTCAAAGCAAAAATATGTGAAAGCTATCTTGACATGTTCCCTAAAAGTAAAGTGAACCTCCTCTATGTCATCTTGCTCTTAAACTCTTCAAGTCGAGTACGTGAACATGTGAATACTGTATGTAAATATGTTATTTTCATGGTTATACTGTAGATGTGTGTTGTATTTGAACATCTATAAGGAATTAATTCTAAACCCGTGGCTGTGGCAGTGTGGCGGGAGGAAATTCTCTCTCTCTCTCTCTCTCTCTCTCTCTCACTTCTTCTCCTTTTCTCTTTTATGTGGCTGACACCATGACCAGAGAGACTCGGCTGCGACATGCTGGGAATATGTGCCTTATTAAACCCCAATCAAGTCGGAACCATCACTTACACACTCACGTCCCACTACCACATGCTTGCATGGGGAATTCTTCTTCTTCTCTACAGAGTCGTGCTCTTCAAGGTTCTTTATGCCACTCTATGACGAAAATACAGCATTTTCTTCACCTTACTTATCATGACTTGGATGAATAGGGAATTTATAATTACGTCTATGGCATTTGGCAGACGCCCTTATCTGACATTTCTCCCATAATGCATCTGAGTAGTTGAGGGTCTTGCACAAGTGACAGCTTGATGGTGCTGGGATTGGGAGTGTGTTTTGCATTTGTTATACCTGTGACCTTCCGATCAGTAGTCGGACATCTTAACCTCTGAGCGAACTCTGATCTCGGTCCTGATGTGCTGTGTTGTCATTTGGTTTCCTTGGTTTCATTCACCCCATTTAGTGCGTGTGTGTGTATGTGTGTGTGTATGTGTGCATGTTTCTTCTTTCCTCAACATTTTTGTAACTTTTTGATTCCTGGTGGACCTTCCTGCTGTTTTGACCTAGCACGTCACCTCTTTTGAAAGCACTTTGATTCAAAGGCGTTAACAGGAGTTCTCTTGATGGGACACCAGAAAAGCTTTTGTCCTATCATCAGGAGACAATGCCACACAAACCAGGCTATGGCTGGAAGCAGCATCCTCCGTACCCTGTCAATCACACTGACATTCACCACTTGTGGGTGTCTTGAAGTTTATGTGAGCTCTACCTTCAATACTGTTATTCCTGCAAGCTCAACCAGCTGACAACATCTGTCAGTGAATCAGTAGTTTTCTGACAGGAAGGAAGCAAACTGAGCTGGTACATCTCAGACTCCATGAGCATCAGCGGAGGATTACCACACCAACCCTTCATGTGTTCTCTCATCAATCTGGTGCTTCCTTTATACACATAATTGCACTACTACAGAAAGCTAAAATAAAGTTTGCAGATGACACAACTCTGCTTTAATTCAATTCAATCCACTTTTATTTGTACAGCACTTTTAACAATTGTCTGTCACAAAGCAACTTTACAGAATCAAAACAAAATTATAGAAATGTGTATGATATGTGAGAAAATGTATATCAATCAAAACGATCAGATTGTCCCTGATGAGCAAGCTGGGGGCAATAGTGCTGCGGGAAAAACTCCCTGTGATGGAAGAAGCCTTGAGACTCAGCAGGGAACCCATCCTCACTTGATGCTGGTGATAACGGATAGCAGTGATTGATCTGTAGTCACACTGCATGTGAGGCTTCAGTTAATGTCTAAGTTAATATGGAGTCCAGTTCGTTATTGGAGGCTCAGGTAGACTGTAAGAAATTCCAGTCCTACATTATCGAGAGACTGCAGTCCTCAAACCTACAGTAATGTCTTTAATGAGACTACAATACCTAGAGAAGTGAAATAGATGGGCTTACAGCTGGTTGTGCTCATAGCAACCTTAAGCTTATTGGTCCCAAAATGGTAGAAGTGCTGATGACATCTGCAAGTATTCCAATGCATACTAAACAAAAATCAGTGACTCAGACACGTCCAAGGTCAAGTTTTTTTTTTTTTTATTCTTATGGACAACCATCCTAAAGAATGCAAAGCAAGTAGTGTTCTGTTTACATTTAGGCATTTGGTAGATGGTCTTATCCAGAGCGACTTACATTTTTATCTCATTACACATCTGAGCAGTTGAGGGTTAAGGGCCTTGCTCAAGGACCCAACGGTGGCAACTTGGTGGTTGTGGGGTTTGAACCTGGGATCTTCCGAACCATACAGTAGTCCAATGCCTTAACCACTGAGCCAGGGCCAGGAATTGAACCATGTTCCCTGGATTTGTGAGGCTACAGTGCTAACCACTAAGCCATCGTGCCGCCAAAATACATCAGCGTTATCTTATAAAATAAATAGGTTTATCAGCCCTTGGGTGCCCCCTGCAGGCCTGGACCTCAAGCAACACCAGGGAGTGGTTTCCTTGAACTCACCAAAATTAACACCTTTACACCACCAGAGCAAAAAGGAGAAACGTAATCAAGGAATCACCTCTTTAGCAAATGCCACTAGTACAACTTCTTTCCAAACCTTTTTTATTGAGTTACTCAACTACCCAAATCCTTAACAACTCTTAACCAATGAACTTAACGTACAGCATTATTTTTAATACCACAGTCTACTTTTATAGTGCAGTTAAGATAACATTAAATAACTTCTTGGAATTCCCAAGCTTGTGGTCTAGTAGATGGTTGAAATCAAATGGTTAGAACTTGTTTGAATCCTCCTCTGACATCTCTGATATCTAAAGTACAGTGAAATTTTTTCTTCACATATCCACGCTTGTTAGGAAATTGGGGTCAGTGTGCAAGGTCAGGCATGATGTGGAGTCTCGGGAGCAGAGAGGATTAACGGCCTTGCTTAAGGTTCCACACTGACAGCTTGAATTTGTGACCTTCTGCTCTGCAGCCGACTGAGCTGTTACTCATTATTTAAGCCTGTGTTTTGGATGTGGATGGATGGACTTGTACAAGTGTCAAGGATCTAGCTACTGGGGGAAAAAATAAAAACATTTTAGTGCACAAAATGAATCGCAGCAGATTTTTGCAACTTTTACGGTCATGGGTTATTTTGTTTTTCTTTTTAGAAAAATTCTGCACACGACACCATATTGTATGTCTGCCAAGGGATATAGAAATTATATCTCATAGTCCTACTTACAATGCCAATTGCACTTTCAGCAAGAACACACAACTGATAGCAACAACAATTTGTCTCTGTAGTAACTTAGGGCATTTTCATATTTAGCTCCAAAGCTTTGGAATAGCCTTCCAGACAGTGTTCGGGGAGCAGACACGGTTTCTCAAATTCAAATTCAAATTTTATTAGTCACATACACAATCATACACAGTATAATATGCAGTGAAATGCTTTTATACGACCGCCA
This sequence comes from Channallabes apus, assembly GCA_030522415.1. Lineage (NCBI taxonomy): Eukaryota > Metazoa > Chordata > Actinopteri > Siluriformes > Clariidae > Channallabes > Channallabes apus. The sequence continues at coordinate 26,845,688 of CM060104.1, forward strand.
GTGACCTTAAAAAAAAAAAAGAAAATAAGAAAATAAAATCTTGTACGTAAAATAAATAATCAATAAAAAGGAAATACTAAAGAAATAATTTTAACTAGTAAAATTTGTAAAATTAACTGTGCATAAGGGCATAATAAAATATTGCAAAAATATAGAAATATGGTATTAAAGTGTCAGTGGTTGTGCAAATATGCATGAAAGGTGACATGTGCAATTGTCCAGATGTATGAGTATTTAGTGCAAGTGTGTATGAATGTGTCCATGATTGTCCAGTCAGTGTTGTGAGCTTAACAGATGTTATTAGTCCTGTGTGGAGGTGTGATTGAGAGACCTTATCGCCTGCGGGAAGAAGCTCCTCCTCAGCCTCTCTGTGTTGGCCTTTAGGGAGCGGAATCTCTTCCCAGACTGCAACAAAGAGAACAGTCCATTACTGGGGTGACTGAGGTCCTTCATGATCTTCCTGGCCTTAGTCCAGCACCGCTTGCTGTAGATGGAGTGCAGGTCAGGGAGCTCAGTGCGGATGATGCGTTCGGCTGATCGCACCACCCTCTGTAGAGCTCGTCTGTCCTGCATGGTGCTGTTCCCGAACCAGGTCGTGATGTTTCCCATCAGGATGCTCTCTATGGTGCAGGAGTAGAAGTTCCTGAGCACCTTGGAGGGCAGTCTAAAGTCTCTCAAGCGTCTGAGGTGGTAGAGACGCTGCCGGGCTTTTTTCACCACGGTGTTGATGTGACAGGACCATGATAGGTCCTGCGTGATGTGAACACCGAGGTATCTGAAGCTGTCCACTCTCTCCACTGGGCTCCTGTTGATGACGGAGGTCTGGTAGTTCCGCTCCTGCTTTGTACTAAAGTCCACTATCAGCTCCTTTGTCTTACTGACGTTCAGGAGGAGATTGTTCCTCTGGCACCAGTTCTCCAGATTTCCAATCTCCTCTAGGTAGTCCGACTCATCATTGTTGGTGATCAGTCCGACCACGACGGTGTCGTCAGCAAACTTGATGATGGAGGTGGAGTTGGTAGTGGCCACGCAGTCGTGGGTGTACAAAGAGTACAGCAGGGGGCTCAGAACACAACCCTGGGGGGCTCCAGTGCTGAGAGTGAGTGTAGCTGAGACATGTCCGCCCATCCTTACTGCCTGTGGTCTGCCAGTCAGAAAATTGGAGATCCACTGACATATAGATGAGCTCAGTCCCAGGTGCTCCAGCTTGGTGGTGAGTGTGGAAGGAATTATTGAGTTAAAAGCAGAGCTGTAGTCGATGAAGAGCATTTTAACATAATTCCCTTTCCTAGTGTCCAGGTGAGTGAGTGGTGTGTGGAGGAGATGAGAGATTGCATCGTCTGTGGAGCGGTTCTGACGGTATGCAGACTGTAGTGGGTCCAGTGAGTCGGGTAGTGAAGAAATGATGAAGTCTCTGATAAGGCGTTCAAAGCACTTCATCACTACTGAGGTGAGAGCTACAGGGCGATAGTCATTGAGAGAAGCAGGATGTGGTTTCTTTGGAACAGGAACAATAATGGACTCTTTGAAGCATGTGGGGATCACCGACTGAGATAAAGAGATGTTGAATATCTCAGTGAACACAGGTGCTAGCTGGTCTGCGCAGGCTCTGAGAATACGACCTGAGATGCCGTCTGGTCCTGCTGCTTTCCTGGTGTTCACTCTCTTGAAGGCTCTCCTCACGTCGTGCTCGGAGATGATGAGCGCGTTCCCGGTGCTGACTGTGTCTTCCAGTCTGCAGCCGTTAGCGCCGCTAGCATTAGCGCCGTTAGCATTAGCGCCGTTAGCATTAGCATTGCTAGCGTCTTTAGCTGCAGCCTCGAAGCGAGCGTAAAATGTGTTCAGCTCGTCTGCCAGAGTCGCGTCCGCGTTCGTCATACCGGATGTTGGTGCTTTGTAGTCCGTTATTGTTCTCAGTCCCTGCCACAGGCTCCTAGAGTCACTCTGTTGAAGCTGTGACTCTAGTTTTCTCCCGTAGCGCTGCTTCGCCTCTTTCACCGCCTTCCGGACGTTATATGACGCAGCCTTGTACGGTTCCATGTCCCCCGACGCAAGTCCCGTGTTGTAGGCAGCTGTGCGAGATCTCAGAGCGTCGCGGATGGTTTTATCCACCCACGCTTCTGGTTGGGAAACGTTCTGATAGTCTTTTTCTCTACCGTATCGTCTGCCAGCTTTTCAATAAATCCCACAACCGCTTCCGTAAACACGCTGACGTCATCATCGGAGCTGTTTCTAAACATGTCCCAGTCTGCGTCATCGAGTGCGTCCTGTAACGCGGCCACCGATTGGTCCGTCCAGCGCGCGACCTCCCTCAGGACCGGAACTTCCTGTTTCAGCCTTTGTTTATATTTTGGCATGAGGAAAATGGCGGCGTGGTCGGATTTACCAAACGCTGGACGAGATTGTGCCTTGTAACCGTCTTTGACCGTGGTATAACAATGGTCCAGTGTCCTTTCGCCCCTGGTGGGGCAGGTGATGTGCTGATAAAAGTTCGGCGCTGCGCGTTTGAGGTTGGCACTATTAAAATCCCCCGCCACAATGAGCGCAGCGTCCCGGTGTTGTGTCTGGTGCTGTGTGAGCACCTCATGCAGCTCGCATAAGGCAGTTTCAGTGTCCGCTTGTGGAGGAATGTAAACGGCGCTGATTATGACCGATGTGAACTCCCGTGGAAGATAAAATGGACGACACATGATGGACAGTAGTTCCAGGTTTGGTGTGCAGGAGCGTGTAAGAGGAACAACGCTCGCGCTGTTGCACCAGCTGTTGTTCACCATTAAGCACACGCCGCCTCCCCTTGACTTCCCCGAGTCCCGCGTCCTATCCATGCGGTGAACCGAGAAGAACTCGGCCGGCTGTATGGCGTGGTCTGGCACCGCTGGGTTCAGCCATGTCTCGGTGAAGCAGAGGAGATTGCAGTCCCGAATGTCTCTCTGGAACTTTATCCTGGCCCTGAGGTCATCCAGTTTGTTGTCCAGTGACTGGACGTTGGCGAGCAGGATGCTAGGCAGAGGTGTGCGGTGTGCACGGGCTCGGAGCCGGTTCCTCACGCCAGCTCGTTTCCCTCGGGTCCGTCGCTTCGCGTCGCGTCCATTGTTCTCCCTCAGGATCTCACTCGGCCAGCTCGGATCCGGAGTTAAAACCGTCGAATTGTGAGTACATTGTATACCAATAGAAACAAGAGTGTCTCTATCATACCTAATGTACTCAATGGTGGTGATTTTGCCGATTTTAAAACGCTGAAAACTAACTTAAAAAACAAAAACAAAGAAAAGGTGGTCGGAGCAGTCGTGACGGCAGCCGACCTCACCGGCGCCATCTTGTATTCTCAGTTCAAAAGTAGACTCAAGACGCATCTTTTTAATCTGGCATACACATAACTCATCCCATAATCTCATACTCCAGTACATCTATCCTGAATGGCAACTACGCTAATTCTCTCCATCTGTTCTGTATTTCTCTACCCATCCCGAGGCATCAGGAGATTTTGCCAGCTTCAGTAGACAAAGGCCGACCCTGCGAGGTTCCTGAGGCGTCCAGAGAAGGAGCAGCTCCAGCTGGATTCAGCTTTATGATGGTTGGAGCTACACATGCTGCTCCTGTGCTTCCAGTGATCCAGACCTCATCTGCCGTCTGCACCTACTGACTCGTCCCTATGCTGAACTGGTCTTCATGTCAATTTAAATAATTTTCTGTCATATTGCATTTTCACCTGCACAACACACATGACATTATCATTTCTATCTGTTATCACCCAGATGAGGATGGGTTCCCTGTTGAGTCTGGTTCCTCTCAAGGTTTCTTCCTAATGCCATCTCAGGGAGTTTTTCCTTGCCACCATCGCCGTCACCCTTGGCTTGCTCATCAGAGAAATTTCATTCATCATTCATTCATCTCATTATTAACTAAACACATTTTTCTCACACATACACACTTCCAATTATTTTCTTTTCTAACAAAATCTTTTTCATTTTTTGTGAAGCTGCTTTGAGACAATGACCATTGTTAAAAGCGCTATATAAATAAAATTTAATTGAATTTAATTGAATTAACTGCTTTTACAGTAAGTTGTGCTTCAAACATAAGGCTGTATCCCAAATCCCTCTCTAACCCCTGATCAAGGGCACTACTTAGTGTTTGGAATGAGGGATTCTAACCTACACCCTAAATAGTGCACTAGCTTTTCATTTAGCATTATTTGGGATTCAACCCCAAAACAGTTAGTTATCTATTAATTTAAACACTTGAATTGTCAGTGTTAGTTAACATCACCTGCACACCATTATATAAAGCTACATTTATAGTAGCCTAATTTCAGGTATCAGTGTTTCTCCCATGGGCTTTTGTAACTGATGGCAACTCACAGAAACAGATTAGTTCTTAAACAAAATAGTTGCATTGGATTGAGAAATCTATACTTGTTTAGTCCTGTATAGTTTTTCACTGGATCAGCCTCTTCTGTAAGTGCGCAATTAGACATGCTGCCATACACAGTAACCCATAATCAGGAAATTTTTCGATGGCAAATTGTTCTGGATGTGATGTACTGCCTAATCGACTCGGTGAGAACAGTGGCAATGTACAGCACTTAGTGATGGATCTGGTACTAAGTGGTGAGAATCCATGCTTGGAGTGCTGTACTGTAGCTTCCCCTGGGTAAACACGGTGACAAATTGTTTGCTCTGCAGTTGGGACTCAGGGGAGTAGTCTGGAAACACCGGGACAACCATGCCAAGCAGCAGCATGACTAGTGTGGCATTCAAGGTACAAGACTCTGAATGGGTTAAGTCTTTTTTTTTTCTGGAATTGACCTCAGGATCTGGGGAATCGACAGGATAAGAGCTTTCTAAAGAAGACCTGATTAAGATCTTGTTCCACCTGGACCTAATTATCCTACAGTGTACTCGATGTCCTTCTGCCTGATTAGTGAGCTACAAGTAAAGAATAAACACAATGTTTGTGATGCAACAAAGTTACTCTTACGACCCCAAGGTTGATTATTTTCATTATCAACTGAAGGACATGCTTATTTTACAGCTTATCCCTCAGTGATTGTTTCCTCACAGACAAGTACCATTTTCTTTTATGTTTATAAAGGTCCCATATTTTCATATTTCTGTAACAAGTTAATACAAGTCGCAGAGCTTCACTAAAGTGTGTGTTTTAAATCTCCAGCTTAAGGATTTTATCTCAGATCCCCATTTAGTTAATTTTCCCTCCTTCACAGTGTTTATGTACCCGAGCTACTGCTGAGCCATGCTCTACTAGACAACAGCAGACGTACGCAACAAGCCAACAGAGGGACTCTTGTGATGTCACATCGAATCAGTTAAAAACACAAATAAAAAAAGAACAAAAATGAAGATTGTTTTTCTCTTAATATTTTTTGTTTGTACACACACATGCATCAAGCCTGAGATCCCAGGCCTGTACCTTTACATACCAGCATAAGGTTGTGCCGCCTACATACTGTAGGGAGCCTACGGAATGAGCGAGGAGCGATAATAGATTTGGGTGGACACCCATCACAGACGCACGCCGTGACAGTCATGTTATCGAAAAACTGCAAACAAAAAAAGAAAAAATATTACAGGTTTAATTCTGACTGTTACAAAGCACTGAAACTGGAGACTCCTTCCTTAAATGTTAATGTTATATTGATGCCCCTTTATTTTTCATATTTTGGTTCCAAAGAGAAAACAAACAAAAAAAACATCTAACTTAAGGCCTGACTCGGTGAGAAACAGGTACTGTACAGATGATGACAGATGATCAGGCGGTGATCAGTTTACTGCTGATGCTGAATGCTGAGTGGTTGAAATAAACGAGAGGGGAAATGAGGTCGCTGCTGAGGTTCTTACATAAACAACCAGTTTTTAAATTGTATCTTTAGGCAGTTTACAACCTGTCACAGTAAAACATTAGTTTGGATTTCTTTCATTTAATTCAGATCATTTAATTTAATTGAATGTGAAGAAATTAGGGCAGCACAGTGGTGTAGTGGTTAGCACTGTCACCTTGCACCTCCAGGGTCTGGGTTCGATTCCCAGCCAGGCTCGATGTTCTCCCTGCGCTTGGCGTGTTTCCTCCAGATACTTCCGTTTCCTCCCACAGTCCAAAGATATGCAGGTTAGCCTAATTGGCGTCCTCAAATTGCCCGTAGTGTGTGAATGAGTGTGTGTGTGCCCTGCGATAGATTGGCACCCTATCCAGGGTGTACCCTGCCTCGTGCTCTAAGCCTCCTGGGATAGGCTCCACATACCGCGCAACCCTGAATACAGGATCCAGCGGTATAGAAGATGAGTGAGTGAAGAAATTACATGGTGGAGGTCACAGGATGGTCAAGGCGTTTGCACAGGACTGTACAATAAGTTATTTAATTGAAGCTTGTGACCTGTCGCTGGTATAACACTAATAAAATACCTAGATGGCTTGATATAATTGGATTGGAGAGGTACAGTATAGCAGTGTAGGATGCAGTCTCAATGAGGTGACTCTTCTTCCTCTTCAGGTCATGTACAATTAATGTGACAGAAGCAACCTGTAGGCATTTAGAGGCTTTTTCTATCAAATGCACAAACTGAAAAGGAATGTTTACTGCAGAAAAAAAAAACGTTAACATGTGACCTTGTTTTTAAGAATGTAATATCATGGTTAATAGTAAGTTGTAGCAATTAAACCGAAGCCGAAGCCTTTTCATGTATAATTACACTTCATGTTCGCTAGCAGCAGCTTCAAACTTCACTCTGACCTCGTCTCTCTTACTCTCCGCTAAAACTCATTACCTTGGAATTGTTGAAAATGGAGATCATTGTCTCCGGTGGAGCGCGCTAAAGTCGCGGCCTGCACCAGGCCTTCCCTCTAACACGTGGTTCTGTGACCTCATCTAAAGCAAGAACGTAATCAAGGGCCGAGAGACGAGAGGTCAATGCAATTAAAATATTTCTTCTGCAACAGAGACAAGTTCAAAACTCAAATTCCTCATGAATTCAATACAATTAGGAAAAGCGTCAGGTTTAGTGTGTGAGACATCCGGAGAAAAACATTAGGACAGGGGAAAGAGTGTTAGAGAGAGAGAGAGAGAGAGAGAGAGAGTAGGGCATAAAAAGGTGAGTCCAATTAGAGCAGAAAATACTGAGTGATTCTGACAAGATGATTCCATCTCAGTCTGAGAAGCCAATTATAGCATCCAGCACCACACCCTGCACGTGAGGACTGAGGGGTGTGTGTGTGTGTGTGTGTGTGTGTGTGTGTGTGTGTGTGTGGGCCATGTCTTCTGTCTGAAGTTCTGTTAGATAAATCTTCTCTTTCATATCACCCTTAGCCTGTCTCTCTCTCTCTCTCTCTCTCTCTCTTTTTCTTTTCAGGCCTCACTGACATGAATGTTTGCATTGTTACCAAAGCAATTATAAAATATTGATTATAATATACAGTATATAACTATTTAAATTTATAAATATACAGGATATAAACATTCATTCATTAATTCATCTTCTATACCACTTTATCCTGTGTTCAGGGTCGTGGGGACCTGGAGCCTATCCCAGGAGACTCTGGGCACTAGGCAGGGTACACCCTGGACAGTGTGCCAATCCATCGCAGAGCACACACACACACTCATTCACACACAATGGTCAATTTGGGAACGCCAATTAGCCTAATCCTCATGTCTTTGGGAGGAAACCGGAGTACCCGGAGGAAACCCACCAAGCACGGGGAGAACATGCAAACTCCATGCACACAGAGACGGGAATCAAACCTGGCCGGGGAATCGAACCCGGACCCTGGAGGTGCAAGGCAACAGTGCTAACCACTACACCACCGCGCCGCCCTGATATAAACATGATAACATTAAATATAAACAACAAAATAAACCACCAACAACAACTATTAGGTATAAGTATCTGAACAATGGTGATGTTAAATTGTAGTTAGTTGGGGTGAGAGACATTCAGGGTTTGTGCATGCTGTCTCACACCGTGTCTCATGTTGTGTCTCACTGTCTTTCTTTCTCACACACTCTGTAGTGGAACCTTCTCCTAAAATTATTCAGATTTTTCCACCTTCTGTTTTATTTGGGATGATTTGGGATTTTGTGTGTGATGATTTCAGTGACGGTGTTCCTTATATTTAGATTTTTTTGACAGTGGAGGAAGAAGAGCAGCTCCGTCTCAACCTCACCGCTTGTATACCGAGCAGCAGAGGTGGAAAGAGTCATACAATTTCGTACTTAAGTAAAAGTACTGTTACTTTAGTGAATTTTTACTGAAGTACAAGTAAAGTTTGTTGTGCTTGAAATCAAAGTGTTCGCTTAAATATGACCAGGGGTTTGATCATAAGAATTTGTTGGCGTTTCACTTCCAGCTGTGTCTGTATCACTGGCATCTGATCTGTCCGTCTCCATCGTTCCTGTGAATTTAACACGTTATTTTTCATTTTCATTCATTTATTTTTTACTCAGTAGCGAATATGAATTAAAATGTAGTGAAGTACAAAACTTTAAACAAAACATACTTAAGTTAAAGTAAAATTACTGATTTTAAAAACTACTTTAAAAAGTAGAAATACGCAAAAGTTCTGCCATTTACCTTTTTCGCTCTCTTCATTTTTTCTCTCTCTTTCTCTTAGTTTCTGTCCCTCTTTCTTTCTCCTTGTCTTTTACTTTTTCTTTTCTTGTGCTTCTCTGTCTACCATTTGCCCTCATTTTGTTCTTTACCTTTTCCTCTCTCTCTCTCTCTCTCTCTCTCTCTCTGAAGCAGCAGTGCTTGTTAAACTCCTCAGCTCGCAGAGACCCTCACGCTGAGACTTTAGCAGCAGGTCTATCCTGTGCTCTTTGCTCAGTAATATGGCTGATGTCTAACAAGCTCCGAGCCCTGAGGATATCCCGCTGGTGCAAAGACCTGAGCAAGAAGCCAGAACAAAAGTCACGAGGCTTCAGCCATCACACATACTGTATATACATGTCGTGGCCAAAAGCTTTGAGAATTACATAAATATTGGAAATTGGAAAAGTTGCTGCTTAAGTTTTTATAATAGCAACTTGCATACAGTATACTCCAGAATGTTATGACGAGTGATCAGATGAATTGCATAGTCCTTCTTTGCCATGAAAATTAACTTAATCCCCCCCCAAAAAAAACCTTTCCACTGCATTTCATTGCTGTGATTAAAGGACCTGCTGAGATCATTTCAGTAATCGTCTTGATAACTCAGGTGAGAATGTTGACGAGCACAAGGCTGGAGATCATTATGTCAGGCTGATTGGGTTAGAATGGCAGACTGGACATGTTAAAAGGAGGGTGATGCTTGAAATCATTGTTCTTCCATTGGTAACCATGGTGACCTGCAAAGAAACACGTGCAGCCATCATTGCGTCGCATAAAAATGGCTTCACAGGCAAGAATATTGTGGCTACTAAGATTCACCTAAATCAACAGTTTTTTCAATTTTTTTAATTTTATGAAAGAACTTCAAGGAAAGAGGTTCAATTCTTGTTAAGAGGCTTCAGGGCGTCCAAGAAAGTCCAGCAAGCATCAGGATCGTCTCCTAAAGAGGATTCAGCTGCGGGATTGGAGCGACACCAGTGCAGAGCTGCTCAGGAATGGCAGCAGGCAGGTGTGAGCGCATCTGCACGCACAGTGAGGCGAAGACTTTTGGAAGATGGCCTAGTGTCAAGATGGGCAGCAAAGAAGCCACTTCTCTCCAAAAAAACATCAGGGACAGATTGATCTTCTGCAGAAAGTATGGTGAATGGACTGCTGAGGACTGGGGCAAAGTCATATTCTCAGATGAAGCCGCTTTCCGATTGTTTGGGACATCTGGAAAAAGGCTTGTCTGGAGAAGAAAAGGTGACGCTACCATCAGTCCTGTGTCATGCCAACAGTAAAGCATCCTGAGACCATTCATGTGTGGGATTGCTTCTCATCCAAGGGAGTGGGATCACTCACGATTCTGCCCAAAACACAGCCATGAATAAAGAATGGAACCAAAACACCCTCCAACAGCAACTTCTTCCAACAATCCAACAGCAGTTTGGTGAAGAACAATGCATTTTCCAGCACGATGGAGGTCCGTGCCATAAGGCAAAAGTGATAACTAAGTGGCTCGGGTAACAAAACGTTGAAATTTTGGGTCCATGGCCTGGAAGATTGAGATTGAGATACCAGTCGAATTGCAGAGGTCCTGAAAAAGAAGCTCCAACACTGCAAATACTGACTCTCTGCATAAATGTCATGTAATTGTCGATAAAAGCCTTTGAAACGTATGAAGTGCTTGTAGTTATATTTCAGTACATCACAGGAAACAAAGATCTAAAAGCAGTTTAGCAGCAAACTTTGTAAAAACTAATATTTGTGTCATTCTCAAAACTTTTGGCCACGACTGTACAGTATACTGTATATATACACACTATATATAATATATATTATATATATATATATATATACACTATATATATATTGCTCCATTGAAGGAGCAAGTAAATTATATATATATATATATATATATATATATATATATATATATATATATATATAATTTACTTGCTCCTTCAATGGAACCTTCATGTTTCATACATTGGAGGACTTGATACCAGTGTCAGAATTTTAATTAATTAGTTAATTTATTTATTCTTTTTTTTGTTACAACATCACACAAAACTGGCTGGACAGAATTTGATGAAACTTTGCCAGTCCTTCTGTCCTGCCTGAAGGTTAATCTTCATAAATGAAATCTAAATGTTGAGTAGAAGTGAAGTTAAGAACAGTTTTGTGCCAAATTATGAACCACAAGTTTCGACAGCGTACTGCGCACCCCTCAAACTGTGGGCGTGTCTTAAATCACTTGGACAGAATTTCCTGAATCTCCTGCAGTCCTTTGATCTCTGCCTGAAGTTTAATCTGCACCATCAGTTTAAATCTACAGTAAAAGTGATGTTATGAACAGTTATGTGCTGGATTTAATAATCTACTGTATAATAATCTACTAATGCGCTACTGTCTCAATGTAAACAAACACCTGCACCAATAGATATTAATTAGAAAAGATAAAGTGAATATTTTGACTGGGATTAGTTCATATTTTCACTTTGTCTGAAATAACAGCGCTGAAGTGGTATAAGTGAATTTTAACACGCTGGAGTCGTTTTAAGACAAAACTTCATCTTTATCTGATCTACTTTTTCTATTTCTCATCTGTGATTCTTTCTCCGATTACCGAACAGGGAGTGTATTTGTCTGAGCACCAAAGAAGGACAACGTAGTGTAAACAAGGCGTCAGATACTCAACCTTACAGAACGTCATTTCTGTCTATTAATAAGTTAGACAGATTAATCAGTTAATCATCAGATTATTTTTAGCTTTAACCTTTTAACTCTTTCTACAAACTCTTCCTGTACTTACACTAATGTGTACTGTATGTGTATATATACACACACACACTCTGTATAGAGAGAGAGGTCAAGCTGCTGAGGAGAGTGGAAGGATGAAGTTTTGGATTCATATTTCATCTGGTTTTAAAATGATCTCCTCAGCATTGTGCTGCGTAATTAAACGGAGCAGTGAGGTTCTGCACTCTATTGACAGCTGTGTACAGGACAGCGCTCATTAATCATGCATTGCATTGCTCCATCAATCGATGCTCGGCATCATCCGCTTCACAATTAAGCAGCACCTGAGGGAGAGAGAGCCGGCATCCTGACTCAACACCTCGCTGGAAAGCCTGCGCTGAAAAATCTACTCTGTTCAACATCGTGATTGATGTCTCGACATAAGACTAATTTATAATCGTTAAGTACAGCAGACGTTGTTGTTTTTGCTTTTTTGTTTTTTTTCCCCCCACAAAGGACAAAATCAGGATCCTCGCCAACAAGAAAGTGATAAATATTAGCAGCGTGCCTGAGCTTTCTAACTCTCCTCATACATCCTCGCTTAACTGTCAGGTTACAGTATTCCCAGCTGTGGCTTCAGGTATAGGGTGGAGTGCCTCTAGTGGTCACAAGCAGGAAGTGCAGGGTGAAGCAAGCTGGATGTACAGATTATTCTAAAGAAATCGATAATTCTTGTATATTCATGACTAGATGTCGATTATGAGACGATGGCGGTGGCATTCGATTTTATACATTAATTGTATCTGTAAGCCGTTCAAGCATCTGATTACCAAATACAAATTAAACATTACATTTCATTTTTTTAAACAAATTGACATAGAGGACTTCAACTTGTGTGTAATGATGTTCCATTTGAAATAAAACTCGGGTCATTCATTTTGGCCTAATGACTGAATTTCTGTTTCACTCCTTTTCCAAATGGTTCAGTGTCTGTAACTTTAAATGCAAATAAGCGACTCCTCCTCATCTGACTCAGATGAAGCCTCAGTGTTGGATGGCATTTCACATCTTTCCTGATTTCTGCCATCTGGTCTCACACATTTGCTCATTGTTATCTATTATTTATGCCACACCTCTAGTTACAGTAGCTAAGTGCTGATTGGCTAAGCACTGTTTAGGTTGGTTTCAGCACTATAAACATATAAAACAGAAGGTTTATCAGGCAGAAGAGAGACGCGACAGCCGCTGTCCAGTTATTAGTGTATTAGAGCAAGACTGATGTCCTGCAGGCTCGCCGTGGAAACAACGGCTGAAGATCGAGACGAGTTTGTTTCCCATAAAAAAGTGTTATTAATGATCACCATCTGTCGCTTCGCTGACAGGATAATCGCACAATCGTTCCCTAATGCTGGATTACACATGCTGATATTCACCAGAGACAGACGGAGAGAGACAGAGAGAGAGAAAAGGGAGAAACATAGATAGATAGATAGATAGATAGATAGATAGATAGATAGATAGATAGATAGATAGAGAGAGAGAGGAAGAAAGAAAGACAGAATTAGCGAGATGGTGAAAGAGACAGTCTAAATCAGAGACAGAGATATTAAAAATAAGAGAGAGAGAGAGAAAATGTCTGAGAGATACAGTCTAGCAGATAGAGACAGTCTAAGTCTGAAAGAGAGAAAGAGATCGCGAAAAATAAGCTGAAAAAAAGACCCACTGTGAGAACAGCAGTGCAATAAGGTAGAGAGAGACAGACAGAGGGAGACGATCTTGAATCTTCACAGAGAGAGAGAGAGAGAGACTGTGGGAGGGAGACAGTCTAAGAGAAAGACTCAGAGAGATGACAAGAGACAGAATGAGAGAGAAAAGGCGAGAGAGATTCTAAGAGAGACAAAAAATGAGACTAAGAATGAGAGAAGGAGAACAAGACAGAGAAAAAAGTCTAGAGGAAATTTTTAGTGTAAATGATAAGATTTAAAGAGAGAGACTGAGTGTAAAAAAGAGAGAGAATAATAGAGAGAGAGACAGAGGGAGACGAGGAAGAGAGAGAGAGAGAGAGAGAGACTAATTAGGCGGCAGTCTGTTATTGCAGTTAAACATGCCTTAAAGAAAAAATTATAATAATTTTGACTAGTGTAAGGTGAACATACCACCGAGGTCTGTGTGTGTGTGTGTGTGTGTGTGTGTGTGTGTGTGTGTGTGTGTGTGTGTGTGTGTGTGTGTGGTTGGGGTGGTGTCTTTTAAATCCGATCCAAGAAAAATACAAAATCTACTGAGTATCTCTGTTAGACTTCAGTTGTGTATCGCTCCGTCTCACGTCTCCATCTGCGGCGTATAAAGCAGCCGGCAGTTCACCATGAGCTGTTTAGATGAGGTGACCTGCTCACTCTTCCACATCAGCTCTAATATCATCAGGGAGTTGTAACAAAAACCTAATTTCTCTGCCTGCTTATTTTCTCTAGCATGCATCAATGTGTTGGCGATGGCTGGCTAATTCCAGCGTTATGGCTAAACGCAGCAGCATGCCAAGCCAGCTGCTGCTCATTTACCTCTGTCCTGTCTCTCACGTTCATTGTGCCTGATCAGCCACATCCTTTCAGTGGCAGCTGTTCCAGATCACATGGAAACACACACGATGCCAGGATACTCATGTTTCTGTTATGCACTTTATCTCAAGCATATGTGCTGAGACATGTTTTAGCACATATAACGGAATAATTGCTGTAAAGTAAAAATAAAACTAATTAACCTGCACTTTACCTTTGAAAAGAATCGTGACAGAGCAGTGTTTCTGTGTAGAGCAGAGAAAAAGAGTGTGTGTGTGTCTGTGTGTGTCTGAGAAGGCAAAAGTAGGAGGGGTCTGTGTGCGGGCGCATGTGTGTGTGTGCAGGGGAGATGATTACCCACAATTCTGCAGAGAGAGAGAGTCAAAAACCGTTGAATCAGTTGTGATCATGTGAAGCTCGACGTCAAAACAAGAAGTGCATGCGTGATACATGATACTCGGTACTCATAAACCAAGAAAATGCTTGAATTTTCAAGTTAAAATGTATTCAAAATCTTTGCTTGTCTTGCAGAACACTCATTTGGTAGTTTTCTAACTAATTTGGTACCTTTGGTTGTACTTGTCTACTTGACTCATTACAATTTTCTTGAATTAGCATAAGCAATAATTTACCTTTATACAGTATGATGGGTTAATGTTCTGGATTGGTAAATATAGTCATAACATTAACACCATCACATTGATCACAAACTATACAACAGTAAACTGATGACCGGTTTGTGGGCACCCAATGTTCACCCATGCCTGTGGTGACCTAAAGCTCGACCGTCAGGTCTGATCTCAAAGAAAAGCCAATAAATCTCCAAAAAAGTCACTACTGGCCACAATAAAAAGGCATCAGAACACCGAGTGTACAGTACCATAGCCCACTGTGTGCCAGGATCAGCCAGACACCACAGCACCCCCCCAGAGGCCCTGAAATCCACAGCTGGAACCAGGGGCCAGACCTGCCTCAGCTGCACAAGGGGAGTCCAAAGGCTAGGTGGTTTTAATGTTAAAGTTTTTAATGTTGCAGCTGATCAACGTCTGCTATACTAGTAATTCATTTTACTGTATGTTTTTCTTTGTGTTTTTGAATGCAACAGGTGAAACCTATTGCATTCAGGTTCTGAGTGATACATGTCCAACTCTTTCTGATAAGGCTAGCCAGCCGAGTACTAAAGAGGATACATGGAGAAAGGAAGAATGGTGCAATGTAATGGCATGACTGCACCTGGAGGAACTGGAGACCAGCACATGTACCTGGTCCAGAAGATAACAAAGCACTCTGGAGACCTGAAGAGAGAATAGAAAAGCCGGCCACACTGCATGGCAGGAACTGGAGAAAGGGATTGCACACAGCCGTATTATAAAAGGAATAACCCCTGCAAAGTGAATTCAGCAGTGACATTCTACAAGAGCCAAGATACACTCAGAAGGATCACAAAGAAAGTGACCTACACAAGGTGCTTCATGCGCCCAAACTTTTAAATGTCATACATTTGTAGGAAAAGTGTGTACCCTCACCAAACTTCAGCTGAGCCAAAGCAAGTCAAAATCCTTGATTAAGTCTCTACCATCTATAAAGACTAAAATACAGGTGGATCTTTCTTTCTTTTTTTGAATTCCTTCAGACTTGCTATGTCCTTGTAGATGTAAGAGAGGCACAATCCAGGGCTTGATGGCATAATTTTTTGGCCGCTCTGCACTTGGATACATTTTGGTGAAGGTATGCATTTTAGTAGCATGGTACTGTAGCAGGTATGCAGCAAAACACATCTCACTACACTCAAATCTGAATGCAATGGGCGCGTTGCTTTCTTTGTTGCCAAGCTGTACAGTTGAGCAGCTGAGAAAGAATAAGGATGGAAAAAGGGTATTGACTGCCCAACTGCACACTCTGCTGAAGAATAGCCTTGAATGATGTGAAGAAATATAAGCATGAGGTATGCCAAGTTGAGTCTGGCCTGAAGTCTCATGACCTGGCTGTTCTTTTGGCACAGTCATAAAATCATGCCACGGGAGTGCGCTTAATCCAGCACTGGCAGGGTAACAAACCTGAGGGGCAGTTATGAGGAATCTGTGGCCCACATTGCTTCAGACCCTCAACAATATCTTTGTAGTCTGCACTTGTAACTAATGTACTGGTGATGGTAGTGACACTGCCGCCAAGTTGCAGAAAATGCTGCAGTGGTGCACCAGGATGTTGAACACATTTGGTCAACTGCATAGCATCACAACACCTTACATGGACAACACACTGATCTAATGCTGGGATAACCTCACGCACAAATTATACTTGAATCAAACGCATGTTATTTGGAAACAAGAATAAACAAGTCCAAATGAATATGAGAGCAGTGAGAAGAAAGAAGTGTTCATTCCACCGTTGGTTGATCACAGAGATATACCGTCTGAGTTTCAAAGCAGAAATTAAAGAAGAGTTAGAATCTAAAACACTGCAAGTGCCATTATTGTACAGAGAACTAGTCTAATATAAAGACACAGGCTTGCAGGGACTGAGATAAAATACATGCATATGAAAGTAATAAAACGCAGTGTGTGTTGCAATAGTAACAGAGATGCTCTTACCACCACATCTTCTAGCATTTTATTCTACTTACTCTATACTACAGCGTTTTACAGCGCTAACACCTTATAATCATATTTCTATGACAATACAACCTCAAGTATTTAGAAAATCCATAAGATCTCCGCAGCACATGCATACAGTAGTGCTTCAGTATATTACAGTGATTGCACTAAAGTGAGAATTTTAAGGTTTTGTTAAGATGATGCTCTCCAGCGGTGAAGCGCAAAGCCAGGCCTGATCACGGGAGAGGAATTCAAGAGCCACAGGGAGGCTGGATGTTCCTTCGCAGCTTTGTAGCAGTGATTCAACCATCTGTTCCATTCTCCAAGCTCCACTGGGAGAGAGAGAAACCCAGGGGAGCGGAGAGAAAAACTCTACCTTACTCACTTCCAGGGAGCGCTGTCACAATCTGAAATCAGAGGAAGGATCTCTACAGGCAGCCTTAAGTGCACGGGGGGAGGGGGGGGGGGTGGCAGGACTGCACAGCGAGGGGTAAATGCTTCTGACACAGGGTGAACTTGGAGCTGTGATCTTAGGTGGCAGGGGGATAAACAGGGCAAGATAGGAGTGTCACGTCTGGTCAATACAGCAGTATGTGTACAGACACACACACACACACACACACACACACACACACACCAATGCAAATAGATTACCTTTACAGGAGGAATTAATAAAATAAAACTATTACATGGTATAGGTTTACAAAGTAGAGGTTTTATATAATAATATTTTATATTTATGCAATTCTTTTTGTCATTTGAGACATTCAGATCTGTCTACAGTTAGTTTGTGCACGTTTTTCCATTTTTGCATTTGGAACCAAAGTAATGCCCCCCCCCCCCCCCCCCATTTTTTTCTGCTCAATCCTGTTTTTGGGTGTGGCTGAGCAATAGCTCATTTACATAGACACAGAAACAACACATTTGAAGGGAGAGTAAAACAGAGCAAGTTTAATCTATTTAAAAAATCATTATCTGAGAGGCATTTCAGCTAGAACATTAACACACACACACACACACACACACACACACACACACATACTTTGAAGGAGTTCTTTTTGAATCTGTTAAAGAAAGAGTGAAAAATAAGACCCTTAATGTTTAAGTGGTAAGAGTAACGTTTACTATGATAGGACCGGACTGAGGGAGTTTTGCACAGCGGTAGTCTTGGCTCCAACCTCGTAAAGATGTAATGAGTCGATGTAAGTGCACTGCGTTTAAGGAAAAAAAAAAAAACCACAACTTTTTTAATTCCCCAACACGAGCCACTAACATCCAATGCCATTAATCAATACACTTCCATTAGCCCTGAATAGACATTTCGTCCGGTGCTTTAGAGCCACGTTGGCTGAACTAAAGGCCAAAGATATGAAAAGGCACAATTAGTCGATACGTTCATCATAACCGGAACATTTTCTCTGCATTATTTCACTCGTTGTATTTTCATCCACTTGTGTTAAATGTCACCACATTCAGCCCGAAGTGCTGCGCCAGCTAATTATGGTCAGATTATCTGATTCTGGCTGTGAGAATTAAGGAGCGGTTTTAGTGAAAGAAAATCTCCTGTGAAAGCTGAACCGCAGGTTATTCAATCAGTACTGTGATCAATACTGGATTAACTGTGCAGTCCAATTTTACCAAGACTCAAATAAACCAAAATGAAGAAGAATTCCATAAAAGTCCACGATGACATTGTGAGTGATTTTTAAAAGGGCATTTTCAAACTAAACTTTTTTTTTCCCATGAAGGATTTCAAAGGCTAATGTTTTGGCTTTAATGCAATCTTTATTTTACCGTTTCTATAGAAACAGCGCATCCAAAGCAGCACATACAGAGTAAACAGATTAAAAACTGAGAAACCATTAATGTGGTGCAGTTTTCTTTAAGGAGATGATTATTTGTGGAAGGAGTCTCCAGTGTCAGCCCGAGGTCAGGCTGAAACTTTAATTTAGCATTTTATAGAGATGATGTGTTAAATGTTATAGCAGCTACAGTATAAACAGTGGTTTCCTCACCAGCCTTTGTAAGAGAATAAGAAGAGGCTGGTGAGGAAACCATCATCTTGATATGATGAGCCAAAAAACATTA
The DNA here is from genome assembly GCA_030522415.1 of Channallabes apus. Taxonomy (NCBI): domain Eukaryota; kingdom Metazoa; phylum Chordata; class Actinopteri; order Siluriformes; family Clariidae; genus Channallabes; species Channallabes apus. The sequence goes on from CM060104.1 coordinate 26,864,246, forward strand.
ATTCATTCATCTTCTATACCGCTTTATCCTGTATTTAGGGTCGCGGGGACCTGGAGCCTATCCCAGGAGACTCAGGGCACGAGGCAGGGTACACCCTGGACAGCGTGCCAATCCATCACAGAGCAAGCCAAAAAACATGGTTTGCCACATTTTTGAGAAACTAGAAAGGACCATAGAGCCTCACTATGTGGTACAGTTGTAGCTCATCATGTTGAGGCTCTGGGTTCCTGATCAACAGGTCAGTGGTTCAAGCCCCAGCTTCACCAAGCTTCCGCTATTGGGCCCTTGAGCAAGGCCCTTAACCCTGTCTGCTCCAGGGGTGTTGTACAGTATCACAGCCGACCCTGTGCTCTGAGCCCAGCTTCCTAACACTCACATTGTGCGGTAAGGTATTTACATATACCTTACAGGCTTCTTTAAAGTTACCCAATCCTGAAATCACACCAGTTTGGGATCAAAATAAAGCCTTAATATAATTAATTAAAGACTTATGCTAAAGTCCTGAAGATTTAAAAATGAAAAAAACAAAAATGTTGATGGAAATCAGCATTAAAATATGAAGAGATTAATCAGGACATTCCTAAAAGACAAGAGTAAACAAGAATGCTCTAATAATATAAAGTAATAATATGACTCCATTTATTAACATTTATTTTTTTTTACATTAAATGAAGTAAAGCTCTTAGCCTTAAAATAAGAGCTTTTACCTTCCTTAAAATCTCTTTAAGGATAAGTGTATGAATTATCCTTAAAGAGATTTAAACACTTTATACCTAAACAGAGTAATATTACAGTACAAATCTAGCTGCAAGGAGCGATTAATGTGTCCAAGCACGGGTAGTGTAGCAGAGTCTAGCTAATTATTATACTGCATCACTGAATGTGCACGCGAACTTCATCACACTTTAATGTCATATATGATGCTTTCCACATCAGGCAGGATGTTAGTTTGATAGAAAACAAATCAACTCCTTCTGACCAATCAGAATCCAGAATTCAACTGTTGTATAGAATCATTATACACTAACTGACCATCTCTGTTACTTGATACTGTATGCTACACATTTGGTTACTTAATATAGTAATAAATGAATATGGAGTGTGTTCTGAGTAGAAAACATGTCCCACTGTAATTATACCCATACATACTGTACACCAGCTTTAAGAGTACCTCTGAACAACGAATCAACACTGGCATCTAGTGGAAGTGGAAGTGCAAGGCCAGTATAAACACACTACTTCTAAGAACTTCCAGAGCTTTCTTTTTTTAGTTTGAATGAGGAAACATACATCAGGAGACGAGTGAGCATGATTGTGTTTGTGTTCAGGGCTTCGCTCTGGTCTGATGCTTCACACATCTCAACAGCCTGAACAGTCAGGACACTGATTCTCTGATTTCCCTCAGCACTGTGTGATGGATGTTTCCTCATCGCATGAAAAGTCCTGCCTTCCTCATGACAGGCTGCAAGAAATGATGTCTGGGATGTCTTCATGCACAAAAGCACTGCATTCCAGTTTCCTACTGACACCCAGTGATTCCTTCTGAAATACTGAATGTATACAGTATAATGTGCCAAATAGGCTTATGTCCTAAAATACTGTACATTGACAAGCTTTTAAACTCCACCACTGTTCAATGACTGTTCAATTAAAGTCCACCCTGAGAACCAGTAAGTATCTTTAGACTGAAATATTTGTCATGTTTGTAGCAGTTTCGCTATGAATTTCTCATATTTCTCATTGTTGAAGTAATGTTGTTATTCCCATCAGACATCAGTGGTTGTGCATAAAACATTCTTATTGCTAACACAGTTGAAAAGCTTAATAGGAGAAAATAATTTATATATTCCTGGTCCAAAACAGAAGTGATAATGATAGCATTTAACGTCACATTAGAGAGAACCTCGTTTTGGCTAGCTCGAGATGATGGTGTTGACGCCAGTATTAGCATGTAAGGTTTTGGAGGCCGATGGCAGGTAGACGGCATTCTGGGTAAATGTAAGAATTGGTCATTAGCCGAAGTTATAGGCAAATGGACAACAGGTTAATGGGAAAAAACAAGATAAAACATATCACAGACAGTGTTGAAAATCGATTCATTAGGATGATATTAATTGTAATAAGATTATAATAATACTAATGTAATTCCGCTGGTTTTGTTCAAACCCAAGTCAGATAAACAGCACATCAGTGCACACCTGTGTCTTTACAGTTCAGTGTTCAGGATGTGGATTGGGAATGCAGCCTAGAATTCTTTCTGATTGTGTGTTGATGTATCTCTATCACAGCTGTGAGATTAGTGACAGATGCAGTTTTTCCTCACCTTTTCCTCACCAAATGCTCTAATAGAAATAGATCTCTGCACCAGATGTTCACCTCAATGTTACATCCCTTTTGAGTTAATTAATACTTTCAGTGCCCGAGACAGCAACCAGATCAAGCAAGAGTGCAAGCTGAAGCTCATGGACGGATGCTTGTGAGGGTTGCTTCCAGCTGATGAGAAAAGAGAAGACAGCAGTGCTGACAGGAGGAGACAGGAACGAGACACCAGGAGCACGAAAACTGCAGGAAGCAATTAAAGTTCAATCAGTCGCTATAGAATCGCTAGAATCGCAAATGTTGCACATCTTCACTTTGCACAGACGTTTACCCTCCACCCATACCTTCCAGTTAGTACACATTATCTTACCCTTTTCCAGTGGACACTATGCTCCTTTATTCTATTAATTACCCATGAATCAGCTGCCACTTCTACATTAAAGCCAAGGCCAGCTGAGGACATGCCTATCAGTGAAGAGAACAGGAAATTAAAGTCGCCTTCTTAACCTCTCCATCAAGAAGTTTAATGTGAGAAGCAGCAGGCACACGGAGGCTGGTCTTGTCTCCGTAAAAAAGAGAAATGAACAAATTCTTCCTCATAAAATGAAAAGACACAGCGAGAGAAATTCCATAACTGTATTCTCATTCCTCATCGGTTTGTCAGACTCATCCCTCACTCTGAGCGCTGCCCTGCCTCCACGTTAATTCCAAACTTTCACTCACACAGCCTGGATTAATACTGACACTACAAAAGCATATTTCACACCCTGTACACAAACTGTACTGTATCATGCACATTTAATCAGTGCAGCAATATGGGCTAGCAGCAGAGCCTTCTGGGAATAGAAGAGAAGGGAAGAGGAGTGAAGAGAAAAGAACAGAACAGAAGAAAGGCCTACTACTGTCAGCTGATCAGGGTTGTGTCTCTTCACTTGTGTTACTTCACTTTTGTGCAACAGTGATCATATTCTTCTTCTTCATAGAATAGAAAATGCAGTATGAGTTAAGGGAACGGCTCTCTCCTGACTCTGGTATTACTGTACAGTACTGTATTTGATTGATTGGTATTAGTTTGTAGATGTACAGTACAATAAATGGTGATTATTCTATGGGTACTAAAGTAAATTCTGGTGTTCCACAGGGTTCTGTTTTAGGCTCAGTGCTATTTTCTCTTTACATGCTTACTCTGGGTAACATAATTCGTACAGTAAATATGGCATTAGTGTGAGAACCTCAGGAGGTAAGGAAGCAGACATGAGGAACTGGCCATGACGTCACTGGTATATACTGTAGAGAACATGATATGAGGAAACAGACATGCGGAAGTAGCTAAGCAAAATCTGATATGAGGAAGATGATTTAAGAAAGTACATGTGAGGAAGTGGATATGAGGAAGCAGATGTGAGGAAGTGGATGTGAGGGAGTGGATATGAGGAAGTGGATATGAGGAAGCAGATGTGAGGAAGCAGATGTGAGGGAGTGGATGTGAGGAAGTGGATATGAGGGAGTGGATATGTGGAAGCAGATGTGAGTGAGTGGATATGAGGAAGTGGATATGAGGGAGTGGATATGAGGAAGCAGATGTGAGGAAGCAGATGTGAGGGAGTGGATGTGAGGAAGTGGATATGAGGGAGTGGATATGTGGAAGCAGATGTGAGTGAGTGGATATGAGGAAGTGGATATGAGGAAGCAGATGTGAGGGAGTGGATGTGAGGAAGTGGATATGAGGGAGTGGATATGAGAACATGGCAGTAGAGTACCCAGGCCTGATGTGTGTATTGACTGTGGCAGTATAATAATCAGAGGCTGAGCTGAATCAGTGCTCATGATAAACGAGCATGCGGAGAATCCCATATTTCTTATTTCCCCTCATAAAAATCATTATTTCTCACAATGCATATCACGCCATCTGTCATTTCCACTGGGTGAAATATGAGGAAATCAATGCTGTAACTGATTTGTTTGCGTGAGCAGTTTTTCATTTTTGTGGTTATGATTTTTTATCAATATAGAATACGCATACACGACAAGCTGGCAAGCAGGAAATGATAGAGGTGAAATCTCTAAACTTTTAGCTTTTAAAACTTTTTGTTTTTTATTACTTTAGTCAACGGAGAGATGAGTTACACTGAGGAGAAGACGTTTACTTCTACTGTATCACAATGAAACATGATGTAGGTCACATTGATAAAGTCATGAATCTAATATTAAACTTAAAGTTGCAACTTTACCTTAGACTGTTACAACACACCTACACTGGAGACTGGAGTGTGTTGTACATCTCCATATAAATGAGCTGTTTCTACGGAAACCATAAGATATTAGGAAAAAGCGCATTAATATAAACCACTGCACTACTGCACTACTACTACTGTTACTAATATGCACTACTGTAAGAGCTGCTGTTATAGAAAACAGATGAACACAAAATCAGACCAATCAGAATCCAGAATTCAACAAGGCCTTGGTGTGAAGGAATCCATTAGATCTGAGGGTCTGAGCCGGGCAGAATGAGCAGCAGGAACAGGAAGTGTGTCAGATCAACACACAGACCCTTAAAAACACTAATTTGCCTCTAGGCGAGATCAGCGACAGTGGAAGCTGACATTGTGCTTAGCTTTGCTTTTCTGCCCCTGTTCACCTGCTGGCACACACACACACACACACACACACACACACACACACACACACACACACACACACACACACACACACACACACACACACACACATACACAAACCCATAATGCTGACATAAGCACCCTGACAGCACTCACAGTACACACACACACAAACACACACAAAGTAAAAACAAAAAAACAATAAAAGCGTAGCAATGAGTAATTTACGCAGCAGCCGCATGCCATCATTTAACACCAGGAGCAGATAAAAACTCCAGGTCTAACAGGAGTCCATCATGACACACCACAATATCACACAGACGTAATACGGAAATCTATATGTGAGTTCACCAGTAAGGAAGAATAGTGATGAACAACAAACACATTATTACCTTAAACAATGCACACAGTATGAGATCAGTAAATAATTTATAAACACTATTGAACTTTAAGACTGAGCTGCAATAACGCACACTGTACAATGCACATTTTTTTTTGTGTTCTTTACAGTGTTTTCGTCATTATCACTTCATTATCCATCATATAGGGAGAATAAACACCAAATGGCCATTCGCTTCAACCAATCAACCAACCATCTGACCAAACCAACAGTCACCCAATAGCCAACCGATACAGATATTATTCTACCCAATCAATTAACCAACTAATCAACCATCCAACCTGCCAACACTAAACATTTGGGCATTTACAGTACTTTCTGTCATTGGATGGATCCTTACACTGGATTACTAGATAACTACTATGTAGATAACTAAACAAACCAATAAAGAAATGAATCAACCAACCCATCAATCAGTGAAACACCCAACTAATGAAGCAATCATCCAATCTTGCAACAAAAAGATTAATCAACCAAGCAACTGATCAATCACCCAATCAACAAATAAACCAACCATCTAATCAATCACTCATCCAGACAATCAACCAATAAAGAAATTGTCCAACCAAGAATTAAATAACCAATTAACAAATTAACCAATTAACCAATTACCTAATTATTTAATCAATTAATTCATTCAATCTGTTCCATGATTGCTGGAGTAATAAAACAGTGTTCACTGGTTATTTATATAAGTGACTTTTCTCTGTATGTGCACACACACACACACACACACACACACTGTTTTGACTATCTCTTTATGAAATCATGCCACAGTGAAGGTGTGGAGAAGAAGTTGAAAGGTTGGCAGAGAGTTCAGAGCTCGTGTGGCGGAAATGTAATAAAGAATCTCCACTCAACAGGAAAAGTAGAAAAGAAAAGACAAACACTGGAGCTAACACTCACACTCGTTCATTATGTTCCGTTGTCAGGAATAATCATTGTGGCGTGGAAAAAGAATCCGTGTTGTTGTGTTGCAGAGGCGCTGTTACAGCCTGGTGCTGATGAGTTTCCTACAGCAGCGCGTTCCTGAGTGGTTTCATTCTGCAGCCACTTTCTAAAGATTACTTTTACTTTCATTAAACAACACTACAGGATACTTTTATCCATTTACACTTACATTTAGTATTCATGTGCAACAAGTCCTGCTCTGTTTTACTGTACTCACTTTACTTTTCCTTCTTGTATCCCTTCCTCCTGTTAGTGTCTCTTTCTTTTTTATTTCTTCACTTGTTTGCATCATCTTATTGCCTTAAATTTTTTTACTCGTTAACTTTAATTCAATTTTATTCTATTTTATTTGTATATCGTTTTTAAAAATGTACAGTCACAAAGCAGCGTTACACAATCAAAAGAATTATTTAAGTTTGTATAAAATGTGAATGTGTATTGATGAAAATGATAAGATTTAAACCTTTTCTATTTCTTTCATCTCCTTACTTTTTTCTTGATTCTCCTCTCCTCTTCACTCCTTTCATTTCTTCATCTATTCTCCTCTCCTCCTCTCCTCCTCTTTCCTTCTCTTCACTCCTGCAGCTACTCACACTGTACATCAGAAAGAATAAAGCATTTCCCCAGTGTTTAATCACCTGCTGATCCCGCCCACCAGCCAGCTCTCCCTCACCGTGATTCGCTACTAACACTGTGATTGACAGCAAACACATCTACTCTGACAGGATGAAAGAGTTCCTTTGATTTTTTTTTCTCCCCTTAAATGCACAAATATTTTACTCCCCCCGCTGAACACCCTGCAGCAGGTGCACCCCAGCACCTCCACGCTCCTGTGATAAATACAGAGGCTGGATTTTTGGACCACATGAAGGCCTGAGGGTGAAGATAACACGAGTCCTTTAGGACTGAGCAGGATAATCGACACACTGCATTCCTCTTGCTGCTTTGGTGAGCACAGAGGATTCTGTACTGTACTGAACTGATGTTCCAGATGTGTACAGTGCATACACACCAAAAGGCCAGGTGATGAAAAAAACGCTAGGTGAGATGCAGCCTGTAAATTTAAGGTATGAAGCTATATATATGAATGCACGATAGCTTAGTGGTTAGCACGGTCGCCTCGCACCTCCAGGGTCAAGAGTCTGTGTGCATGTTCTCCCCGTACTTGGTGGCTTTCATCCAGGTATGTCGGTTTCTTGTTTAGCAAATTAGGCCAATTGGTGTTGCAATGTTGACTGGGGGTCCCGCCCTGGTCGTAAAAAATGGGAATAAATACAGTGGTCATCACTGGCCCTCACAATCCCTGGTTGGACCACAGAGATTCCTAGATGGATAGATGGATGAGGGATAAAGCTATATAATATAATACAGTAAGTTTGCGGAGTCTAAGATCAAACAGAAATCTAAAAAATTCTGTTAATACTGTATAAGAAAAATGCTAAAAACAATTATGATGCATACTGTATATATCGTAATTGTAAAAAATATTACACGTACTCCATCTGCATGATTTATTCCTTCAATAGATAATTGCCACGTTCTGCATCCATCATTTACTCTCTGTTCAGTCTCATGACCAAGTTTTAAAAACACCAATGAAGGTGAGGTTTTCATGTTAAAGGAAACAGAGAAGAAGTAAAGCAAGAAAGAGGAGGATAAATGAAAAAGGACATGAAGCATCAAGCCAAGCATGCCTGATTTCCCTGCAGAGCATGATGCCCAAATCTTTCTCTCAGCTGATTGGATCCTAAGAGGGATGAAGCGGAGAGACAGCACCTTCTCACGCTGCTCAGTGGCTCCTCACACACAGATGAGCTCGACAGAGAGGAGGAAAATTGTAAGAGACATCTTTCTCCTGAATAAAAACCCAGTTCAGCCTCAGCGGTCTCCGAGCGGACATGGACAGGGTTCAGACACAGCTGCTCGGAGATTACTTCAGCTCATCTTCAGCCCTCTGACAGTGTGCTCTGCATGTGTGTGTGTGTGTGTGTGTGTGTGTGTGTGTGTGTGTGTGTGTGTGTGTGTGTGTGTGTGTGTGTGTGTGGGAGGGAGTAGTGCTTCATTTTCAAACACAAAACTGCAGTGATGCAGCTGATATCCTGCTTTGTTGGGTTTTAATGAAGTGTGAACTCCACTGGAGGACTACAGTCTTTGATTTCCAGTACGATAGAAACGACTTGGGATTTTTTTTTCTCCACAAAGTGTATTTGTGTAACCTACTGTAACTGTCCAGAACAGTGTGTTACACATGATGTCAATTATAGGTTCCACCAGAGGAGGTACTTTGAAATTGTAACATTGGGAATTACACACTGGTCACTTTAACTATCGGAATCAAATCCAAATCTGAATCTGAGGAAGTTTCCCCAAGCGGATATCGGACTTCATGATAAACACACGTTTGTAAGAAATATGATGACCTGAATGACCTCTTGTCATGATATTAATTCTAATTTCCATTTCTAGTAACACTTAAAAAAACAGGATCTTCCTTTGAAGAAGAATAAAATAAGCTGTTCCACTCCACAGAGACTAGTACTGAGTGTCTTACTGGACATGAGGGGGGACAGGAAACACAAAAGCCACATAACAGAAGAAAATATACAGTATACATACTGTACTGTAGACAAACGATGGCCTGTTTTGATGAGAGATATGGTGTGGGTCAGTGTAAGAAGAGTCAGTGCCAGACATGGTTGTTTTTTGTTTGTTTATTTCTTTGTGAAGTAAATGACAAAATAATTAAACTAAAACTAATTTTTGCAAAACTTAGAATGGATTTCTGTGATGTTAAGTACTCCAGACGACTGTTTGCAAGAATCCACTTAAATCTTTGTGCTTTTATATAATTTATTTTTACATCTCACTCTGAACCACATTCATGTAGAAGTAAGTGATTTACAAAAAAAAAGCAATGATTATTATGATAAATAAACAATAATAAGAATGATTGTAATATGTTAGCATGCATGTGTAAAGTTAGGAAACCCCATCCTCTATGTAATAATTGTTTACAAGAATTCTGCTTCATCTATGATTGGTTAGAAGCCTACAGCATGAGGTCAGGACTAATCTGGAAAAATATTAGTTAATCAAAAATCTACAGCATGAATGTGGAAATTACAGCACAGGATTGTGCCCAGTTATAAAATAATTGAATAATTGTAAAATAACAATATTTGTTAATTATTTAATCTCAGTGTCAATCAAAACCATACTTGATTCCCAGCCAGTGCCCAAACCCAAACCCCAGCCAGTGACCAAACCCCAGCCAGTGCCCAAACCCAAACCCCAGCCAGTGCCCAAACCCCAGCCAGTGCCCAAACCCCAGCCAGTGCCCAAACCCCAGCCAGTGCCCAAACCCAAACCCCAGCCAGTGGCCAAACCCCAGCCAGTGCCCAAACCCCAGTCAGTGCCCAAACCCAAACCCCAGTCAATGCCCAAACCCCAGCCAGTGCCCAAACCCAAACCCCAGTCAATGCCCAAACCCCAGCCAGTGCCCAAACCCAAACCCCAGCCAGTGCCCAAACCCAAACCCCAGCCAGTGCCCAAACCCAAACCCCAGTCAGTGCCCAAACCCAAACCCCAGTCAGTGCCCAAACCCCAGCCAGTGCCCAAACCCCAGCCAGTGCCCAAACCCAAACCCCAGTCAGTGCCCAAACCCAAACCCCAGCCAGTGCCCAAACCCAAACCCCAGTCAGTGCCCAAACCCAAACCCCAGCCAGTGCCCAAACCCCAGCCAGTGCCCAAACCCCAGCCAGTGCCCAAACCCCAGTCAGTGCCCAAACCCCAGCCAGTGCCCAAACCCCAGTCAGTGCCCAAACCCCAGTCAGTGCCCAAACCCCAGCCAGTGCCCAAACCCAGACCTCAGTCAGTGCCCAAACTGTTGGCAGTGCCAGTCCCAAGGAGGGTTGGGTCAGAATTGACATTCGTTGTTAAACTTGTGCCAAGTTGTGTGCTCATTGAGTGGTCAGCTGTGGCAACCCCATGAGAGAAACTGCTGAGGGACCAATAAGAATATTTAAAAATATAGAAAATAATATATAATCTGTTAGTAAGCATGTGTGAGGTTAATACATGCCACCCTCTGCATTATGATTGGTTGCAAGAATACTGCCTCATCTATGATTAGTTAGAAACCTACAGCATGAGAACTTTGCGCAGTTTCATAGACCAAAGAAGCATATTAGTTACTCAAGTTTACAAAATCTTTCAATAAAAGAACTTTTGTTTTCTTTCTACATATTTTCATATTGTTAAGGAGATTTTTTTTCCTTCATGTCCCTTTAGGGGTGCCTTTCAATGGTGGCATCTGGTGGTGACAATTCCCAGGACAGATAAATGGCAGTGAAGAACAGCCAGGTAGCCAGAGAACATCTGAGAGAGAGAGAGAGAGAGAGAGTGAGAGAGAGAGAGAGTGCTCCTCCAAGCTAATTTGTAACAAAGCCAGTTTTCATTGCTGCCACATGTTCCATTAGATATGTTCAAACTAGAGCTTATGTTTCATTCTGGCTTAAAGTCATTACATTGAAGCACCAACACACACAGACACACACTGTACACACACACACACACACACACACACACACACACTGTACACACACACACACTGTACACACACACACACACACAAACACACACACACACACACACGCACGCACACACACACGCACGCACACACACACACACACATATTCACACCAGCATGGATTAAATGTAAAAGTGTCAGTGATCTCACAGTGGATCTCACACCGTCAGAAATATAGATGTGCCTGAATGCTCAAGTTATGGGTATCTGATTTAAAAGTATTGGTCTAGACGGTGGAGAAGATCACTGTCTCGGACACGTCTACTCAAGAAAAATTGTCAGACCCCAGAAACGTGTCTTACATGCAAATGATTAAAATCATCTAAATGAGGAGTTTGGAAAGTTAGTTCAACAACGTGCGTAATCTGATTCTGAATACGAGGAATTTTCATAATAACATAACTTTTGGACTTAATTTGGGTTTCTGTTTGGTCATTTCATAGTCCATTCAAAATGTGTCAATATCTTTAGCTTAGATGCCTTCTGTCTGAGAATTGTTTTCCAAAACTTCCTTTTTGGTATTCTGTCCATATCCAGGTTTAATAAATGAACCAAACAAGCACACCTTCTGTTTCGAGAAGAGTAATAACCTGCGAGGCTCGAGAGCGCTCTGTGCAAACGTTTCATCATCAGGTACGGCAATACAGAAGCCATAAAACCTTTAGAGCGCAATTCAGGAGCTCTATTATTCTCCACCGTGAGTCGTGTTTCTCTGCCTGCCATTTCATTTGAATTCATAGCAAGCAGTCAGACCACTACATTAGCTCTGCATTAGAGATCACCATTAGCCAAACTAATTTGCCATCGAAGAAATAGTGGCACTCCACAATATAGCCTACAAAACGAGCTAATGAGCCTTATCAAACTCTATTAGCCTTAATGGTCATGTCTCAGTGTGTTGTGTCTGGCTTTAAAGCAGAGATGTCCACTTTATAAACATCGAGCACATACACAAACTAGACCTCGAAAAAAAAAACACACACGCCGTTCCTCTCGGTAAAATTTATAAACGTACGTTTGAGTGATGTGGCATGACTTCGTTCAGGACGCGTGCTAGTGACAAACTTCACTTGTGTGGAATACAACCTTATCAGAAATTTAAAAGTTCTCAAAATGGGGTGTTTGTATCAGACCGGGGTTGTGTAACATTTCTAGCTAACTTACTCTACCTAGATTTAACTAGCAATAACTGGTTAGCTCGCTGCTAAACAAAACTTTCTTGGATAAGTTCCATTAAAGTGAGGTTGCTATCAAAGCTGTTAAAGAAACTAGCCTAGTTAAATTACCGCAGATTACTGATATATACATATCTTTCCAGTCACATACATGGACTTCCAGATGTTTGCTTTTCTATTTTCCTTTTGTTGTGTTAGCATTGTGCAAGACTCATGCAAGACTCGCAACATGTCTGGCTCAAGCTTAGCTAAGGTGTATTTGCTGCTTTGTTTCAGTTCATGTATTTGTGTTGATCCATGCATTTTTTTGTCTCCTCTGTATTTCAGCTAATACAATATGTTGTTGGACTACCTGGTCATGTGTTCATTAGGTGCAAAATGGCAGCTAAAAACAAAACATTGACCCAAGGGTTAATGAATGACCCCAGCACAATGTTCCAAATTGTGCAGTGGTGGTTCAGAGGGCTAAGGCACTGAGTTACCGACCGGAAGATCGGCGGTTCGATCCCCAGCTCCACCAGGTTGCCACTGTTGGGCCCTTGAGCGAGGCCCTTAACCCTATCTGCTCCAGGGATGCTGTATCATGGCTGACCCTGCGCTCTGACCCCAATTACGCTGGGATATGCGAAGAAGGAATTTCACTGTGCTGTAATGTATATGTGACAAATAAAGGCTTAACAAATACCACCTCCAAACACCAAACTATCAACCTTGTTTACTGATTTAATGGGTGGGTAAATTGTAGTTGTCCAAAACGTATTGACTTGCTGGAGTCAGTTTGACTTATTTGACAAAGAAAAACATGTGTGTTTACCAGCAGATGGGGAAATACCGCAATGGACCAGTAGGTATTGTTCAGCACTTTCACCTCTGAGCTTGGAGTACCACAAAAGGGATTTGAAAAAAAAAAAATACAGATCAGAAGGTTGTAGGTTCAAATCCCCACCCCCTGTTTGACACTTGACCCTCAACTGCTGAGATGTACAGTATAGTGAGATAAATGTACAGTAAGTCTGTCTGGATAAGGCTTAGGCCAATTGCCTTGACTGTGTGTGCTAATGCTGGGGTTTCATGTTGTATCTACAGTTGCAGATTTGCCTTTGGTTAACGTTGTTACTGAAACTAGCTGCATTTGTGGTTTTGCTTTTACAGTGCTGAGCTTTCTTAAATGTTGGTTTTGGTTTACTTTCTCTCTGGTTCAGAGGACAGTCAATCAAATTATAAACATATTGTCAGATGTTCGCAGGCTGTGACTTGGTGACTTGGTGCAGCCGTTGGAGCCAGTGTCTGGTGGACTGTGTTTCCATCCATTAACGTTTAGTCTTAGATTCCTGATCTTCTTTCCTGTACTTTTGCATCAGGTTATTTTTAATGGGGTCGGTTTTTACCCGTTTTATTAATTTGACCTATTCTTGGTTACCTGTGTCCACCTGTTCTCTAAGCTCTTCTACAGATGTTCCTGCTTTCAATAACAATGTGTTACAGCAAGGACATTCACTTCACATCAACATAATTGGCACCCGTCAAAAAAGAGCAGCAGTGAGTGAATGGTCTGGTTTGAACGTGGAACAGAGGGGGAGGTAAGGTGAGACGGGGCGCGCTCGGGAGCCAGTTAGTGGTGAACTTTTGAGCACAGCTGGAACAGAGGTCAGGGAGAGCTCTGTTGTTTGATGAAGTGGCACGCTGACCTTTCAAAGGCATCTGCCTATAGAGACAACCTGAAATAAGTCTTCGCTCCACAAGTGCATCGACAAACCTTTTATTTATTTATTTTAAAACATCTAGATTGTATCCATCAATCAGAAGCGCTTCAGCGTCACTCAAGTGAGGAATAAAATGTCAGGTTGTGTTTCGGCTACATAAGCAATTTGATTTGGGTGAAGATGTTGTCCTACTGAATCATCTGAGGACATATTTGATTTGTGGATGTTTGTGAAAAGAGGGAAATATTACAGACAGAAAGGTAAATCAGTGACCTCCCATGACACACACACACACACACACACACACACACACCAGCAGGTGTGTCCTTTACATAAAACCCATCCTATAAAAAGATTCCCTGTAAGTGTGTAATAAATTGTGTGTGTCAGCAGTTATTCCACTTCACTACAGGTGGCCAATTCGACCCCTGGGCTCACATTTATTACGTCCCAGACCAAGGATTAGCTTCCTGTTCGTATGATTATAGCCTAGAGGACAGGAAATGCAGCATGCCAGACTTTTCTTTTTACTTTGATAAATTTGATGAATTCACCTCCTGGAGAATTTCCTCCCTCCTGCAGACTCCAGTTCATTCAATTATCCAGCGCAATTGGCTCAAATATCTAGACGAGTCTTTGGATTAGCTACACGCTGTGCTTTAGATTAGCCAACGAGATGAACACAAGGCCATAAGAGCAAGTATTTAACTTTTCTTAAATTGTACTTTTATTATGCTAAACAAAACAAATGCTGAACAGCAGGGTGGTCTGATCAAGCAGAGTTACTCTAACAACCCAAAAAGCTGATTGTTTTCCCTATAACAACATTCCTCCATGTGTTTTATATAAAACAACACAGCGTTCTTTTAAATGTAACTATAATCTCACTCTTCCTCAGCCAGACATCTGATGTCGTTCTTCATCACTACAGCTGTTCTTCAGCACAAACCTGGATAAAGTGTCTTCCAAAGTACAAGAGGAAATATGATGGACTTGTGATCCTGACACACACACACCCACACCCACACACCCACACACACACACACCCACACACACAAACACACACACACACACACACACCTCACAGCTCCACCAAACACTTCCACTCTAGAGAGAACAGTGGAGTGGAGATGGATGTACAGTATAAGCAGGGTTGCCAGATCAGGAATATACATACAATCATCCATAACATTAAAACCACTGAGTGTTGAAGTGAATAACACTGACCATCTTATTACACTGGTACCGTCATGATATATTAAATAGCAAATCAACAAAGCAGTTCTCATAGTTGATGTGTTTGATGCAGGAAAAATGGGAAAGAGAAAACGATTTGAGTGACTTTAACAAGGGTCAGAGCAACAGCCAAAACTGCAGCTCTTGTGGGACGTTCCTGGTCTTCATTGGTCAGGACATTCCAGAAGAGCTCCATGGAAGGAATATTGCTGTAGGTTTTAATGTTATGGCTGTTTGGTGTATCAATAAACAAACATACGGACAGTCAAAACTACCGCATTGGGTGTGGGAGAGCCTCATACACGGCCACACTGCCTACAGGTGGGATATATACGTATAGTGTATCGACGTTTAGAGAAGTTTAGAGCCTGCATTTTTACAAATAGACAATGAAGGATAGAAATGACTACAAGATTTACTGTTAAATACATAAATAATAAATATATTAAAGACTACAAACTTTAATTACAATCTATTTCTCCTAAAAGTCTAAACGAACCCTTTCTTCTTCATGCAACATAGTTTAATATGTAAATTATCATGATGGATCACTTAATATGCAAATTGTTTGATGACATCATCTGGTGACTTCTAATGCATTCATGTACTGTAGCATGTAAGAGTCAGACAGTGTCGGATGTAAAACCAGCCCCATTATATAATCACTTGTCAGGTCTCTATCCTGTGTTGTGCTGTGTGATGTAAGCATACACGGTGTGATTTCACTCTGTTACCATTTTCATTGATAATACACAAGTGTTTCATGCAGAGAAATGGTCTAATTGTGCTAAAAAAAAAAAAAGGGCATTTTAAGTCTGTGTTTTTGCACCTGAGGGAAAGATGATGTCAGAAGTCGTACAATGAGTTGTGTGAGAATTGCTGCGCACTCAGGAGCGTAAGAAAAGTGAAAAGGAGCTGTACATCATGGTGAAATGAGATGGAGTTTCTCCTCATCACTCCGCCTAACAAAGAATGGAGTCAGAATAAAAAGGGGAAAAAAATCTGACACATTTAATGTGAAGTGAATCCGACTGAGCCTTTTTCTCCTGAGACCTTTCTCTATTCTTTAGTTCTTTATTTTCTTTCTTTTTTTTTAAGACTTTGATTCATTTCTTATTTTCTCCAAAAAAAAAACCAAACAACATACTGCAGGACAGCAAGTGTCTCTTTTACTTCCTGTACCACATTATGTAAGGAGTCTCCAGTGCCAGAGGTGAAGCTTTAACTAAAGTAACTATTAAAGGCTGATTTAAATGAGAACAAGAAATAACTTTTCATTCCGCAGACTTTCCAGCCCATTACACACACGCCTCGGAATGGATCGAAAGTAAATTCCTGATATTTAAACTCTCTAAAGATTGCATTTATGGCTCTTTAAAGCTTTAATTTTCATGTCATAAATTCCATACTTTATTCTTCACGCTTTATAAACACTCCTAGGACACTTAAAGTAACTTTATAAAAGCACAGCTGGGACTCGGTCCTGGATCTCTGAGCCACGATGTACCGCAACATTTCCTTTTACGCCATCAGTCTGTGTGAGTAAACTCAGAGTTCCTCATCAAAAGTCCATACAGATACGGAACTCCCCGGTGAGATGGGGCTGAGACGTAGCACGGCTCCTGAAGGATGTGGTTTTAGAGAGAGAAGAAAAGAGGAAATGAACGCGACGGAAATGAAGATGAGTGCAAAGGAAAGCTCGATAAATATGGCAGATCCCTGGGTGCGCCGCTATCAGGACTAAAAAAACACACACACAGATGGGTAATCAAGGTCTCGGGATGGGAACGGCGGAATCTGAATGCCAGCTGAAGGTTAACGAGAGATTGCAAAATGCCAAGAAAAGCCCGAGATGAATATCAAACGATCTGAATGCGTTATAAAGACAAAGGTTACAACCAAGTTAATACAGCATTCCCATCATAACTAAGCGCTTTCTCTACTCTAAAAGAAAAGGAAAAGAAAATGCAGTGTTTCTCTTCCCTTTTCTCCAGGTGAAAAACAAGAGTCTGGCCTTTGAGACTAATTTAATCAACAGTGTGCCCTTTCGTAGTCAATAAATAGGAGAATATAAATCTAAGCTTGTATTTTGAATTCTTTATGTGTGACATTTAAGGTTGTACGATGTCTAAGCAGGCTTATAGTGTACTGTAGGTGCTGGAGTCATGCTCTCATCATGTTGAGTGTGTTCAGGTTGACTGACACCTTGGTATGGTCATGTGACACCTCGTGTCACTTTGAACTGCACTGAAAACATACTGTAAAACCCAAAAGAGCACCAGAGCATCTTATATTCAGTATCATCTCAGGGGTCAGCATTGCTTTGAAGGATGTGATCTACATTGTCTTATTTGGGTTGTGGCCTTCACTGATTACGTAGACTGTCAAGGAACAGAAATGAGAATCTGGTCTACGGAGGATTTCCATCTTACGTCAACGTCTGTTTACCCCCCCACCCCCAACCCCCCGCCATGTTAGTGTAATATGAGGTACACATCTATACGAGTAAGTAAAAAGCGTTTGTCTGTACATGGGTCAGAACTCACTCTTTTGATGATAAATATATGTTTTATACATTGGAGGACGTGAAACCATTCTGTCTGTATGTCTGTATCTCTGTCCAGGCAGATTTTGTCACAGCATTACGAAAAACGATCCGAACAGAATTGAACGAATCTTTATCAGTCCTTTGATCTTCAGTCTGTAGTTTAATCTGCAGCATCAGTTTAAATCTAAATGTGGAGTAAAAGTGATGTTATGAACAGTTATGTGCTGGATTTAATAATCTACTGTATAATAATCTACTAATGCGCTACTCTCTCAATGTAAACAAACACCTGCACCAATAGATATTAATTAGAAAAGATAAAGTGAATATTTTGACTGGGATTAGTTCATATTTTCACTTTGTCTGAAATAACAGCGCTGAAGTGGTATAAGTGAATTTTAACACGCTGGAGTCGTTTTAAGACAAAACTTCATCTTTATCTTTGATCTACTTTTTCCATTTCTCATCTGTGATTCTCTCTCCGATTACCGAACAGGGAGTGTATTTGTCTGAGCACCAAAGAAGGACAACTTAGTGTAAACAAGGCGTAAACAATGAACTAGGATTTTTTTTCCTTTACTTTAGTAGTTTAGAATAATTTTTTTAATATATTTAGCCACCAACCCAGTGGAAACCAATACCATATAATGTTGACACACAACAAAATTTTACAGTTCATCGTTGTTGCAGGCTGAAATAACAATAACATCACTGAGAGCCAACGTCCTGTTGGTTTAAGTCGTGTAACAACCATTTTTAATGAAAACCTCTCTTCAGGTCCACCATCACCTCTTCTGGTCTCCTCCCTGTCTTGCAGAGAATCTCGACATACAGTAGGTTGGGTATGAAGTATACTCAGTTGCATCCTTTGTTTCCAGTGGAAAGAAGGCTGAATGTGAAGAAGATATTAAAATTGGACAGCCTCAGTCACGATGCTCTGATGTACTATAATCAATCTTCAAATGCGTCCTTCCAACCATGTGGCCCCTGAATTGAGACACATCCCCAGACTGTGCTTAGGTCTAGTGTAGTGATGGCACCATGAAGCACTGAGGCTTCCCAGCTCATTGATTTGTCAAAAGGTTCATTACCCGAAACTTCATTTGGCACACGGTTGACTAGCGACCCCTAGTGCTGAAAAATGTATCACTGCAAAATCAACCATGGTCCAAGATTTACTATGTATAATATAGCAGTCATTCTTTACAAACAATAAAGAAATGTTGTAATCACACACACACACACACACACGCACACACACACACACACACTATTTTGCTTGTACTTATTGGTATTCAATTAAGTATTTTCGTGTCAGAGAGAACAATATAAATGTCATTGTAAAAAATAAAGGAGGAACAGAAGCGTAAATAAATGGCTGTGGGATTTGTGTTCGGTGTTCGGAGTCTGTGTGATGCGACTTATTACCGCAGCAGCGCTGCATATGATACAAGAGGGAGAGAAGATAAAAAATAATTTATTTTTATTCCTTTTAAATAATCCTCACTGCTGTGTTTGGGGAGAGGCAGTTTTATTTTCTTAAACACACTAGCGCACCCTCACACACAGAAGTCAGCATCCAGGTATACCAGTACCAACTGGTGTAGGTGAGGATACAGACGTCTGCTCCTGTAGACTTTGATCATCCGTTTTTGGATTGATTGTCTCAGCTGAGTAACGATCCACTTAATGCAATTTCAATTTCACAACACGTCTTTCTGGCACAAGTGACGCATTCATTCATTCATTCATTCATTCATCTTCTATACCGCTTTATCCTGTATTTAGGGTCGCGGGGACCTGGAGCCTATCCCAGGAGACTCAGGGCACGAGGCGGGGTACACCCTGGACAGCGTGCCAATCCATCGCAGAGCACACACACACACACACACATTCACGCACTATGGTCAATTTAGGAACGCCAATTAGTCTAATCCTCATATCTTTGGACTGTGAGAGGAAACCGGAGTACCCGGAGGAAACCCACCAAGCACGGGGAGAACATGCAAACTCCATGCACACAGAGACGGGAATCGAGCCTGGCCGGGGAATCGAACCCGGACCCTGGAGGTGCAAGGCGACAGTGCTAACCACTACACCACCATACAAGCGACGCAGTTCACTTTTAATTAAATTAAAAGAATGTGAAATATGAAGTAATAATATTTATTGTAATGTAATTGACAACCATGAAACCAATAATTAAACCAACCAATCCAATTTGGAGGAAGCACTTTTAAAGGATAATAGTTCTGACTAGCTGTACCTGTGACTTTGTTGGTGTGGAATTGAATTTCACACTCATAAGCACTTAAAAAATATATTGAACAATGCCATCTGTTGAATTTTAGAATGAAATAAAATGTTTACGTTACATGTTATGAAGGTGTGAGATCGTATTTATTAAGTAATTTGGAAAGCTTATTTTTGATTTGTCTAGTCTTGATTTGTGACTGTAATTTCCTCTGTTCGCTTCACTGTTACTGTATATCTGCCCTTGTTGTTGTTAGTGTTCTCAATAAACAGCATTAGCTTTTAACTCTAGTTCCTGGCCATAGCCACAGACTCCATGCTAATACAGCCAGGGAAGGTCATGATCCAATGCACACACTCTGATGAAGACACACAATGATCAGAGAATGCAATGGGGCTAAAATGGGAAACAAAGGCATTTACAGTATCGAGTTTACACTAATACCTAGAAACATCCGTCTCAGGATCTCAATGTGCCATTCATTCAGTCACACAAACGATCACACACTCACCAGATCAATTAAGATTGAACCGAGTTATTACTAGGAGGAGGTTTTCAAAAAGTTTTGAGATTTGTGACAGGGTATAACCCTGAGACGGACTGGTTTCATCAGCAGTAATGATCCTCGACATGAAGGGTCATCCATGGCACACTGCCAGAGTTCTTGGCAGACTTTGATGAGATGTTCGTTCTGCTTCTGCGTCAGCAGCCTGAGGACAAACTTGCCAATTTGACATTTTCAGAGTTTAAGCTTGTTGAAGGTCTTCTTTATCTCTCTTGGTCTTCCACTGATGTTCTTCTAACTCTGCAGCATGCAGTCCACTCAAAACACCTCAAACACCTCACTGCAGGATCATCATAAACTTGCCAAAACTTATCAAACATCTCAGTGTGAGATTTGCACAGATGTGGAACTGCACATTGTGAGAATATCCACAGTTACACCGCTCCCAGTGTACACAGTCAGCGCTTCCTGTGTGTGCATCCTGTACATGCAACCATGTGTTACCATCTGGTGGCGTCTTACAAAACTAGGCTCAAAACTTTTTGATAGCACCTCAGATTGCACTGCGCTCTTACCAGGCACTTAGCAGGTGCTTACAATGTTGTCGTTGCATGTGAGGGGAGTGGGTATAAATACAGTATCATATGCAATGCTTTTCATCAAGAAGAAACTTAATGCAGTCCTGTAAAATATGGCATTGACCCTCTATTGTCATAGCATGTACAGTAGCAACAACACAGTGACATCATAATGACAACTTAGTTGGAACACCATACAAACTCTTCCATCTGCGTTGAGCTTGTAGTATGTCAGTGAAGTCCCTAAGTGGTGTTAGTTACACCATCAGCTAGTCAATACTGTCAATACTTAATCCTTATTAAGTCTTGCTTTGACCGTGTCCTCACCAGGCTTTTATTTTAACATGTCCATTAAAGCCATAAAGGCAGCTCCACGTCAAGGGAGACAAAACTCTGTTCTTACTAATTTTGACTGTGTTCTTGCCAGTGGCGGCTGCTCTAAGACTACAAGGGAAGCTCCGCCTCCTCTACTATGTCAGAAAATAAATGCTCATATATGCACTGTCGTATTTATACTGGTTTTAATAAAAGTGCGCTGGAACGCGTTCAACTTCATGAATAGCTCGTTCAGAATCAGGTATTTATTGTAGATTGTTTGAGGCGATTTTCTTGTCATACATTTTCGTGCAGCACAGCGCGTTAAACCCTCCTGAAGCCCAGCTTCACTGGAGCTCTATGGGCAGGACAGAGGAGGTTTTTACACTGCAGAAAAGCTGGACGGTAATTGGATAAATGCACCAAAATCGTCATTTCCAGGGAAGCCCAGCTTCTCTGGGAGTGAATGGAGCAGTGGGCGGGACAGGACGTTGGGCTGCTGCATGATGATTGGAGGAGCTGTTTAAACGACGGAACCCCTTTTTGATTGACAGCATGTCTTAAGTATACATCAGCGCTACAGAGATTCGAGTTCAGTCCCATGTGGATTTGCAGGTGAAGTGGTACGACGAGCTGCTGCACTCTGTATTGTTTGCTGGTGATAAAAACCATTTTTGTTTGTACAAATCATTCTTTAAATAATAAAAAAAAAACATATTATAGCGTTCTTGACTTTGCTCCTTGTTTCAGCATTGTAAAGTTAGTTCGTTCATATAATTAAAGTAGCTCGTGGAAGGGGAAACTAGCCAGAATTTATGTACAAATAACATAATGAATTTCATGATGAAGGTCTAATATGAGCTTCACCTGTTTCAAAAGCTAGCAGCCGCCGCTGGTTCCTGCCAATGTGGTACAAGTTCTTGCATTTTGAACTCATCCGAGTTTATGCATTTTTTTGTGTGAGTGTGGTCCACGTTTGGGAAACGGTGGCTTAAGCCTATGTTCATTCATTTAAATTTATGTATAACCAATAGTTAACCTCAAGTCTCCATGTCACAGTAATTTGTCTACCAAGTTCTATGTCAAAAAAGTAACGATTTATTTCTAGTTTATGATGCAAAAGTAGGAGATGCAGCATCAAGTCCTTATTTTCTATCTTCTGATTTTTATTTCTAGCTTATGCCAAGTCAGGTGTTATACATTTTAAAGCGAATGCTGTTTCTTCAGGACAATGGACACAAACACTCAGGGCAGCGAACACCTACTGTACAGTACAGTACTGTAAGAGACAGGACAAACAGAACACTGCTGTGAACTGTAGAGGAAATCGGTAGTGTGTAAACCCTGACTTTAACCATACAATGATTGTTGTAATAAATCAGCAATCAGCGGTGTAACCTGAGGAACACGAGGTGTGTTACTGCACAAATACAGATGTTACTGTTGTTACTAGCAGTATAAGTATAGCAGATTGACAGATAAACAGACAGACAGACATTAGTCAGACATGCCCTGCTTTATCGTTCCCAGCACAGAGATCAGGCTATAAACTACAATTACACTCGGGCTAAGTGCCAGTGCTCTGTGTATGATAGCTCAGCCTTAATGAGCACTGCTAAGGGAAATGAGCAAGCACATCATTAACGCTCCACATGGACATCATTTCATCTCCAATGTCATCTCTCTGTCACTAATTGGTAAGTCAAGCTCCGATTATAATGATTACCAGGTCTTGTCCAATGGCAGAACGCTCATTATCTTCTGAGCTTGTAGCAGACAGGTAGCCATCTACACAAGCTAATTCTCTTAGGGCAAGACCTGCTGGGAAATCAGACACCAGTTCCCAGTTTGGTAATTAGCTTAGAACATAATCTTAAACTGGTTACACCAGTGTGAACATAAATCAGGGTGGAACGCAGCTCCTGAAGCTGCGATACACCTGAGTGAGTTTAGAACCAGGACTTGGTGAGTTATTGAGTCTGTGGGCTGAAAGCACAGGAGTGAAGCTGCAGAGGGAGAAAAAAACGCTAACTCGAGGGCTGTTCTGGCGCTACTGAGACCATGTGCATCGCTAACAACGTGTTGATAATTTATTACAAAGCAGCTTGACGAACCTGCTGTGGACATGCAAAGGCACAAAGCCATGTGGAAGATTCATCTGTTATAAACTCATTATTTTACCTGAAGCCACACAGACCGGCTGTAACATGATTAATTACTTACACACATACAGAGAGAGAGAGAGAGAGAGAGAGAGAGAGAATGCTGAGCTAATATGTTTTGTGTGTTAGATTTTCCTGAGACGTTTAACCCCCTGACTGTCAGATCCTCATTGTTTACTCTGGTGTGTGCAGTATTTTCTCTGGACATCAGAACAATAAGCTGCTCCTAAACCACAAACCAGCGGAACATCAGTCGAGGAGCAGAGCAGAGCAGAGCACTGTACTGCGGGATTATTCTCCTTCTGATTTCACCAAATTAGTTTTCCACTCCTATTCAATCACATAAGCAGGATTGAGCAAATAAATAAGCAAAAACAAACTGACCTCTGAAATAACCAAACAACAAACTACGTTTTCATACGGTATCAGTGTTTTGGGGTAGGTTTGTTATTCACATCTTTCCATCATGTTCTAGCTTTCGTTTTGGTTTTGTTTGTTGGATAACAATTGAATTAATTGAAGTCTTAACTAGGGCCGGGACTCGATTAAAAAAATAATCATGCACTTAACTCCTTACATGACAAAAAGTAACTAATTAACAAGTTTGACAACTAAACAATAAACCAATCAAGTAAGCATTAAAAAACCAGCAAAACAACCCTTCGTTTAGTCAATCAAACAATTAATCAATTATTCATTCATTCATCTTCTATACCGCTTAATCCTGTGTTCAGGGTCGCGGGGGACCTGGAGCCTATCCCAGGAGACTTCGGGCACTAGGCGTGGTACACCCTGGACAGGGTGCCAATCCATCGCAGGGCACACACACATACACACACTCACACCCAATCACACACTATGGGCAATTTAGGAACGCCAATTAGCCTAACCTGCATGTCTTTGGACAGTGGGAGGAAACCGTTGTACCCGGAGGAAACCCACCAAGC
Source organism: Channallabes apus (assembly GCA_030522415.1). Classification (NCBI taxonomy): domain Eukaryota; kingdom Metazoa; phylum Chordata; class Actinopteri; order Siluriformes; family Clariidae; genus Channallabes; species Channallabes apus. The sequence continues at coordinate 26,888,548 of CM060104.1, forward strand.
ACGGGGAGAACATGCAAACTCCATGCACACAGAGACGGTAATCGAACCTGGCCGGGGAATCGAACCCACTCCCTGGAGGTGCAAGGCGACAGTGCTAACCACTACACCACCGTGCCGCCATTAATCAATTAATCAAACAACAAAGTAATTAAACACACAACCAGTCAACTGGTCAACCAACCAGTGCACTCAGTCCCAAACGCTCGGACTGAAGGTACTGTATGGTTGCTGGTGTCACTTCAAATCCTGTTTGGAGAGAAACATTATGTACAGTATGATGAATACTCTGAGGGCTAACCAAACACACACACACACACACACACACACACACACACCTGTTCTGGCATGCTTAAAGGTCACTATAAATCACAGGCCTGTTTATCTGCTTGCTCTCTGCAGCTCCACCTGAGTCTCATCCCATAAACCAGCTGGACGACTCGGACTGCACACGACCCCAAACACTGTCGCTTCACTCAGAGGGATTGTAATACCGCTTAAGGTTATTTTAGCTTACAATGGACAAGATCCTAACACTATAACATAATATAACAATTATGTTATGTATAACAACTACAATCGCCTGTCAGCACCTCAGATTCTACTGGAGGAATCTCGAACTCTAGATGTCAAATAAAGGAAAATGTCTGTTTTACTTCCATCATCTATCAGCATCATGTAGAAATCAGTTCACAAATCAAATTTAAAAAGTGCATTATGATTTAGCTTTTATATTATTAATTTAAAACAAACAATACTATACAACTGTAGTGAGATAACAGTAAGCTTCGGTTGCTAAGCAACGTTACAGACAACAATGTCTATGCCCTATGGACAGAATGATTAGCCAATCAGATTTTAGTAACAATAAAACTACTACTACTATAATAATCAATTATAATCAAATAATAATAATAATAATAATATACAGTGTTTGTCAGGTTGTAGCTTGTCAGTCATCTCTACATCAAACTCTCAGTTCTTGTAGCTTCACATCATGTGATCCAGTAGCAGAATGACTCAAGGGAAGTGTTTCTGTTCCCACACTTCACTCCAAATCTTTCAGCTGAGTGAAATAAGTGAATGAGGAACATCTCCAACTGTTCACCATCTGCCTCCTGATTCTGAGTCTAACAGCAACAGACAGAACATCAGGCACCACTAAGCTCTGAGCAGAGTCTACAGACAAACACTGACACAGGGGATTCAGTCAAACACTGACATGAGGGATTCAGTCACATGATGACCATTTACTGTATTCAAACACTGACTCTACTGATCCAAACACTTGAATCTTTCGAGTCGGTCAAACACTGATGCATGATTCAATCAAACAATCACATGTGAGATTCAGTAAAACACTGAGTCGGTGTTTGATGAACTACTGTACTGTATGCTTTCTCTTTACTTAATTACATCAGGTAGAAAATGAAACACTAAAGAATTAGAAGTTGTGTCCAAACTTTTGACATATTCTGTATGATGGTCAAACTTCGTTATTGTTCGTGCCTGATGGAAGAAGAGTGTTTCCGTGTGTTTTTCCTTCCTTCTGTTGGCCGGACTGGTGATGTCACATGCCACACCATAGCGACAGAAAAGTCTCGAATAAAGGTCTTGGAAAGGTGCCAGTAAATCATATTGATGCTGAACATAATGGAAGTCTGAGATTAAACGTCAGCAGGATTCCATGAGGCGGACAGGAAATCAGATTTCCACGCAGTCTGTGTGCAGAGCTGATTCATACACTAGACGTATTTTCTGCATGCGTATGCGGTTATGGTAAGAGTTAATCAGTCAGCGATCTGCCACCCCACTGAGTAAGCGGACAGAGATTAAGGAAGCTGGAGGTACGAGACGAATGATTCTTTCATCAGCACACACGCGTGTGATTAGCCTGAGATGATTACGCGGCTGCAGTTTACGCTACAGCTGCAGAAGACGTCTGTTCATTCCGTCCTCTTATCCTGTGATGGAAATTCTAATGTGAAGAGCTGACGTGAGAAACAAACCTCTCATAATCAGGGAATACACTCACATCCTGTGGCTAGAACCATGGATCCTCAAATTCTCCATTCTGATTGGTCAAGAGGTGTTGATTCGTTTTCTAGAACAGCAGCCCAGACAGTGGAGCAGGTTTATATTAAGACACTTGTTCTATTGTAATATGACATTATAATATATGTTTCTATGGTAACAGCTCATTCACAGGGACTTGAATGACAGATGGAAAAACTTGTTACAACGTTGATATAGTGAAGGTTTCTGTAAGGAGATGTCTGGTGGTCTTACTGTATCTCATCATCATCGTGTCTATGATTTATTACTTTAATTACAAGAGTGTTACAACACACAGCTAATCCTGAACTAATCCTGCTTCCTGTTAGCACTGCTTCTCCAGCTGAGATATTAAAATTTAAGTTCAACCTCTGAAACAAGTGAAAATCTGTTAAGGGTTCATATACGAGTAAATATTGCCCCCTCTGTTCTACCCTTTAGGGAGATAAATATTTAATGGTGCCTTTTCCATCACTAGAAACCAGTGAAATCAAAGGTCACGTCTTCCCTCAGAACACAATAACACCAACATGAAAAGGTGATAAAGGTATAAAATATGGCTTCGTTCTCGGGCAAGTTCACCATTTTTTTTATTGGAAAAGTCAGCTTAATGGTAGCTGCTTCATCTGGCTTCGACTTGTGTGTGAACTGTCATGCTGCACAAACCAACATCAACATGTCCATCAGTTACACACTATACGAGTAGGAATTGTGTTAGGCAACATCCACTACATCACCGATCCTTAATGTTATGATGTATTTTGGACTCAATGCTCCGTTACAAAGCAACTTAGCAGGTTGGTGCTCTGGTTTACTGATCAGAAGGGTAGTAGTTCAAACCCCAGCTCCTCCAAGCTGCCATGTTTGAGCCCTTGAGCAAGGCCCTTAACCCTTTCTGTATCATGGTGGACCCTGTGCTTTGACCCCCAGCTTCCTAACATACTGAGACGTACAGAGATTTATCTCACTTTGATATACGACATATGGGGCAGTGGTGCCTCAAATAGTTAAGGCTTCTGAGTTCAAGCCCCTGTACTGCCAAGTTGCCATTAATGAACTCTTGAACAACACCCTTAACCCAATCTGCTCCAGGGGTTGTGTATCCTGGCTGAGACTGCGCTCTGATCCAAGCTTCCTAACTGGGATCTGCAAATAAACAGGCACGGTACTGGTGACAAATAACTAAATCCTGATCCTTTAGGGAGGTAAACAATTTCTAATCTTATACTATATATATAACAACAACAAAGGCTTGATCCTTTACAATCCTGAGATCACACCAGTTTGGGATCAAATTCAGGATACACTAAAATCTCCTAATACTTTTGCATCATTTCTAAATAAATAAACACAATCAACTAATGCAGAAAATGGGGTGCAAAAAAATAATGTCACATGTTACTTTGGTTATTGCACAGGATTTTATTTCTTTATTTATTTTTGCATAGACCATACAATACCAAGATCACACCCTTGGGTTAGGGTTAGCCTAACCCTAACCCTAGATCACACACACACACACACACACACACACACACACACACACACACACACACACACACACACACACACACACACACACACACACACACAGCCTCTTCAAGAACAGATTGATTTCAGAAACTCATTAAGTAATTATATAATATATAATATCCTGTGCAAAATGTTTTAAACTCCAGCGCCAGTTTTAGAGAAGAATAAACCCTCATGTTTCTAATAATCAAGTAAACAACACTTGTATTAATGATACTTTCATTCCAATTCAACTGGCAGTCAATCAATTAATCAGTCAGTCAACTTTTGGTTATTTATATTTATTGAAGCTTTTCATTCCAGTTTTTCACTCATAAAGCAGATTACTGTAGTTACAGTAACATCTTTTGGATCTAGTTTTTTGAGTTCTGGGTTGGATTTAAGCCGTTCAATAATAATACAAACATAATAGTTTTAATATTACTGGGTTCAGGATTTCTACCACTGTAACTTAATTAATAATTTAATTATGCATTTTAAAACCTGCGTAATCCCGGTTTTCCCACTTATCCTGTACAGGGTACATGGGAGGCCTGGAGCTTATCCCAGGAGACTCAGGGCACCGGCTGTGGTGCCAAGCTACAGTACCACACAGCACAAGGATGCATACACTCACACACACTATGGGTAATTTGGAAATGATAATTAGCCTGATCTCCATATCGTTAGACTGTGGGAGGAAATCAAGTACTCGGAGGAAACGTCACCAAACACGCGAAGAACATGCAAACTCCATGCACACAGACCCAAGGCGGGATCGTACCCTCGACCATGGAGGTGTAAAGCCACAGTGCCACTAAACCACTGTCCCGCCTTGGTTTTAAACCTCTTAATCATGTCGTTAAATTAGGCGAGTAAACAACATTTTCATAACATTAATTCCCACATCTGGCTTTGCGTGGTGTAGAAAAATAATAAACCAAAGGAGAGGTTAATGTGTGATGAGTAAGTGATGGGTGAGTTATAGTCATGAGTTAGTGATGAATTAGTGATGAGATAGTGACTAGTTGACAGTGAGTTAATGGTAAAAGAGTGATGAGTGAGTGGTGACATATTGATAAGTTAGTGGTGGGTTAGTGATTAGTAAGTGATGGGTGAGTTAGTGGCAGGTTAGTCATGAGATAGTGGTGAGTGAGTAGTGAGGCAATGATAAGTTAGTAGTGAGTTAGTGGTAAGCTATTGGTAAGTTAGTGATGAGTGAGTTAGTGGAAGGTTAGTCATTAACGAGTGAGTAGTGAGTTAGTAATAAGTGAGTGAGTATTGAGTTAGTGATGAGTGAGTGGTGAGTTAGTGATGAGAGAGTGTTTAGTTAGTGATGAGTGAGTTAGTAGCAGGTTAGTCATTAATGAGTGAGTGGTGAGTTAGTGATGAGTTAGTGGTGTGTTAATAGTGAGTTAGTAATAAGTGAGTGGGTAGTTACTGTAGTTATGAGTGAGTTAGTGGCAGGTTAGTCATTAATGAGTGAGTGTTGAGTTAGTGATGAGTGAGTGGTGATTTAGTGATGGGTTAGTGATGGGTTAGTGATGAGTTAGTAATAAGTGAGTGGTAAGTTAGTGATGAGTTGGTGATGAGTTACTGATGTCACTCACCAGCACGTTGCCCTGCATCTTAGCCGTCTCTATCAAACTCTTCTCTTTCATCATGCCTCGGGTCTGTCCTGGTTTCTCTCCTTCCGCTCTTCTCTCCCCTGCTCCTCTCCCGCTTCCTCTCAGCTCTTTTATCTCTGCGTCTCTCTTTGATGTTTAAATCACAACACGCTTTCCGAATCCGTTAGTTCTCACGTGGAATGTGTGACAGGAAGCTCCGCGACACACGCACACACACACTCTGCACATCTGTTTTCCTGCCAAGTGATTCCCCTGCAAGCAACAGCAGTGTGGAGTTGACGGAGCAGAGCGGAGCAGAGCAGTGCGCGTGCAGTCCCGCTGCATAATGATCCCAGTGATGACGGAGTAGAGCAGCTACCGCCCCAAAACACACAAATAAATAAATAAATAAAAACAGCAGTATGTTGTACCTTTATTGGACTTTAACTCCACCTGCATCCTGTTACATCCTGGATTCTGAGCTGTGGCTGTTGGTGTACGAGGATAAACACACACTCAGGGTTACGCCATTATGGAAAAATTATTCATTTTACCTTGGTAACATTAACTCCATTTCATTACCCCAACCAGCCACTAATTACTGTCTTCTAACAGAACCACACACGGTGTGTCTTTGCTTACTTCCAGCAAGTGTTGCTGATTTTTTATTTTGTAATAAATGTAAGAAAAATGTAAAACTGCAGTAAACATGTCAACGACTCAACAGTGTTAAATTCAGTAAAAAAAAGTAAACACGGGAAAATCTTTTCTCTCCTGATATTTCGCAGCAGTTCAGTAAAGTCCTCGGGCTGCTTCTGGCGTCTGTCACAGTGAGCAAACACGAAGAAGCTATCGACAGAAACACGGGCGCATTTCCTGTACTGGAGGAAACCGACAGAAAGGGTGGAGAGGAGGCCGTGTGCTGGGAAACGTTAACGTCTGTTCAAGAAACAAGCTTGAAGTGACGGTGTGAGAAATGCCTCTAGCAGACACTGGCAGTACATACACTTACAGTACACACACACACACACACACACACACTGCTGATTTCCATATCTTTTTATTTCAACACAGACAGGTTTAGGTGAGATATAGAGCTTAGTTGCAATAACAAATTAGTCTGTATTTACAGGAGCAGCATTGTTCACACACTCGACTGCACACATTAAGTAGAAGTAGAGAATGTGATCCAAATCATCCCTGTCTCTCTGAACTGTGTCTGAAATAGATCTTACTGTACGTTTAAAACATTTTACCTTCAAAAAGTTAAACATCAGTATAGATTGATCAGCCATAACACTAACACCACCACATGTAGGTTGAACAACATTTATTATAATTTATAAATAAATCAGCTTATCTAACGAGGCCAAAGGCCAGCCCATCTGCTGCAATCCCATAGAAAAGCCAATGCAGTACAAACAACTGAAAGAAGTTAATGCTGGTCTTGATAGAAAGGCACCAGAACACTCAATGCACCACAGCCGACCCTGCATGGGGTCCAGCAGGCAAACATCCTGAGGCCACTGTACCAGCCTCTAAGCTCCCCATATCACAAGCCAATCAAGCGCCCATAGGATCTTCTTTGTCTTTCGGCTGTTCCCTTTCAGGGGTCGCCACAGCGAATCATCTGCCTCCATCTAACTCTATCCTCTGCATCCTCTTCTCTCACACCAACTAACTTCATGTCCTCTCTCACTGCATCCATAAATCTCCTCTTTGGTCTTCCTCTAGACCTCCTGCCTGGCAGTTCCAACCTCAGCATCCATGGGTTGTCCCTCTGATTAACTCATTCTTGATCCTATCCATCCTTGTCACTCCCAAAGAGAACCTCAACATCTTCAGCTCTGCTACCTCTAGCTCTGTCTCCTGTCTTTTCTTCAGTGCCACTGTCTCTAAGCTGTAGAGCATTGCTGGTCTCACCACTGTCCTGTACACCTTTCCTTTCATTCTCGCTGATACTCTTTTATCGCACAACACACACCTGCCTGTACTCGTCTCTTCACCTCCTTTGAACACTCACCGGTGCTCTGGACCGTTGACCCTAAGTACTTAAAGTCCTGCACCTTCTTTACCTCTGCTCCCTGTATCCTCACCGTTCCTCTTGGGTTCCGCTCAACACATGTATTCCGTATTATATTTGTTATTTGCATCATTGATTTGGCAAATGTTTTACAACCCTCTGCATTTATCCAGACTTGGGACTGGCACAAGAAGACACTGGATTGCACCCCGCCGTGGTTGCATTATAGGATGCACCAGAAAAAACAAGTCCGATCCATGGAGACTGCACCCTGTAACCTACAGCACCTAAAGGATACAGGTAGCTATAAGCAAGTACTATCTAAGCATGGAATGGGACTGAACTTTAAAACAGCAGATCAACGTTCATGTTTGAATCCGGATGATGCTACAGACTCAGTGACTAGGAGTCCTGTGGAGCAAATTGATCGTGCTCTCATGGCACTAGCCAATCACAGGTGTCTGTGAGCTCAAGCAGGTTGAAGTGGACTGTTAACGTTTTCCTCCGAGTGTGTTACTCTGCCCCCTAGTGTTCTGTAAGATCAGATTGGCTAAAGCAGTGGTTCTCAACCCTGGTCCTGGAGGACCACTTGCCCTGCACGTTTTAGTGGTTTATCAGCTCTCAGCACACCTCATTTAAATAAGCAGCTAATTAACTGCATTTTCTGAATTGAAGTGTGTGTGATAAAGTGAAAACATTAGATGTCAAGGACAGGGGGTCCTCCAGATGAGAACCACTGGATTAGGTTGACCTTCTTTGGAGGAATCATGTGATTGTCTTTGCTTCTACTGAATTAATAAAAAAAATCCACAAACTCAGCAAAAATGTTTTTCAAATTCTTCGTGATATTCCTGACTGTGGGTTTACTTTTTAAGTAAAAGTAAAAAAAAAAAAAACATTTCATTTTAATTAACCTTAAATTTAATTAAATGTTGCAAAAGAGCCGGTCTCCATGGTGATGTAAACAGCTCTTCACAATGTCAGTAAAAGCAGCGACTTGAACAACCACATTGATTTTGTTTCTTGATGTTTCTGTGTTTTTTGTATATCTCACTAAAAGAATGTGGATTGTGTCACTCCAAAGCAATTTCATCTTTCATCTATTTTGTTGTAACCAAGCCATACTTGTCATCATGTCTAAATTAATAAACTAGATTTGGATTACGTTGCAGGAACTGCAGGATTATTAAACCAGCTAGTACCTGATACAGTACCTGAGCCGTATCAGTACAATTCCACACGACATACAGGCTTATCTGTAAACGATGTTACTGTACATCAAAAGAAACACACAGCATACTTCCCCTTTAATAAAATGAAACGCATGCATTACTAACAGGCAAACTAAGCTGGCACGTTACGTTTGCTCCATGTCTCTGATTATTCCGGCTCATTTGTAAAGTTGTAGCTGCAATGCTAATCTCATTGTACAAATCTGTTCCACCCATTTCCAACCAGATGTGTCCTGAATTATGAAGCCAGGCAGGGAAATGCTAAACAGGGATGCTGTTGGCTGCGTGACAGAAGATCAGGAAGAAAAAATAAATAAGAATAAATGCATGCTCAGGGATGCTCGTCTCTGAGAAGAAAGCCCGGCACTTTAACACAGGAATATTGTATTAATCAAATGTGCACAGTCGATATCTGGCAGCATTATGGAATACAGAATGACTCCCTCCAGGCCTCGACGTGATTCTTTATTCAGCATCAGCAGGAAAAGAACAGCGTTCTGAGGTGCTCGTTTTGGCGCAATACAGTCTATGGTTATTCGTTTTATTTAATACTGATGTATGAAATGATGAGTAGGGTAAGTAAAAAAAATAAAAAGGCGCACTGCGGAACACGGGTTCCTGTAAGATGATATGATCAGTGTGTCACAATTCCATGCTGAGACTTTCATAACAAGCTTCACAGTTCTAGCAATCGTGCGGGACAATAACGGGGCCGGTGTGTCACACTGACATTTCATCAATAACTTCATTATTCACAGCCGTCATCCTGTCCTCAACATCATCTTTTCTCTCGGAGAATTAGTCTCGATGATGAAGTGAGGGACGTCTGAGGACACCGAACTGAATCCAAAAAGCCACCAAAACTCTTCTCCTAGCACACATTCATCTTATTTAATATGATTATATTCTATTTCAGCAGCAAAAAAATCTGTTTAATAATAATAATAATAATAACAATAATAATAATGTATGCATCTGAATCCAATAGTTTTAAAGTTGATAGTTTTAACATGAATATATTGCTTAGCTCAGTGGTTAAGGCATTAGACTATGGTCTAGATGGTCCCAGGTTCAACCCACACCACCACCAAGTTGCCCTTTATTTTATTGGGCCCTTGAGCAACATCCTTAACCCTCAACTGGACCGACATATGGAATAAAAATGAAAGTCGCTTCAGATAAGAGTATCTGCCAAATTCGGAAATGTAAGTGTAAGATAGTTTGCTGTATTCTGAGCGAGACAAACCCTCACTGATGTCTCCCACAGGTTTTCTGAAGAGGTACTGTAGAATCTCAACTGTGAGAGCTCTGGTCATTACCATCTTGTCATCACTTTACCTTCATCCATAAATTGGTGGAACGAACTGGCTGTTAGCTTGAACATGCCATCACTTCAATTAAATAGTGCCAAATTCAGTTGATGGCTTCCAGTTAAAAAATCAATCAAATGAAAAAAAACAAAAAAAACTTCAAGAACTTTCAAAAAACACAAACTACTTTGGTCAATATTCAGGTCAGCATGTTCTCACTGTAGATTTGCACTTTTACCACTGGAAGCACATGTGCGACTTTGCACTACCACAAGCAGGACCTCATTGACCAATGAGGTCAACAGAAGCAACACAATACAACATGCAATACCTCCACCCACTGGACAGGAGTAGGGATGAGACAAGCACTCAGCATGGAAGGCGTCCTTCAAGCAAAAGTGAGTCCAAAAGAGTGGAGAGTTTGTCATTGTTAAGTTAATATCTGAATGGAGACAGTTTCTGGTATTAAGAGTCGGTTTATGAACATGCTTAAGTAGGTGCATGGAGTGTCCAAATGGGGTACTACGATAAAGTCTAGACTATTGTCTGATAAGAGGAAAAAGTGTCTTTATTTATTTATTTATTTATTTTCTACACGTTAAGTATAATTATTATTATTATAATTATTATTATTAAGTAAAGGCATGATCGTGTAATGGTTAGCACTGTCACCTTGCATCTCCAGGATCCGGGTTCGATTCCCGGGAAGGCAAGTTCTCCACATGCTACAGTAGGTTAGTTTCTTCCGGGTAATCTGGTCTGTACAAGGCATACCTTGCCTCATGCCCTAAGCCTCCTGTGATAGGTTCGAGGCCCACTCTGACCCAACTGTAAATACAGGATAAAGCGGTATAGACGATAAGTGAGTGGGTATACAGTATGATGCAATATCAGGGAATGTCTCACTGCTGCTGTAGCAAGTGTCCTGCAGATTCTGCTCAGCCATAACCTCTTTCAGCATGTTAAGCTTGTTTTGACCTTTAAGTCTTTTATTTTAGCATAAATACAATATTCATATTTTATAATGCTCTCTCTCTCTCTCTATTTAATAAAATCTCAAAATCGATCTGGGAAGACAGGCACTCAGGTAACCCCCATCGTCGTTCCCTTCAGGATAAAGCTAAAGATAATAATTATGCTAGTGAATGAATAGAGCTCAGGATGAATAGTGTGCGGATGTGCATTAATCAGAGCCTTCACACGTGCTCTCCACTCATTATTAATACCTCATTATCAGACAGAAAGGCAAAAATACAATGAAATCCGAACAGAAAACAACAGCGCCTTCACATCACTGAGCTTATATAACTGACACATGTCACCTACAGTACTGTATAATACTAATGCTCGGTTCTGTCACTTGGAATTTGTATAAGTTTTATTGCGAGGAAGAGTTTGAGGCTTCTGGGGTTCTGTTGCAGACTGACTGATGCTGAAGGAAAAAAAATAGAAATCTAAGCACGTATTCAGCAGACACGGCACAGATATGAGCTCGGAGGTTTGATGTGTAAACACTGCAGCACTCCTCATCAGCATACACACACACACACACACACACACACACACACATACGCACACAAAATAAAATGCTGAAAAAAAATGTATTTAGAACAAAAGTTTTAGAACACTTTCTACATTTACATTTAGGTATTTGGCAGATGCTCTTATCCAGAGCGACTTACATTTTTTATCTCATTACACATCTGAGCAGTTGAGGGTTAAGGGCCTTGCTCAAGGGCCCAACAGTGGCAACTTAGTGGTTGCGGGGTTTTGAACCTGGGATCTTCTGAACCGTAGTCCAATGCCTTAACCACTGAGCTACCACTGAGCTACCCCTGACCCCTGTCAACTCCATGATGGTTCCTGATGTTTATTTCTTTCTACATTGTAAAGTTTTGCTGAAGGCGTCCAAAAACTGCATGAATCTCTTTTGAACAGTTGATATTGAGATGTTTCTGCTACTTCTGCTCTGTAAAGACTTCATAACGCCTCTAATCTGAGCTGCTGTTAATTGGTCATTTTTCAGGCTGATAACTCTAAATGAACTTCTCGTCTGCAGCAGAGGTAGGTTTTGGTCTCGTCCTCCTGGGACGGCCTTCATGAGAGCCAGTTTCATTATGGTGCTGGACGGATTTTGCAAATGCACTTGACAATACTGTTCTTGCAGGAACTATTACAGAAAGGCCGACCTCTGTGTCTTACAATAACAACTAACTGCTGTTTTTCTTGTTGTTACGTAATTACCTAATTCCATATGTGTTATTTTATAGGTTTGAAATCTGCAGTATTGTTGTAGAATGTAGAAAATAAATCACTAAACAAAAACAAAGAGATTTGCAAGTGATCTAAAACTTTTGAACGGTAGTATATATATATATATATATGATTTTAGGACCTATAAAACCCAATATACTGGGCCCTCAACCTTGATAAGAATAACCCTAGCATGGTATCTATTTACCCCTTTACCCCAACTGCTAGTCAGTATGTGCGTTTACTGTGGACCAGGTTGAAGAGTACAGGAGTGCACATCATAGTACAGCGGGTCTGCATTTTAATATCTTGGATGAACAGTCTCGCCACTGAACACAATCACCACTGGCGACTGTCTGCATGGAAACTAATCATAAAATATTAGCGCAGTAATTACTTTACAAAATTGTTAAATGTAGCAGTAACTGTAGTAATAGTAGTAGCATAGTAAGAATTCTAGTGGTAGTATTACTTCTTATAATACTAATAGCAGGAGTACAACTAGAAGTAATAGGTGTGGAGAGCCCTTTTAGCATTTCTTTTGAGATCAGTGATATCAAGCAAATGTGTGGCAACTAGTCGATGACTTGGACATACGAGCTAACAAGGACAAAATGGCTTCAACTTGTGCCACTAGTAAACATTTTGGCATTCACTAGTTTACTAGTTGAACATTGGTGCCAGTCCTAGAGGCTTACCTGCATTAGAAAAATATTAAACACCACTTAGGACAAGGTATCTGTACACGTTCCACATAGCACTCAAAAAATAAGTAAACCACACACACACACACACACGCACACTGCCAAGTGGTATATCCCCAGTCCCCCTGTCCCTACACCCACCCGCTACTGTGATTAAAGCTAAAAAGATCTTCCGGAACAGCGGGTGTATGAGCCTCGTATCCTTCTCATTAGTGGCTCCAGGTTTCAGGCTTCAGGCTTCAGGCTGGTCTGTTTGAGAGATTACAGTGAAAGCACAACGTGTTTTAGATTAGAAACAGAGCTCACAGCGTATCTCCGAGCTCAGTTCTGGGCCTGCAATGGAGCCATCAATAATCTTTGGGTAATCTCGTGGGTATTGCCGAGGGAATGCTAATGAACGGCTGCTTCGACACACGCCTCTGCAAGCAGCACACTCTCATCTAACTACGGATGTCAGGGTGGTGAATATCATCTGTCACCAGGGCACATCCCTGAATAGAGGATCATTACAACAAAATACAAACAAAACATCTGTTTATCAGGAAAAATAGTAATTTGCTATGAAAAACGCTTTCAGTTTTCTTGAAATTCACTCAACATGAAATCATACCACATCAAGGCAAAAAAAAAAATCTAGTCAAATTAAGTGATCACACAATATACTTATATATGTATATACTGTATATACAGTGGTAGCCACGTCAAACAGCCGCCTGGAGCATGACTGCTCCGTGGCAGATCCTTGAAGGGTTAATGCAGGCTTCGTGCATGGAATGTGATCCCCCGCGATGACGCAGTTAACGATGCCCCGCCCCATAAACGCCCCCATGCGCTTTCTAAAAAGATGGTTGCAATGCTATGGTTGCTATAATTCCGCCAGATGGAGCATTGACTGGCACAGTTAACTGCAGTGTCCAGGAAGCCCAATACCGTATCTTTAATATACAGACAGTTCTTGTATTGTCAACATAGTTTCATAAATAGATGAAAAAACAACAACAACAAACCGATTAATAAAACAGATTTGTTAAATCACTCAATACACAACCCATGATGATTATGCTATTTATTATTTAATAATGAATTAATGAAATTAGTTAGTGAAATATTTTTAAGACATCCTGAAATGATCCTTAAAGACACGGTAGCGGCTGTAATTTGTCTATACCGATCATTGTAGGTACGGAATAAAAACGCAGGCTATGTACATTATTTTATATTACGGTGTATTTTACCCCGTTCCATTTAATATACTGATAGATAATATTTTGCTGCAAAGTAAAGCTCAAAATTTAACGTCTGCTTGGGTTTGTTTTCGTTATATTTTTGATGATGTTTTTTTTCACTGATAGTCTACAAGTGGCATGAGAAAGCCAATTAATGCCGCATGCAACCTGGAACAAATATCTGCCCATATGGATCAGTATTTCTTTAGTCATTTAATCATGCATAATGCTCCCCCGTCAAAAGATCTGATGGGGCATTAATCACTTATCACAACTGTGAATGGATGCGGCAGCAGAGACACATTAAATCCCCATAAACACTTGGAAACAATAGTAAAAAAGTTCCAGAGGGTTAGCGCCTGTTATACTAATGTATTTTTACTGATTTTTTACTGCTTATATTTCGTCTGGTTTTACGCAATTTCGTGTGTGTGTGTGTGTGTGTGTGTGTGTGTGTGCGCGCACGCGAGAGAGAGAGAGGATACTCTGACAAGAGTAAATTCCGTGTGGCTCCCGTGGCGCAATCGGTTAGCGCGTGACACTTATAAAGCGGTCCAGGTGAAGCAGTGCCGAGTTCGAGTCTCACCTAAAGCACCCAAAGCATTTTACTGCATATCGCACTGTGTATGTGACAAATCAAATTTGAATTTGAAAGTAAAGCTTAAAATGTAACTTCTGCTTGGGTTTGTTTTCGTTATATTTTTTATGTTTTCGCTGAAAGTCAAATTGGCATAACAAATTGATTAATGGCGCATAATATCTGGAACAAATATCTGTCCACACGGATCAGTGTGTCTTTAGTCATTTAACCAGCATAATGTCCCACATTAAAGATCTGATGGGGCATAAATCACTTATCACAACGGTGTATAGATGCAGCAGCAGAGACAGATTTAATCCCCATAAACATTCACACTTGAAAACAAAACTAACAGAAGTAAACAGTTCTAGAGTGTTAGTGCCTGTTATCACAGGACAGGAATCACCTACAGGATACTACTGTATTTTACTGCTCATATTTTTACCCTAGTTTCATTTGGTTTTACGCGATTTCATGTATTATTTGTGTGTGTCTGTGTGTGTACAGTGTGTCTGTGTGTGTGTGTGTGTGAGTGCGAGAGATGCGCGAGAGAGGGCTTTCATGCTGATTTATCCAAGGTTACTAAAACCTGGCTTACTACCTATAAAAAATATTTCAATTTAACTCATGGGTCTCAATCACAGATGACACGACAAATTATATACTCTGAAACGTTCATTTGAACATTTAAAAATATATACAAAAACACGAATACTAATGTTATCATGGTGTAAATTATTAACATTAGGTTAGGTCCTGCCCTTAATTAATTCATATTATAATTACTTTTACATAGTATAGTTACTGGACTGACATGACCAAAACTAGCTATTTCATTTAGCCTTTCTAAAATCAACCCATATATCATTTATAATCAGAAAACATAAAACATATTATGATCTGTTCAACAGCCCATCTGTTTTAATTTAGTTTGTATTTTTTATTATTCATAAGACAACCTTTCAGTTTTGTAAATATTTTAGTTATAGTGTGTTAAGTCTTACTTTAGGTTAAACGTTTTTGAGAATTTGACCATCCAGCTTAGATAAATGTTATGTCATTGATTGATAAAATCTGGATTAAGGATATTATAAAATTATATATATATATATATATATATATATATATATATATATATTTTTTTTTTTTTTTTTTTTTTTTTTTTTAGTTTCCCCCTGAGGGATTGCCACCTTATTGTGGTCTGGGGGTTTGCGTGCCTCAACACAATTCAGCAAATACAATACTGTTACTATACAGTAAGGCCAGGTAAAAACAGTGCTCGAACATGATGCCCCCCTCCCCCCACCCCGTGTTGTCTGGTCTAGAACGGCGCTGCCTCTGACCGTCTTTTGTCTTGTAAATGAGTATTCTCACTCACCTTCCAATCCCCCCAGCGCACACACTCTGTTTGTACTGTAAACTGTACTGTAACTGTTTGCTAGGGCACTTGGTTATACACAGTACTTTAATTTGCCATAGAAAATGTTTTGGAGTGTGTAACAATTGAAATTGAAACAAAAAGTACAAAAAATATAATGATCAGTTGTGTGTACAGAGCTCCAGGCACATGCATTGATAAATTTACAAAAGAGTTATTTGATATGTTCGACCAATCAATTTAAAATAAGGTAAACATCATATGTGGTGATCTTAACATTGATTTACTAAATCCACATGGAAGTAAGAGAATTGCTAATTTTATTGATGCACTGTACAGTTATGGTTTGATTCCAATGATAACAAAACCTAGTAGATTGACAAAAGATACAGCAACATTAATAGATCATATATATACTAATGAATTAAAAGGAAAAAGACTAGGAGGGTTGCTTATCAATGATATCACAGACCATCTTCCAGTTTTTGTGATTTTCTATGATTTATTGAAAAATCCCCCCCTCAAAAAAAGGACTAATAGTTATAAAATTATTCGCAATAGAACACAAGAGGCAATAGATGCTCTTAATGAAGATTTAAAAATACAAAATTGGGATGAAGTTTATGCATATAGCAACCCCAGTAAGGCGTATGAAGTGTTCTTGAATATATTAAATGAGCAAATTAATAAACATTGTTCATCTAAGAGGGTTATAATAAAGCAAAAGAATGTATATAAACCATGGATTTCTAAAGGAATAGAGAAGGCATGTAAAAAGAAAAATGTCCTATTCACGAAATTTCTAACAACAAGATCAAAACAAGCAGAAATTGATTATAAGACTTACAAAAATAAATTACAAAATATAATAAGATTCAGTAAGAAGGACTATTACAATAGGTTATTGAATATCCATAAAAACAATGTAAAAGCAACATGGAAGGTACTTAATGGTATACTTAAAAATAATACATGTAGTTTTGATTACCCAAATCGTTTTGTAAATGATGATAATCAAAGTATAAATAAAGGGGAAGATATTGTCAATGAATTTAATAAGTATTTTGTAAATGTTGGATCTAAATTAGCAGAAAAAATTACTAAACATGGATCAGTGAATGAAGTAAAAAACTTATGTAATAAGTATACAATGTTTATTCAGGCTGTAGATGAAAAAGAAATACTTCTAACAGTTAATAATTGCAAGAGTAAATATTCCACCGATTGTGATGATCTAGACATGTCATTATTAAAAAATATAATTGTGAGTATAGCAAAACCTTTTGCTTACATTTGTAATCTGTCTTTCTTAACCGGTATCTTTCCTAGTAAAATGAAAATGGCAAAAGTTATTCCGATCTTTAAAGGAGGAGATCAGTATTCCTTCTCTAATTACAGACCAATTGCTCTTCTGCCGCAGTTTTCAAAAATCTTAGAGAAAGTATTTGTGCAGAGGCTTGACAAATTTATAGAAAAACATAATTTACTGAGTGAATATCAATTCGGATTTAGGACTAAGAGGTCGACTTCAATGGCAGTAATGAAAATGGTTGAAGATATCTCAACTGCAGTAGAAAACAAGGAATATACATTGGGAGTATTTTTAGATTTAAAGAAAGCATTTGATACAATTGATTATGATTTATTAGTGAAGAAATTGTTAAATTATGGAATAAGAGGAAAAGCGTTAGAATGGATAAAAAGCTACCTGGAAAGCAGACATCAGTATGTACAAATTAATAATGACAAATCTGACTTATTGGAAGTTACATGCGGTGTTCCACAAGGTTCAGTATTGGGCCCTAAATTATTTGTGTTGTATGTTAATGATATTGATAAAGTGTCCAATGTATTAAAATTTTTATTATTTGCTGATGACACTACTTTATATTTATCAGGTAAAAATTTGAAACAGCTTCTGAACGCAGTGGAAAATGAATTGCTGAGGCTTAAAAGTTGGTTAGATGATAGTAAGCTTTCATTGAATTTGACTAAAACTAAGTTCATAATTTTTAGTAATCAAAAAATTAATCATGATGTGAAAATAAGAATTAATAATGAGGAAATAGAAAGAGTCTCCGAAATAAAATTTTTGGGAGTAATAATTGACAACAAACTGAATTGGAAACCACATATTAATTTTATTAAGACAAAAATCTCTAAATCAGTTGGAATTCTTAACAGATTAAAGTATGTATTGGATAATAAAACATTACGCATATTGTATTGTACACTCATATTTCCATACATCACTTATTGTGTGGAGGTATGGGGGCATACTTATAAAACTTATTTAAACCCAATATCTGTGTTACAAAAAAAAGCAATAAGGATTGTTAATAAGGCCGATTATTATGAACACACAAATAAATTGTTTATAAAATCTAAAGTTTTGAAATTTGTGGATCTAGTTGATTTGTATACTGCACAAATAATGTATAAAGCCTATAATAATTTACTTCCCAGCTGCATCCAGAGGCTGTTCAAAATTAAAGTCAGCCAGTACTACTGTCTAAGAGGAATGTTCATGTTTAGCAAAATAAGGGCCAGAACAAATTTAAAGAATAAATGCATTTCCGTTAAAGGGGTTAATTTACGGAATAAATGTGATATGGAATTAAAATTATGTAATTCACTTCATAGATTTAAAAAAATGTTTAAAGACAAGGTGTTTAGTGAATATATGACAAAGTAATATATATACTGTATATAGACATGATTATTTTCTTTTCCAAATTTCTCTTCTCTTCCCAAGTGAAAGAATAATTAATTTTGACATGTTTTGTTTATGTGCACAAGTGACAATATTTGTTGACAATATTTTGTGCAATTTACTGTAAAGTGTCGCTCATTTGTTGATGTACAAAGGGTAGGTATAATAAGCAAGGCTTCAGCCTACACCTTTTTTCAGTGTTGAACTGAAATAAACTATCTATCTATCTATTGTATGGAACACTTACTTAACTTACTGGTTTGGTTTAAACATCGCTTATTACCTTATTCAGCAAAATAAATTCATTATTAACGTATTGAAGTATTTTAGTTAAGGACAAAAACTGTGCTTGTGTTTAGAACTGCTGAACAGCCGAAAACACACACACACCCATCCCCCCGCCAAAAACACACACGCACACACAGAGCAATTAACACCATGTTATACTCAGGAGTGGAAGGTGAGAAACCGCAATGGAGAATACCAAGTTTGTCGTTGCTCTTTTGGAGTTCTTAAAACCCAAAACATTTATTTATACTGAGAAAAAATTATTATGGGTCACAATCACAAACACAAATACATATAATCAAGTGTTTAACTGGTTTCATTTGTTTCTATGATCAATAATTATTATTATTATTTTCAGCCCAACTCTTTGACTATTTAAAACAAAGTTGTGTCCCATTTTTTGCCAATTGAAGTTGTTGGTTCAACTAAACAATTTTTAAATACCCAAACAATCCCCCAAAATTAAAACACGCAAAACATCACTTTAACAATTCAATTTATTCTTCCAAAACTAGTCAAAGTTAAAACAGTAATTTATATAAAACAGATGAATACATGTTGTCTTTTTGCTTAAAGTTCATTAAACTACCCGGATACACCAGCTGCTTATAAGTCTCTATCTATAGTCCTTTTACATTAAAATATTAATTTTTCAAATATCAAAACTATTACATATTTGTTATTAATAATGTTATTACTTAACAGTTTAAGTCTTTGTTTCCCCCAAAGTACTGTATCAGACATTTTGCAGTACTATGTTCAGAATATACAGTAGACCTGATCAAACATCATTCTAAAGCTGTCGGACTGTGACGTCATCCCTCCTACAGCTCCCTCAACAGCTTGTTCAGGCTCCTCCAGTCCTGTAGCTCCAAAAGTCCAGCCGTCAGCCGTCTGACCCCCCAATCCTCCACAGCGGAGCTCTGCTTAAAGACAACAGGAGAATTTAGTCAAGACAAAGACAAATAAACTTTACAGAACATATAGTTCTAATAAAAATAAAATATATTAATATATTAATAAACCTATTTACCACAGAGTGTGTAAAGTACTGCTTTGGGGATTCTGTAATGTAAATAATCTGCCTGTGCTAATGTTAACCAGTGAACAGTGTTAACCAGTGAACAGTGTTAGTGTTAACCAGTGAACAGTGTTAGTGTTAACCAGTGAACAGTGTTAACCACTGACTGTCTGTATTATCGTCTGCATTAAATTAACCGGGAATTTACTTAATGCGCTTCTCATACAAATAAGTTAAGCGATATAACACTCGTATATGAGCATTAGTTCATCCCTGAAGCCAAACTATAACTTACTGAAGCCCCTCACACACACACCTCCCCCCTACACACACACACACACACACACACACACCTCCCCCCTCCCCCTCCTTAACTGATAAACACTTCTGTGTTGTTATTCAGCTCGTTAACTAAGCGCTCGCGCTACTGCGGAAAGTCCCCGACAAAGTGTGTAAAATATATACCGGGTTATGAGCGTTACTAGCTCCTGTACAGCTCCCCTCAGTCTGTGTCCCTCATCAACTGCATCACATTATATTACAGTCACAGAAATAACCTGCAGATTAACTCTTAACCAGAGAATAAATAAGCGCTGAATTTATCCAGACAACACGCGGTGAGATTCTCTCCGTATTTACAGAGAACACAAACACTCTTCATCGGGTAGTGCAGCTCTTGTAATAGGGACATTAATAGTATTTTCGAAGCTTGAGCATGGTTTTGAGTTAAAGTGGAGTGACATTGTGAGTGTGTGACACTGACAGTAAGCTGTAATATTAACTCCAGACTTGGTAAACAGATCATTAAGTTCTCTAAAGTCACATCTGACCGCTGCTGCTGCTGCCAGTGATATTTAAAACGGCCAATAAAAAAACTAAACTGGGAAATAAACTGTAAACTACCCCGAACACATTTTATAAAATAAAACATCACTTACCACGAATAGTCCGTTAAGCCGCCATCTTCATCTCTGTAGTTTGGCAGCGTCAGTTCGGCGGGGGTGGAGGCGGGTTGTTAAAATCACGTGATTGCAACTCAGCGCAGCTGGCTTGTTTTAACATGTTCTTGAGAACGAATAAATTGGGCTTGAATGGGCGTGTTTACTGTGAAATCTTGACATGCCTTTCAGCCAGAAAAGGGAGGGGGGATTACGGCGTGCAAAGGCCATTCACACGCCATTCACACTTCAGCCACACTGTCGCGGCTATTTGGCGTGGCTCCCACTGTATATTGGCCTGCTTATGCCCAGTCTCCTGAGATAGGCTCCAGGCCCCCGCGACCCTGTCCAGAGTACAATGAAACATAAATGAGAAGTAAGTGCATGTTTCTAATGCGGTTCCTTTCTGATGTAAAGGTCCTCCATCCCCCAGAGAACCCAACAAGATGCAGCATCAGGACCTTATCAGACAAAAAGCTGAACTTTCCTGACACCTCCAGGGCAAATGTTTTACATTCTGCAACATTTGCAGTGTCTTTCTTGAAGCCATATAAAATCTATGATCATGGCGTAAGATAAACAAAAGACATGGGGATGTGCTGTTTTACAAAACTAATCAGTAACTCTGCTTCATCCTGTCACTTGGTATTTTACTCTAACAGCACCACACACAGTGTTTATTTCTTACTCATTACCCAAGGACAATAAAGTTACCCTGATCGATAGAACCATCTCATTTTAAGCTAATGAAGCTGTGTGTGGGTGTGTTTTTAGTGTTAGTAAAGCATTGATTGTGATCAGAAAGAACCAGAGTTTCATCTCCAATAAAACCCCTGGAGGAGGGTCCCGAGGCGTGCGTTAGCTGTAGAATCAGAACGGCTTCCTGTTTACAGCCGGTGTAAGACACAAGCGGCAGTCAGGCGTAATATCCAACAGATCGATGTGGTTAACATCTGGGACCGTCTGCACCTTCTGAGCATGCTCGGTGCGTCTCAGTGTGAGTTATACATTGATTTTTAACAGGTCGATCAAGCACTCTGGCACAGTTATAGGAAGATGAGTGGACCATCATATGCATTTCAGTGCAGCGCTGCACATTCCTATAGCAATAAACTGATTGGAACGTTTAAAGGGGGAAGTGTGTGTGAAATGAAGCCAGAGGAAGATTCCCAAAGGCAAGCTGAGCACGATCCCAACAAAGCACACGATCCTAAAACCAGGCGTGGGATTAAAATGCTACTTCTTATAGAACACACTGACTATTGACTTTGCTTTGGAATAAGCAGAGGAAGTAAGGGAGCAATGTGGTGTTTAGCTACAGTATACAGTATACAGTATATATCACAGTTATTGTGCAGTTATTTAGACCTCAGATGTAACTACAGACTCTAATGTGCTAATTAAAAGTTATGGAACAAACATTGGAGACACGATGCTGGTGTTCGTTTAACACACAGCCATGTCTGAGTTCTAATCCTTTTGCACCTAAATGTCATTACGTTTCTCCGCCATTGTCCCACCCACTTCTGGACAGCAAAAGGGACATTATTTACTGGATGTCGGTCCTTAAACCCATGTTCAAAGCCACAAAAGCACTTTCAGCAGGGAAAGCAGAGCATGTTCCACAGCATTGTCTCATTTGCAACAGAAGAACTGAATGAGCTCACCTTTAGCAAAGCACGAACACATTCAGGACAAATCACATGTCTGTACAGCATTTCAGCATTTCTAATAACAAATCAACCATGTGCTAATTAATATAGTTATTGCCTTCTTCATCCATTTTCACATACTTGTTTCTCTTTGGAATAAGTTACAAAATCCACCACAGCATACAGTATATGAAAATAATCAGGAAAAACAGAATCTATAATAAATTGATGGTTAACCAATAGATAAATTAACCAATTAATTAATAAAGTTACACCTGATCAACTGCTTATAAATGCAAATATCTAATCAGCCAATAGCACGACAGCAACCCAATGTATTTAAAACATGTAGACATGGTCTGAGTAAACATGTAGACATGGTCTGAGTAAACGTGTAGACATGGTCTGAGTAAACGTGTAGACATGGTCTGAGTAAACGTGTAGACATGGTCTGAGTAAACATGTAGACATGGTCTGAGTAAACATGTAGACATGGTCTGAGTAAACATGTAGACATGGTCTGAGTAAACGTGTAGACATGGTCTGAGTAAACATGTAGACATGGTCTGAGTAAACGTGTAGACATGGTCTGAGTAAACGTGTAGACATGGTCTGAGTAAACATGTAGACATGGTCTGAGTAAACACATGGTCTGAGTAAACATGTAGACATGGTCTGAGTAAACATGTAGACATGGTCTGAGTAAACATGTAGACATGGTCTGAGTAAACGTGTAGACATGGTCTGAGTAAACATGTAGACATGGTCTGAGTAAACATGTAGACATGGTCTGAGTAAACATGTAGACATGGTCTGAGTAAACACATGGTCTGAGTAAACATATAGACATGGTCTGAGTAAACATGTAGACATGGTCTGAGTAAACATGTAGACATGGTCTGAGTAAACATGTAGACATGGTCTGAGTAAACATGTAGACATGGTCTGAGTAAACACATGGTCTGAGTAAACATGTAGACATGGTCTGAGTAAACATATAGACATGGTCTGAGTAAACATGTAGACATGGTCTGAGTAAACATGTAGACATGGTCTGAGTAAACGTAGACATGGTCTGAGTAAACATATGGACATGGTCTGAGTAAACATGTAGACATGGTCTGAGTAAACATATAGACATGGTCTGAGTAAACATGTAGACATGGTCTGAGTAAACATATAGACATGGTCTGAGTATTTCCCAAACTGCTGATCGACTGCGATTTTCACACACGTCCAGCTCGTGTATAAACAACATATAGGCGAGAAACCATCCAGCCTTGTATCCAGATATTACAATAGACCACGCCTACTCTGATCAAAGGATGCAGGCTGCTTGTCAGTACCGTGTATTATAAAACCTACAGCAGGGGGCGGAGCTTTTTCTTACAAAGTTATGGAACAGCCTGATAATTAATGTTCATCACACAGTCTTAGTGATCAAGTCTAGGCTAAGAACTTATTTATTCATCCAAGCATTTTTGTAAATAGATTTGCTTTGGCTAAAGGAGCAGCCCTAGGGGACTTGTGGATTATGGTGAACTGGTATGTTTAGATGCTGTCTTCTCCACTCTCTCATTGATCAGGTTTGTTGAGTGATTGGTCACTTTACATCTCAGTTCCCTCTCATGTCTGTGTTTCCTTCTGGCTCCTCCCTTTTAGTTATGATGTCATAGTTAGTCCTGCCAGAGTCCCTGCTTGCACTCTACACTAAATATACAGTAAATTGACATTATACATTATGTGACTGTGACCATACCTAACTGTTATCTCTCTCTTCTCCACTCCGCTGCCCTCTGCTTGCTCATTAGGGACAATCTGATCATTTTGATTGATGCACATTTCAGATTTATTCTCCATAATTTTCTTTTGGTTCTGTAAAGCTACTTTATGACAATGAGCATTGTTATAAGAATTACACAAATTGAATTGAATTGTATCAGCAGTTAACGTTGGTGGTGGTGGTGGTTTAATGCTGGGGCGAGATTTTTGGTAAACTCTTAGTACCAATTCTCAAACTCGTTTCATTGAAATGACAATGAGGTCACTGCACTCACACGGCCTCCACAGTCACCAGATCTCAGATCGATAGAGATTTGCATCAAGGATCTTCAGTTCAGGCGATAAATCTGCAGCAACGGCGTGAAGTCCAGCACCTTGTTGAATCTGTGCCATTCTGATGGGGAAAGGGGTCCAACCGAGTGCTAGCAAGGTGTACCTAATAAAGTGGCAGATGAGCGTATTATAATAATAATAATAATAATAATAATAATAATAATAATAGGCTCTCCTGGATCAAGAACTGTTGTCAGTCCTGAGTAATGAGTGTGGAAGACAGGTTATTGTGTGAGTGTTTATTGGTTATTAGTTACTAGACTCCTATACTTTCAGCATTCTCTTCTTTGATCTACTATTGTATTGATCTTTATTTACTTATATATTGACCTTTGAAATCTGTGAAAAGTGAAAATTGAAAAGTGAAATTTTATATACATAATGATGGTGATTGTCTGGTTTGTGTTTCAGCTCCGTGTGTGTGTGTGTGTGTGTGTGTGTTTATCAGGCGTCTGAAGTGCAGTTAATCATGTTTATCCTCCATGTCTCTCACACACACAAACACACACACGAAGTGATCAAAAGAATAGAAGCATGAACAATCTTTGATCTCTGTTTAGATATCAATTTAATAAAAGTGAGAGGAAAGTGTAATAGAGCTGCAGTCATCTAAAAGTGGTGTTTAGACAAAAAAGCTGGATCAAGATGGTCAAGTCAAACAGACCGACTGAAAGAAATGAGAGTGTGGGGATTAAAGAGGGATCTCTGAGTGTGATACATTAATTGCTCCATAGAATAAATCAGCTGGAACACACACACACACACACACACACATACAGACACAGACGCTCATTATACCTGCAACCATTAGTACACCTGAGCATGAATACAAAATTATTTTTAAAAAGTATCTTTCTGGTTTAATTAACAGAACACACACACACACACATTTTCTATAATTGTCACGGCGTGCGCCCAAATCGATATCGCTCCTCGCTCACTCCAAAGCTCACTAGTTAGGCGACCCCCCCCCTCCCCCCCCTTTTAGGTAAGTGAAGGCGCAGGGCTGCGGAATCGAGCACGGCTGGTGAATTATCGCCGCTATTGATCCCGGGCTTCTCCCTGCACTATAAAACACAGCGGGGAGTGTAGCTTGGGGTCTGACGGTTGGGAAGCTGGACTTTGCGATGCGATGGATTTTATGAGAGACAGTGGCACACGAGCGGGGCGATGTGATGCGCCCCAGAGAATTTAAAAAGGGGGAATACCGCCCTTTTGATCTTCGCGAGAGGACAGCACGTTAACGAGCTGCGCGACCTCCCATGGCGCCTTGACTTCCGCGTCGAGCCCGCCTTTGCATCCCTGCCACTGAAGTGGAAAAGGCCGCAGAGAGGACTGCATTAGGGCCCCGATCCCAGCCAGGAAAGCCGCCCAGCCGACGGACGTCCAGGAGAGACTCCCACCTGAGGTCACGCCCAGAGAGAGCTGGGAGGGACCGGTCTTGGCTCGCGCAGGACGCTACCTCTGCGTGCTCCAAAGCTGCCACTCTGCCTGCAACCACCACTCACCAGCCTGTGCCCGCATGCCAGCGGGGCAACTGCCAACCAGAACCGCACGTACATCACCTTCCCTTCCCTTT
>CM060104.1:26914930-26917430 GCA_030522415.1 Channallabes apus
GTAGGGCCGAACCCGTTACAATATATATATTTTTATATACATGTTGTAAGTGTATTGCAACTGTGACAAAATATGTCCAGCACATAATATTATGCTTTTCTGTAAAATTTAGAAATAATTAATATTTTAATTGTGATCAATTTTATAAGCCAAATGAACTCAACATAAAATATATCATATTACAATCATTTTTGTCCCCACTAGACCTGAAAAAGTCCTTGTCCAGATTAAGGGTTCATATATATATACTGTACAGTATATATAAATGGAACCTTGGATTATGAATATTCATAATTCATAATTCTGGAAGCAAGCTTGTATTCCAAAACAAAACACTCATAAATCAAAGGGAATTTTCCCATAAGAAATAATAAAAACTCAAATTATCCGTTCCACACAGCCCAAAAAAAATACATAAAAATGATTAACACAAAATAGAAAGTAAAAATAAAAGAAATTAACCTGCACTTTACGTTTAGAAAAAAAGTTCAAACTAAATCCCTGCAGATACATGTTTCCGTTTACGAGCACAGGTGCTGTGTGTGTGTGTGTGTGTGTGTGTGTGTGTGTGTGTGTGTGTGTGTGTGTGAAGGTGATAGCTGATAAAGAGAGAGAAAATGGATCTTTAACCTCTCTAATGAGACTTACTTTTGCTTTGCACGTGCACTGTACACACACGCATACAGACACAAAATAAAATATGTTTTACACACACACAAACACACACATGCTCACAGTGTTATAGTAAACAGTACACACGTGTACGGATGTTGATTATTACAGTATATACACTAAGACCCGGCAGGGTAGACGATTACCCACAATTCCACAGAGAAACAGAGAGAAAAAACATTGGCTCAGTTGTGATCGCGTGACGCTCAGCGTCAAAACAAGAAGCACATGCGTGACACATGATACTCTGTGCTCTTAAACCAAGACTTGTTCATTTTCCAAGTCAAAATTTATTAAAATCTTTGCTCATACACGCGCGGAACACTCACAAACCGCATTACTCGTAATCCGAGGTTTCACTGTATAAATATATACATTTAAATGATTTAAATATATCAACAAAGCACTTATTGCATGTGTCAGACATTTCTAAAATCTAAAAAATAAATAACTTCAGACAATCTTGGACAATCCTCCAGGACCTATTCATGACTCCCTGCTTGTTCTATAACCTCTTCAATTGTTCAGGTTCTTGCAAGTTTGATATTTGTTTTATATTTTAAAGATGTGACATCGATACTGCTGAGGTCACAATAATAACCACTAATAATGTCAATACCACCTGTATTAAATTGTATTTGATTTGGAGCAATTTTTGGTAAAAATGTATGAATTTTTAAAAACATTAAATATGCATATACGTAGCACATTATTCAAAAACAAACAGGCTTCTAACTATGCTTCAGAAGTTATCCAGCATAACCCCCCCCCCCCCCCCCCCCCCCCCCCCGGGAGAAACCCCCCCCCCCAAGCACGGGGAGAACAAGTAAACTCCAAGCACACAGACCTGACTGCCACCATGATGCTGACACCATCACCCTCTGGCCATACAGTACACCACCCGCCACCCTCTGCCCAAATAAATAAACAGAGTTTCTGTTTTATATAAAAGTCGATACTTCTATTGTATTGTTCATGTATTTATTTTTTGGTAAGTTGTTCCCACAATAATGTATTTCTAATGATATATTACATTTCTTTACATTAAGGAATATTTAATTAATATAATTGCTACTTACTGTATATGACAGTTACAAAAAACACTTGATTATTAGAGAAACATTATGTTTTCAAGAAAATAAATATAATATGTATTTAAATACATATTTTAATGTCTGACTGTTGACATCCTGTAATCCTGCAACCCCAAAATCATGGAATGCCCTGCAAAGGTTGTTATTTGTTTAAAAATGGTTATTTGTTATCTCACACCTCTCTGTTCAACAATATATTTAAAGTTTTTAGAAATCAAAATGTTTTTTTTTTTTTTTTTTTCGAATAAAAGATCTAGGCATTTACATAAAGGTTCCTCTGAATATCAGTAAATCTGTCTATAAACACTGATTATGCCTTTTATATACAGTATTGCTACTATACAGTATATCACCAAGTGAATATAAAGCTATACAGTATGTGGTCTAACTAAATTATTTCTATATTTCTGTTGAAAAACATCAGTGACGTCATTTACAAAATACGTTTTATAAACGTATATATATATATATATATATAGTAGTCTTGTTCACATTTCTGTTTACAATGCATTCTTTACATTTCTGTAAATTATAAGAAACCCATAAAAATTTAAATCTTAAATAAAGGTCTATAGTGTATTTTGGTAATACAGTACAATGTACAGTATGTAACTCTAGTTCATATCTATCTTATGTTGAAGTAATAATGTATAATTTCTAATCTTATAATGTCTAATATCTAACACACTTCACTTTTTAATACAGTTCCTATAAAATCAGTAATGTATCCTACT